>CM035439.1:120931965-121271965 GCA_020310875.1 Ceratopteris richardii | reverse complement strand
ATACATACATACATACATACATACATACATACATACATACATACATACATACATACATACATACATGAATGCATACATACATGAATGCATATGCATATATACATGAATGCATATGCATACATACATGAATGCATATGCATACATACATGAATGCATGCATATGCATACATACATGAATGCATATGCATACATGATACATACATATGCATATGTATACATGCGTGCATATGCATACATGCATGCATATGCATACATGCATGCATATGCATACATACATGAATGCATATGCATATATACATGAATGCATGCATATGCATACATAATGAATGCATATGCATACATACATGAATGCATATGCATACATACATGAATGCATATGCATACATACATGAATGCATATGCATACATACATGAATGCATATGCATACATACATGAATGCATATGCATACATACATGAATGCATATGCATACATACTTAAGCATGCATATGCATATGCATACATGCTTAAGCATGCATATGCATATGCTTACATGCTCAAGCATGCATATGCATATGTAAGCAAGCAAGCATATGCTTACATATGCATACATGCGTAAGCATGCATATGCATATGTAAGCAAGCAAGCATATACATACATCTATATGTACATGTATGTATACAAGCAAGCATATGCATACAAGCTTAAGCATGCATATGCATACAAGCAAGCATATGCATATGTATATGATGTACAAGCAAGCATATGCATATGTATATGTATATGTATACATGTATGCATATGCATATGCATACATGTATGCATATACATACATGTATATTGACATGTATGTATACAAACAAGCATATGCATATGCATATGTATACATGTATGCATATGCATATGCATATGTATACATGAATGCATATGTATACAAGCTTAAGCATGCATATGCATACAAGCAAGCATATGCATACAAGCAAGCATATGCATACAAGCAAGCATATGCATACATGAATGCATATGCATACATGAATGCATATGCATACATGAATGCATATGTATACATGAATGCATATGTATACAAGCTTAAGCATGCATATATATACATTGGATGAGATGAGATCTTCATATTGCATCAGATGGGATCTCCATGTACACCTTGGGGTGCACATGATCATGATGAATCGAAGATATATCATATCCGTAATGGAGCTCTAGTTATGGATGCGGCGGGGAAGTCAATGCGACAACGTATACGACAACTCTGCTCTATCAAATTTGGTCATTCAGTAATGCTAAAATGGGCCGAACAGGATAGAGACTCTAAAAATCATATCACACAATGCATATATGAAGAGTACCGGCCAGCGCCTGGCAATCTTGTTGTGAGTTCCGATTGGATACAACATACAACACGCGAGGTCATGTCGCATCGACGATCGGAAGCTCGCGATGCTTTCAAAGCAGGCTTACCGAAGCCTGTATGGCTAGACGCCGAAGAATGGGAATCGATTCAGGATGAACATCAACATAATCCTGATCGGTATCGTCAACAAAGAGATGCGGCGGCCATACGGTTAGATACGGTTGGAACGTCGCATTTAGGTAGCGGCAGATACGACAGTATGTGCTACCAATTTGTAAGTATGATGTTAATTATTGAAGTTGTTTGTGTTAAGTATATTATGTATATTCATCTAACATTTTGCATATTTACTATAGGAGTTGGTAGTGGGTTGTCCTCCAACGCGAGCTGAAGAATCGTATGGATATCGCCATGGACTGACTGCACTGTTACAAGACTTAGAGGGACGCGGTGCAATCGTCTCATGGGAGAATATTCTTGATTAGGTAAAGTTATATCTTGGTTTCGTGTTTCTAGTTGTTGTTTATAAATGTCATGTTAATTGGTCTTATTTTATACATATGTTTTGTTGCAGGATTGTAGGTGTAAATATTTTGATCAATGCCACAATTTTGTATCACACTCGCATACGACAATGATGAACCATAATTTTGTATTCGATTCCTATATGGAAGTGTTTTGTCACATTGCCACAATTTTGTATTACACTCCTATGTGGCAATGATGTACCATAATTTTGTATTCGATTCCTATATGTAAGTGCTTTGCCACACTTTTGTACATTTTTCATTTATGGAATATACGACTTTCTGTACATGAATCATTGTTCATTTTTGTTCATATAAGTTTATGTTATGGTTGCCATTAGAGTACATAACACATGTACTCAGTTGGGCAGAGTGTATTGTCTTTTGCTAAACAACATCATGCTTTAGCAAAAGACAACACACTCTGTCCAAAAAAATTTGTGCAGGTATGGTCGTCGGTATACGCGTCGGTAGGTCCTGTATGGTTGTCGATATATGCACCGGTACACCCAGCTGGACGTCGGTATAGACGTCGGTATATGCGTCGGAAATACCGACGCTTATACCGATGCCTATACCGACGCTTATACTGGCGCCCATACCGGCGCTTTGGTTCCGACGCCTACACCGACTGCAACACCGACGTCGCGAAGAATTCACGCCCGTTCATTTGCCTCGGTAGCAACCTTGGTATACCCTCGATATGTTGGAGTGTTCCACAAAAACAACATCATGGCAAACCAAAATGCGTTTAGTCTGTGGATGATACAGATGATAGCCTTTACTTTCAGAACTGTACCCAACAAAAATACATTTTACTGCTTTATCATCCAATTTTTTTTTATGTTGTTCAAGCACTAATGCATATGCTAGACAACCAAAAACACACAGATGAGCAACAGATGTCTTGCAATCATGCCAAGCTTTAGTGATAGACTGCAGTGCTTTAGTGATAGACTGCAGTGCTTTAGTGGGACACCTGTTAAGTACATATGCTGCACACATAACAACCTCAAGCTAGAAACTATGTGGTAAGTTCTGGCTCTTGATCATACACCTCGCCATCTCCATGAGTCACCTGTCCTTCCGTTGAGCAACTCCATTCTATTGAGGTGTATACGACACTGTACATTGGTGTTTTATCCCATGTTCAGCCAGAAATGCATTAAAATCAGAAGACATATATTGCACCCCTCGATCAGAACAGAGGGTGCCCATTTTACATGCTTACATATTTTCAACCAAAACCAAAAATTGTTTGAAGCACATAAACACTTCGGACTTTACTTTGAGTCGATATACCCATGCATGACTGGAAAAGTCATCAATGAAAGTCACAAAGTAAAGATAATTTCCAAAAGAGGGTGTCTACATAGGATCACATACATCGCTATGAAAAAGCTACAATTTTTTAGTAGCCTAAACTGAACCATCTTTTGGAAATGAGGAACATTGCATTTTGCCCAAAATACAACCTTCAAAAACATGTTTATCATGTGCCTCAAGTTTGGGCAAAGAGGACACCATTTCAGGTTTCTGCAGGCGTAGCAAACTAGCGAAGTTTAGATGACTAAAGCATGCATGCCAAAGCTTTGCATCTAACATGACCTCAAAATCATGTACTGCACATGCCAAATCATTCACCAATTTTTCATAGTCTATGAGCTTATACAGTCCACAACATAAAATGCCAGAAGCAATAATAACATTGCCATTAAACAGATCATGAATTGTACATTTGTCACCAACAAATTTCACAACCAAGCCAATCTTGGCTAATGCAGAAATTGATAACAGATTCTTCTTGATCCTTGGCACAAATAAAGCATCTGACAAAGTGAAAGAACTACCATCAACAGTAGTCAGAATGATCTTACCAACTCCCATGATAGGATAAGAGGAGTTGTTGGCGCATGTGACAGTATTCCCTGTAGGGATAGGCTCGAGTGAAGAGAAGAAACTGCGTTGCGAGGTGTCACTCTAGCACAATGGTGAGTACCAACGTGAGGAGATACACCTCATAAATGTCAATCCGCTCTCGTGGTCTAGGCAATGGGAAATCATGATCATTTCTTTGATGCCTATAAACTCTATGTCTCTCCCTTTCAAGTCTTTCCGTTCCATATCCTGATCTGTCTCTGCCTACAGTGTCTGCAAAGCTTACCTCCGGTCTCTCTCTAGTTCTTTCCCTCTGGGTTTCATGAGCCTTGGATGATCCGGCTCCTTGGAGGCCCTGGGAAACATTAGATCTTGGTGGAGGGAAAATTGATTCACCTTGCCAAGTGTAAGCATGTCTGTCATGATCTGATACCAAGAATAATTTTTGAGATGTGTGATCTAGATAGACAGCTTTCCCTGGTGTCTCTGGGTCCTTGAATTCATAGATGGTGACTACTGGGCTGGGTTGATCTGGCCTAAATCTCCAAAAGGCTTCCTCCGTTTCTCTATTCACGAATAGTTCTATGCTTTTATTATCTTGAGGAATCCATTCTGGAGTGAGCACTCTGGTTAAGACTGACTTACCTCTAGGGGTCTTGGGTTCTCCTCCTAGGTCCCCTTGCTCTAGGTCTCCTATCTCATTCTCAGGAATGATATTTCCAAACTCATCTGTCCTATCTGGTAAGTTGGTAACCACATACATGGTTCCTTCCTTATCAATGTAAGCACCCTCTTCAAACTTGACCACTGGGTGTTCAAGTCCAAAGGGTTGGTCAGGATTCTTGAGTTGAACCACTGATCGTCTTAGACCATCCTCATAGATGCGAGCACCTAATTGGTTGGTCCGGATATACTCCAATTGGGTCTTATAGGGACCTTCTGGTGTCTGTAAATAAGCAATGCCTGAGCTACGTGTGGGTCTTTCCATGCTAAAAGACATTTCCGAGTCACTGGTTTCTGAACTTCGTGTGTAAGGATAACCACTAAGCTGTTGAGCCCAAGACTTGGATGTATGGTTGACACTAGCCTCAGATGACCTAATGCTTTGTCTATCCTTGCCTAAGTGTCTGCCAGATCTCAGGTTCATAAGCCTTGGCTTCTAGTCCCAAAGTTCTCTTATATTGCTCAAAATCCTTTGGAACACCTTGGTTTCCCAATTTCCCTGAGGGTCAACTTCAAAATACCCTATCTAATAATCCTGGTATTAATTTAACCATAACCAGTCGATGTTTTGGTTGTATTCCCCACGAGCTTTCCAACAAAACCAAAATCACAGGAAACGGATTTCGTATGAGAAAGTTATGCCAGTTCAGGGTTTTGGGGGTTAAAACAGGGAAACAGGGTCTCTCAGGAAATGCTTCAAAACAGGCGATACACGATATTTGTAGGACACGATACTTGATACTTGAGGAACTCGATACACGATACTTCAAGGAAAACGATACACGATCTCTCACAAAACGATCGCTGGACAAAACGATATCTGAGCAAACGATCGCTGGACAAAACGATCGCTGAGCAAACGATCGCTGGACAAAACGATATCTGAGCAAACGATCGCTGGACAAAACGATATCTGAGCAAACGATCGCTGGCCAAAACGATCTTTGACAAAATGATCGCTGGCAAACGATCTTTGGCAAACGATCTCTCACAAACGATCGCTGGACAAAACGATCGCTGGCCAAGTATCGCGATCGGTATGAAACGATACACGATCGGAGGAAAATATCGCGATACTCAACCACAGGAGATTCACGATACTTGTCAAGTATCGCGATACTCGACCGCGGGAGCAAAACGATACTTGACCCTTTGCCAAGATTTTTGCAAGATTTTTTAAGTTTTGTTTTGATGCCCTTGTTTTCCTAGTCCTTCTCCCCTCTCCTCACTCTTTGTATCACTCCAGTCACCCCTTTTCACCTCTGTCAGTACCAAACGATACTTCGCACAGATAGTTTCTCTTTCACACTTGATTTACTGAGAAATTATAGATTAAATGGGTGTTTGCTCACCTTGAGAGCCTCTCTATCTTCTTTAACACCTTCCCTTACTCTGTGCAACCCCAGTTTGCCCGATTTCTCACTCACGATCTCTGGCGCAGCTTCCACGATACTTGGTGCAGGTTCGTCTTGTCCGGCTGTTCACTCAGATTTTTTGTTGTTTTTAGTACTACTTCTTCAGCGCCTCTGTTCTGCACCCTCTCTAAGCTTCTTGCTCACAACCACAAGTAAAAACAAGGTGAATGTACTCTAAAAAATGGAAAAAACTGAGAAGATGAAGGTGGGTGGAGATGGTGATGATGGTGAAGATGAAGAAGAAGGAAAATTCAAAAAACTAAACTAAAAATGATGATTTTTTTACCTTCCAATGTCGCTACTCTACGTCTTACCGTCACACGCTCGTCCTCCAAGCTCTCTCCCCGGCAACGGCGCCAAATTTGGTGTCACTCTAGCACAATGGTGAGTACCAACGTGAGGAGATACACCTCATAAATGTCAATCCGTGGAGACGTGAGGACCGGTATGAAGACCGCGAGCAAGTGATGGCACAAGTGCGTGAGTGAAAGCACACAAGCATGCACACACATACACACACACGCGCACAAAGTAAGAGCAAAGAGTGGAACAATGGAAAGCTTCGATTACCCAAGAGCTCTCTTACAAAACTGAAATCTACAACAAGCTAACCTCAAAAATGAGCTCTCCAGCCCTTTTTATAGTTTTTGAGTGGTTTTGGCCCTGTCCAGACCTAGTGTTCGGCCTAGTTAAAAAATAGGTTCCAGGGCTTATTTGGGGGCTCAAACGGAGTCTAAAAATTATGAAAATTGGTAGGATGGTAGATCTAATACTCCTCAAGCTCGAGGACTCCTCAGCTTGAACAAAATGGAGTTACAAAAATGGAAAATGGTATTTACAATGGTTTTTAGTGATAAAAATCACTATTTTTGTAGGGATTTCTTCTGAAAATTTGACAGGTGCTTCTTGGAGCTCCCTACTTGCTCCTTCTTCTTGTGTGTCTACTTCCTTGATGCGCTTCCATGTTGTGTCCTTGACCTTGAGCTTCAACACGAGGTAATATGTTTGGTCGCCCCACTATCAAAGTACCAAACATCTGAGTCTATTGAAGACATGCACTGCTCATGAGAAGATGGGTCAAAACTGCAAACTATATTAAACACCCATTCTTCATCCTGCAGAAGGTTAGTAGACTCTGTTTTTGGAGTACAAGCCTCTACAACAACCATTCCAGCCTCTTTTTTCTTTGCCTCTTTTGCACCGAGTTTAGGATAGTTCTTTATGATATGATCATTTCCTTTACAGTACTTGCAAAACAATTTTTGCTTTTCTGATTTCTTCTCATCTTTGTCTTCCTTCTTCGAATGTGCAGAATTAGCAGATTTCTACTTACTAATTGAAGAGCTCCATTTTCCTTTGCCCTTCTGACTAGCCAGGAAAGCTTGATCTGCAACACGCATAATGGACTTGTTCTGCCTCGACTGATCTTCGTGCAACAAAACAAACACTAACTCCTCAAATGACAAGGCATTTGGATTGCCTTTCATCATCAACCGAAATGTAGAAGCAAAACTCTGATATGAATTAGGAAGACCATTCAGAATGTTCTGCACAAATGAGCTATCTGGTATCACTTCATCAGCAAAAATCAAATTTTCCTTCAAGTCTTTGATCTTTATTAGAAAACTATCCATAGAATCACCTTCATTCATGTGCTCACTCTCCAACTGTTTTCGGAGGTAAGCAACACGAGCCTCATTCCTAGCTTGGTACAATGTGATAAGTGTATCCCAAGCATCCTTAGCTATTTTACAAGAGCGAAAGTGAGGAATAATGACACATTTGACAGATAAAGCTATCAATGCATGTGCCTGGGCATCTCTACCATCCCAACGAATTTTCTCTACAGTAGGTGCAATAGAAACCGCATCATGAAAAGGAATATGCTGAATATCATCATCTTCGATGCCTTCTGCATCATCTTCAGTACCTGCAGTTGTAATAGTTGCAAGTGTGATAGGATGTTTTTCAACACCCTGCACAATGTTCCACAGTCCTTTTGCAACCAATACATGTCACATCATGTAAGCCCATACGAGTAGTTGGTACCATCCAACTTATCCTCAATAGCCAACATACAAAATACATCACTGCTTTCAACCATGGTCGATGACTAAAATACCTTGATGCAGAAAATTGACTGTATCTCAAAAAGTTGATGAGAACTGCCTAGATGAATTCTGCTAAACCTGTAGCAAACTTCAAGACACTTATATTGGCGAATCGAAACTAATATATAGCTTTGGCACAAAAAGACAAAATAGCCTGCACAAGCGCTACAATTGTGCATTTAGAGGTCGAAACGAGCTTTGATCGTGATTTTGACACCACAGAGCGAAGGAGTTTTGATCTTAGGAACAGGCTAAGTATGGTCACCAAAATTCTTGCAATTCTGAGACTACAACCGGAGAGGTGTCGACGATGCCATAGATGAAGCAGTGACCTACTCTGATACCAATTGTTGGAGTTAGACGTCTGTAGAAGCATGCGAACAACACAAGGAAGAAGAAGAAGCTTGGAGCACAACACACAATACTGAATGTATTACTAAAGAATGTACAAAGATAAGTTACCCATTAGGGCTATAGGCCTATATACAAGCCCGTGGAAAAAAACCTCCTAAATAGGGAAAAAAATGCCCCGACAGTTCTAGAGTGTTCACACACATCACTACCAAAAATATACCAACATATGCTTCTGAGTGAAGTGTCTCCCTCATCTAGAATCTATGTAAAGACTTGGTGGATTCACCTGGTTGTAATTCTTTCTCATTGGATAATATAAATTTCATTTTGGTCACTTATTAACACTTATCGGTCTTACTATTTGGATTCCTTTCTCTAGGGTTTCACATTAGTCTATTTTGTTATCGAAGTTCGATGAAGTTAGGTAACATGCGGGGCCAAAACTGGGAGAAAATTCTAGAAAATCCAAAGTTGTGGTTGATGTGTTGCCTCCCTGGTCTCCTCATACCGAGTTGGCCCTAGTTGATTAAGAACTTGTACAATTTCTAGCACGCTTGGGGGGTAGCATCATCAATCGAGGCTCGATGTCTATTACACAAACTCGTTCACAACCTACATCACTCAGTCCGGAACGAAGCATTACCACGTGCGGGAGGTTCAACCCATGAGGTAGAGATGAGCTAGAAATCGCTCAAGGTGATCTAGCATCAGTTCTCTCTAGGATTAACATCAACTTCCCCATTTTTTAAGGAGCTTCAATAGAAGACCCAAACAATCACATTAGGCAATTTTTGGTGTTATGCAAAAGTAGAGGGTTAGAAGGGCCAAACAATGCCTTCATGGATTTGTTCCCAACAACTCTAGAAGGACTGGCAGATAAGTGGTTCAGTGAGTTTGATAATAATCATTTTGCAACTTGGCAAGAATTGAAGATAAATTTTTCCTCCACGTTCAGACTGGGGAATTCTACAGAATAAGTTTTGGATGAGCTAGAGAATCTAAGTCTGGGAAAGGACAAGTTCTTTCCAAAACTAATGACCCGAATGAAGGCATCGGTGGTAAAGCTACCAGTGGCACCATGAGATTTCCTGATAAAGAAATGGTTGGAAAAAGTGCTACCGATGAGCATCAAGATCAAGCTCAGAGATTTGTTAGCACCGAGCGCATCCATCAAAGAATTTGTTGCAATGGCCACAAGAATCGAACATGGTAGAGTGCACTTGAATGATGCTTCATCATGCTCATAGCAGTGGACTAGTATCTATGGGTGATGACTATTATCAAGATCTTGCTCACACGCACATAGAGGTTGCAAACACAGAAAACACATAGAAAAATAGAGATGCCAAGAGACGAGACCGAATGCAGTATTGGGTGCAATCTCCCCCCATGCACTCTGTTTTGATAGTCCATAGAGTGCAGTATTTATAGGATTTTTTGATTACATCGAAAAGAGTGGTTACATGAGAGTGGCTTCAAAAAGCATGCATGAAACTAAAAGTTGGTGACTTCATAGAAAGCCTTTGCTTTTAATATCAGAAATTGTGGTCTACAATGACCCTTATTATAACCACTATTTTTCTAACTATTTCTAACAATAGAACCTTCTACACGGATTTATTTACAAACTAAATTATAAATCGGATTTATTGATGTCCACCCTAAAGTCGGATTATTGATGTCCGCCCCTTCACGCTTTCACGCCCTCACGAACCTTCAGCTGCTATATCAAAAACACCAAAACACATTAATACATTAATAAATTAACACTCCAAAAATGCATTATTCAACATATTCCATAAGTTATAACATGCCCCTCAGTTGAAAAAGTGAAATAAAAATGGATGACCAATCACATGTTCCATCACTGAATGAAAATAAGCATGTTCCATGTTAAAAGAAAACATGCATGGAAATGTTCATGGAGGAATTACATTAATGTGTTTGTATATGATATGTAGAAATTAAGTGGTCATAATGAGGTGTTAATTGTTTTTTATGTATCCATTGACATTCTTCAATAGAGTGATTTTTGTACTTAACCAAATATTGATGGTATTGAGTACTTGTGCGTGTACTAGTGACATCATGATCAATTATTTTCTCAGGAACTAAGATTTCAGATTGTTCTTCAATCAAAGGAGGGTCATCAAGAAGTGGATTGAGTGGTAAAGTTCCTTTAAATGGTTTAAGTAAACTAATATGAAAAGAGTTATGTATATTCCAATGAGATGGTATATCTAATCTAAATGAATTATCATTAATTTTTTCTACAATGCGAAACGGTCCCCATCAGAATGTCGGTTTGGGTGAGTGACATGGGAGTGGGAAGCCTTTTACCATAAACAATTTCAAAAGGTGCACGACCAGTAGTGGTGTCTGTGATGTTATTGTAAGCAAATTGAAGCAATGGCAAATTTCATCCCAGTTAGTGGGACTATCTAATGAGTAACAAATAAACCAAGAATAGTATTATTTGTAGCTTCACTTTGTCCATTACTTTTGGGATGAAATGCAGAGTTAAAATCTATTTTAGAACCAAAACATTGAAATACGAAAACCCAAAAATGATTAAAAAATCTAACATCACGATAAGATAACATTACTTTAAGAAATCCATGATGTGGGAAAATGCATTTAATGAATAATTTTGTAGCCTGAGGTGCAAACAAAGTTTTCCTACACGGAATGAAATATGCATATTTACTAAACCTATCAACTATTGTCCAAATCATATCATTATGTGAGGAAGTGATGGGAAGACCTGTGATAAAATCCATAGAAATCTATTCCCATGGTTCGTTCGGAATGGGAAGTGGCATTAATAATCCAAATGGTTTACCATGATGATGTTTTACACACTGACATACAATGCATTGAGAAACATAATGTGCAATATCTTTTTCCATGTGTGGCCAAAAGAAGAAATCTTTACAGGTAGAAATGGTGCTTTGTATGCCTCTATGACCCATGTAAGATGGTTCATACATTTCTTTGATGACAAAATCTTTAAAAGCTTGGGTTATGCATAATCTATGTTGAAAATAAAGAAAACCATTATGAAATGTATAATGTTCATCAGATAGAGATGCACCATTGTTGAAGTCATGCCATGCATGTGAGAAATACAAATCAGATGCATAAGTGGAAACCATTTCTTGAAAAGAATGTATTTGGATGGTAGAAATATTATGCAAAATAACAGAATATGAAGGAAATCGGCTAAGAGCATCAACTACAACATTAGCTTTACCAGGCTGATATTGGATCATGGGTTGGAAATTTTGAATGAATGATGCCCATTTAAGATGGCGATCATATATTAAGGGCTGATTTAATAAATGCTTAATAGCCTGTTGATCAGTTTTGATTAAGACCTCAGAGCCCATAAGATATGTTTCCAAATTCGCAAAGCATGCACAGCTGCTAACAATTCTTTATCATATGTACTATAATTCTTTTATGAGGGCTTAAGCTTCCTACTCTCAAATGCGATGGGATGATCATTTTGCATTAAAATTGCACCTATCCCTGAACCACTAGCATCAGTAACAACATGAAAGGGTTGTGAAAAATCAGGTATTTGTAAAATAGGTGCATGTGAAAGTGCATGTTTGGGTTTTTCAAACGATTTTTGTTGGGTAAGTACCCATGCAAATTTTATTTTCTTTTTTAATAACAAGGTGAGGGGCAATGCTAAATAAGAAAAATTTCGAATAAACTTCTTATAAAAACTAGCCAAGCCAAGAAAAGAATGAACATCATTGACTGATTGTGGTGTAGGCCATTCTACTATAACTTTAATCTTTTTTGGATCCACATGCACACCTTCACTTGAAATAATATGTCCTAGATATTCTAGCTTACGTTAAAAGAAGTAACTCTTTTCAGGATTAGTGTAGAGTGTGTTCTCTCATAGTAAATGAAAAATTCTTTTAAGATGCTTCTCATGCTCACTATCATTCTTACTGTAAACAAGTATATCGTCAAAAAATACAATAACAAAAGCTTGGAACTCAAGAAAAATGTTATTCATCATCTTAAAAATATCACTTTGCGTCATACAAATCTGATGGTATCCTGATTTTAGATCAATCTTACTAAAGACATGCGCTCCTCGTAATCTATCTAAAAGATCATCTATTCGAGGAATGGGATATCTATTCTTTATTGTGATCTTGTTAAGGGCTCTATAATCAATGCACATTCAATAAGTTTTATTCTTCTTCTTGTTGGAGATAGACGTCTGCGAAAGCACACAAACAACACAAGGAAGAAGAAGAAGCTTGGAGAACAACACACAATACTGAATGTATTACTAGAGAATGTACAAAGATAAGTAGCCCATTAGGGCTATAGGCATATATACAAGCCGGGGTAAAAAAACCTCCTAGAGAGGGAAAAAAGTGCCCCGGTGGTCCTAGTGTGTTCACACACATCACAACCTAAATATATCAACAAATCCCCCCTCGGATTGACGCGGTGAACAAGGAGTTGGCACACATGTATAAGGAAGTGCCAAGCTATGTGGAAATCACTCCACAAAAGGAAGGAAGCCCAAAGCTTTGCGGAAAGCTTCAAACTTCTCCCTAGGCAGAGCCTTCGTGAAAAGGTCTGCAATGTTCTCCTGCGTGGGCACATATACCAAGCTGATCTCCCCAGCATGGAACCTCTCCTTGACATAATGATAATGCACCTCAATGTGCTTAGTGCAAGCACGGAACACAGGGTTCCTCACAGTTGCTAATGCACTCTCACTGTTAGTGAAGATGGTGGTGGCAGAAGACTTACCAACACCCAAATCAGCCATAAGGCATCTGAGCCACACACACTCAACAGTGGCTGTGAAAGCCTCCCTATACTCAGCCTCACAACTGGAAGTGGCCACAGTAGGCTGCTTCTTGCTCAACCAAGACATACATGAGCTAAAAAGCATGAAGCAAAAGCCACTAGTGGACACATGAGTGTCATAGCAACCAGCCAAATCAGAGTAAAAAAAAGCATGCAAATCTGGCGGTAGTAATCCCCCCTTGGGATAAAACAACCCAAATAGCTGAGTACCACTCAAGTAGTGAAAGATGCGCTTAACCACCTGCCAATGTTTGACTCTTGGGCAATGCATAAATCTGCTCATCTATGAGACAACAAATTGAATATCTGGCCGAGTAACACATAAGTAAATCAAGCATCCAACAGCTTGCTGATAGAGAAGAACATCAAATGCATCTCCAACATCATGAAGACTCAATCATTAACCTGTCTCCATAGGAGTGGTAGTAGGCTTACAGTCTTCAAGGCCAAAATGCTGTAATAATGTGTCAATATATTTCGTTTGACACAAAGCCACTCCACCATCAACTTGCATAACCTAAATGCCCAAATAGTGATGCAAATGCCCCAAATCAAACATCTCAAATGAGGCATGCAAATCAGCCTTAAAACCAGCAATATGCTTCTCAATAGGACCAGTGAGCAGCATGTCATCAACATAGACAACAATGATCAGAAGCACATCATTAGCACGCTTAACATATAAGGTGCTTTCAGTTGGACTGTTCTCAAAACCATGTGCAATCAGATAGGCATGTATCTTCTCATACCAAACATGTGGTGCTTGCTTTAAACCATATAATGCCTTCTTTAACCTACACACCTAGTTTTCATGCCCTTTTTGCACAAAGCCACGGGGCTAAAAAACATACACTTCTTCATGCAAGTCACCTTTCAGAAATGTTGTTTTAATGTCCAGCTGATGTACATTCCAATCATGATGAGCTGTAAGTGCACAGATGCTACAAACTGTAGTCATTCGGCAAGTAGGTGCAAAGGTCTCATCAAAATCAATGCCTCTTTCTTGCACATAACCCTTTGCAACAAGTCTAGCCTTATACTTGTCAGCTGTACCATCAGGCTTATGATTCAGCTTGTATACCCACTTAGTCCCAATCGCCTTCTTTCCAGGAGGCAAGTCACATAGAGACCAAGTACCATTCTTCATTATAGCATCATATTCAGATTGCATAGCAGCCATCCAATTTTCTGAATTTTGTGCTTCATCAAACAAAACAGGCTCATTCTCATCATAGAGAGTAGGTGCAGCCATAGCATAACAATCTGATGGAAAAGAGGCACTATGAGAGCCTGAACGAGTACGATATGACAGAGGTGCATCTAATTTGCTGTCATGCAAAGTCTGCACCAGCCATTTTGGCATAGTTTTTGCCTCCTCAATATCAGCTCCAGCACTAGACTGTCCACCTGTAAAAAGAGGCAGCAAAGTATCATACATGTCTTTGGAGCTAACATATGTCTTCTTAGTACATGAAAGCAATGGCTGAATAATTCAGCATCATGAAGACTCAATCATAAACCTGTCTCCATAGGAGTGGCAATAGGCTTACAGTCTTCAAGGCCAAAACGCTGCAATAATGTGTCAATATATTTTGTTTGACACAAAGCCACTCCACCATCAACTTGCATAACCTGAATGCCCAAATAGTGATGCAAATGCCCCAAATCAGACATTTCAAATGAGGCATGCAAATCAGCCTTAAAATCAGCAATATGCTTCTCAATAGGACCAGTGAGCAGCATGTTGTCAACATAGACAACAATGATTAGAAGCACATCATTAGCACGCTTAACATATAAGGTGCGTTCAGTTGGACTGTTCTCAAAACCATGTGCAATCGTGCTTGCTTTAAACCATATAATGCCTTCTTTAACCTACACACCTGGTTTTCATGCCCTTTTTGCACAAAGCCACGGGGCTAAAAAACATACACTTCTTCATGCAAGTCACCTTTCAAAAATGTTGTTTTAATGTCCAGCTGATGTACATTCCAACCATGATGAGCTGCAAGTGCACAGATGCTATGAACTGTAGTCATTCGGCAAGTAGGTGCAAAGGTCTCATCAAAATCAATGCCTCTTTCTTGCACATAATCCTTTGCAAGAAGTCTAGCCTTATACCTATCAAGTGTACCATCAAGCTTACGATTCAGCTTGTATACCCACTTAGTCCCAATGGCCTTCTTGCCAGGAGGCAAGTCACATAAAGACCAAGTACCATTCTTCATTATAGCATCATATTCAGATTGCATAGAAGCCATCCAATTTTCTGAATTTTGTGCTTCATCAAACAAAACAGGCTCATTCTCATCATAGAGACTAGGTGCAGCCATAGCATAACAATCTGATGGAAAAGAGGCACTATGAGAGCCTGAACCAGTACGATATGATAGAGGTGCATCTAATTTGCTGTCATGCAAAGTCTGCACTAGCCATTTTGGCATAGTTTTTGCCTCCTCAATATCAGCTCCAACACTAGACTGTCCACCTGTAAAAAGAGGCAGCAAAGTATCATACAAGTCTTTGGAGCTAACAGATGTCTTCTTAGTACATGAAAGAAATGGCTGAATAGCACCTTTCAGCATCATGAAGACTCAATCATAAACCTGTCTCCATAGGAGTGGCAATAGGCTTACAGTCTTCAAGGCCAAAATGCTGCAATAATGTGTCAATATATTTTGTTTAACACAAAGCCACTCCACCATCAACTTGCATAACCTGAATGCCCAAATAGTGATGCAAATGCCCCAAATCAGACATTTCAAATGAGGCATGCAAATAAGCCTTAAAATCAGCAATATGCTTCTCAATAGGACCAGTGAGCAGCATGTCGTCAACATAGACAACAATGATCAGAAGCACATCATTAGCACGCTTAACATATAAGGTGCTTTCAGTTGGACTGTTCTTAAAACCATGTGCAATCGTGCTTGCTTTAAACCATATAATGCCTTCTTTAACCTACACACCTAGTTTTCATGCCCTTTTTGCACAAAGCCACGGGGCTAAAAAACATACACTTCTTCATGCAAGTCACCTTTCAAAAATGTTGTTTTAATGTCCAGTTGATGTACATTCCAACCGTGATGAGCTGCAAGTGCACAGATGCTATGAAGTGTAGTCATTCGGCAAGTAGGTGCAAAGGTCTCATCAAAATCAATGCCTCTTTCTTGCACATAATCCTTTGCAACAAGTCTAGCCTTATACCTATCAAGTGTACCATCAGGCTTATGATTCAGCTTGTATACCCACTTACTCCCAATGGCCTTCTTGCCAGGAGGCAAGTCACATAAAGACCAAGTATCATTCTTCATTATAGCATCATATTCAGATTGCATAGAAGCCATCCAATTTTCTGAATTTTGTGCTTCATCAAACAAAACAGGCTCATTCTCATCATAGAGACTAGGTGCAGCCATAACATAACAATCTGATGGAAAAGAGGCACTATGAGAGCCTGAACGAGTATGATATGACAGAGGTGCATCTAATTTGCTTTCATGCAAAGTCTGCACCAGCCATTTTGGCATAGTTTTTGCCTCCTCAATATCAGCTCTCTCATCAGCTAGTGCATCATGTAAATCTGCATAAAAAATGGAATGATATGCATCATCACATGAAACCTGCAAAGGCCAAGAAGTTGCCTCATTAGGACCAGCACTAGACTGTCCACCTGTAAAAAGAGGCAGCAAAGTATCATACAGGTCTTTGGAGCTAACAGATGTCTTCTTAGTACATGAAAGCAATGGCTGAATAGCATCTTCCAGCATCATGAAGACTCAATCATAAACCTGTCTGCATAGTAGTGGCAATAGGCTTACAGTCTTCAAGGCCAAATTGCTGCAATAATGTGTCAATATATTTTGTTTGACACAAAGCCACTCCACCATCAACGTGCATAACTTGAATGCCCAAATAGTGATGCAAATGCCCCAAATCAGAAATTTCAAATGAGGCATGCAAATCAGCCTTAAAATCAGCAATATGCTTCTCAATAGGACCAGTGAGCAGCATGTCGTCAACATAGACAACAATGATCAGAAGCACATCATTAGCACGCTTAACATATAAGGTGCTTTCAGTTGGACTGTTCTCAAAACCATGTGCAATCGTGCTTGCTTTAAACCATATAATGCCTTCTTTAACCTACACACCTGGTTTTCATGCCCTTTTTGCACAAAGCCACGGGGCTAAAAAACATACACTTCTTCATGCAAGTCACCTTTCAAAAATTTTGTTTTAATGTCCAGCTGATGTACATTCCAACCGTGATGAGCTGCAAGTGCACAGATGCTACGAATTGTAGTCATTCGGCAAGTAGGTGCAAAGGTCTCATCAAAATCAATGCCTCTTTCTTGCACATAACCCTTTGCAACAAGTCTAGCCTTATACCTGTCAACTGTACCATCAGGCTTACGATTCAGCTTGTATACCCACTTAGTCCCAATGGCCTTCTTGCCACGAGGCAAGTCACATAAAGACCAAGTACCATTCTTCATTATAGCATCATATTCAGATTGCATAGAAGCCATCCAATTTTCTGAATTTTGTGCTTCATCAAACAAAACAGGCTCATTCTCATCATAGAAACTAGGTGCAGCCATAGCATAACAATCTGATGGAAAAGAGGCACTATGAGAGCCTGAACGAGTACTATATGACAGAGGTGCATCTAATTTGCTGTCATGCAAAGTCTTCACTAGCCATTTTGGCATAGTTTTTGCCTCCTCAATATCAGCTCTCTCATCAGGTAGTGCATCATGTAAATCTGCATAAAAAATGGAATGATATGCATCATCACATGAAACTTGCAAAGGACAAGAAGTTGCCTCATTAGGACCAGCATTAGACTGTCCACCTGTAAAAAGAGGCAACAAAGTATCATACAGGTGTTTGGAGCTAACAGATGTCTTCTTAGTACATGAAAGCAATGGCTGAATAGCATCTTCCACAAAAACAACATCACGGCTAACCAGAATGCATTTAGTGTATGGATGATACAGATGATAGCCTTTATTTTCAGAATTGTACCCAACAAAAATACATTTTACTACTTTATCATCCAATTTTCTATGATGTTGTTCAGGCACTAATGCATACGTCAAACAACCAAAAACACGCAGATGTGCAATAGATGGCTTGCGATCATGCCAAGCCTCATATGGAGTGATAGATTGCAGTGCTTTAGTGGGACACCTGTTAAGTACATATACTGCATACATGACAACCTCAAGCTAGAAAATATGTGGTAAAGCCTGACTCTTGATCATACACCTCGCCATCTCCAGGAGTGACCTATTCTTTCGTTCAGCAACTCCATTCTGTTGAGGTGTTTATGACACTGTACACTAGTGTTTTATCCCATGTTCAGCCAGAAATGCATTAAAATCAGAAGACATATATTCCCCCCTCGATCAGAACGGAGGGTGCCCATTTTACATGTTGATAGATTTTCAGCCAAAACCAAAAACTATTTGAAGCACATGAACACATCGGACTTTGCCTTCAATGGATATACCCATGCATGCCTGGAAAAATCATCGATGAAAGTCACGAAGTAAAGATAATTTCCAAAAGAAGGTGTCTGCATAGGACCATAGACATCACTATGTACAAGCTGCAATTTCTAAGTAGCCCGAACTGAACCATCTTTTGGAAAGGACGAACGCTGCATTTTACCCAAAATACAGCCTTCACAAACATGTTTTCTAGGTGCCTCAAGTTAGGGCAAAGAGGACACCATTTCAAATTTCTATAGGCATAGCAAACTAGCAAATTTAAGATGACCAAAGTGTACATGCCAAAGCTTTGCATCTGACATAGCTTGAGAATCATGTACTGCACATACCGAATGATTTACAGATCTTTCATAGTCTATGAGCTTATACAACCAATGACATAAAATGCCAGAAGCAATAATCACGTCGCCATTTGATAGATCATTAACTGTACACCTGTCATCAACAAATTTCACAACCAAGCCAATCTTGGCTAATGCAGAAACTGATAACATATTTTTCTTGATCCTTGGCACAAACAAAGCATTTGACAAAGTGAAAGAACTACCATCACTAGTAGTCAAAATGATCTTACTAGCTCCCATAATAGGATAAGAGGAGTTGTTGGTGCATGTAACAATATTCCCTATAGGGGCAGGCTCGAGTGAAGAGAAAAAATTGCACTGCGAGGTAATTTGTTTGGTCGCCCCACTATCAAAGTACCAAACATCTGAGTCTACTGCAGACATGCACTGCTCATGAGAAGATGGATCAAAACTGCAAACAATAGTAAACGTCCATTCTTCTTCCTGCACAAGATTAGCAGACCCTGTTTTTGGAGTAGAGGCCTCTGCAACAACCATTCCTGCCTCTTTTTTCTTTGCCTCTTTTGCAGCCAGTTTAGGACAGTTCTTTATGATATGACCATTTCCTTTACAGTACTTGTGTTGCTCTAGCACAATGGTGAGAACCACGTTAAGCAGCTTCACCTCCTTAATGTTGATCCGCGGAAGAGATAGGAGTGATATGAAGATCATGACCGTGAGATGTAGTGAGAGTGAAGGTGAGAAGCATAGAGATGCACACACACATACACACATACAACGAAGAGACAAGCAAGACACAATGGAAGGTAGGAAATCAACTCTATTACTCAAGAACACTCTTACAAGCTCAAAATAGCTCTAAGCTCTTCTCTACTCAAACAAGCTAACCTCAAAAATGAGCTCTCTAACTCTTTTTATAGATTCTAGACTAGTTTTGACCGGTTTCACATCTAGTGTCCGGCATAGTTAAAAAATAGGTTCTAGGTGCTATTTGAAAGGGTAAACGGTATCTAAAAATAACCAAAATTGGTATGCTCATTCTACCTAAGCTCCTCAAGCTCAAGGAATCCTTGGCTTGCACAAAATGGAGCTGTAAATTACAAAAAGGGTTTTTCTATGTTACATATGGTACAAAAGTGATGAAAATAACTGTTGGAGGTTTTGAAAAGTATTTATAAAACATAAGTCTTTGAAACAATGATTCGACTGACTCCTTGCTTCTTCGTTATGCTCTATCTTCACATGCTTCCTCATCCTCTATGCCTCTTACTACTGCCAACACCCCCCTCCCTCTCGCTTCTGTCGTCCTCGATAGAACCTTGTTGTGAGGTCTGTCGGATATAATTCTGGAGTAGTTCCTGAGCGAGGATGTGTTCTGATATGCAAATTCCTCGGGCCAGATCTACCTTGAGTTTCTCCCAATCAATTGGTTGTGGTTCATCGAATGGTGGGAGTCGATAGTGCGTAGAATATACCATCTGTTCACAGGCAAATAATTGAAGAAAATGTGTGGGCCTGCTGACGAACACTTTGAATGATATTCCCAGAAACCGGTTGTGAACATCTCTTCGAAGGTCTGCTTATAGCACGCCGGTAAGTATTTAATTCGATAGTGCCAGGTGTAGCACATCCGGAGCCATGGTGTTGTGCTTATGTCATAAGCTAAATCGAGATTGCCATGCTTGAAACCCGGGGTGTTTACATGGGGTGCCTTGACGCGACGGAAGACTTTGAATACCATTTGCATCATGTCAAATATCTTGATAGTCATGTGTGTTGCTATATCGTCCATATGTTTCAAGCGAGGGAGCCAGTGACAAATTGTGGCCATCATGTATCCAACTGTAGGTGGTCCGATGGGGCATTTAGTGGCAAATCTTCAGGCTCAAATTGGGTCGCGTGAGAGGGTTTTTTGCCTGTTTCTTTTTCTATGGCCAGTTGATATTCTGCCATTAACAAAAAATATAGCTTGTATTGCAACTCATGCCCAGATATGTATCTGCAAGGGGCCAAATGAGCAAAGTATGGGGACTGTAAAATGCGTTCTTCAATCATTGCCATGGCGTGTAACTGCGCCTCTACCCTTGCTGAGTGGGTTGTTCCAAGTTCTTCAATTGTCTTCATCCATGCGGGAGTTAGAAGTTCGAAAGTCGTCTGGCCTTCGATCGTGACTCGTCCGCTTGGGATGGGTTGGGGCTCATACGCTTCTTCAAAGGTTTCTTCCACCGGAATAGTCACTGTTTCTTCCTCTACTGGTAGTTTTGGTGGGGAGTCTGGCCTTGGGGGTGCTTCATATACAGCTATCCGTGATTGAAGAGTTGATACCTGGGCCCATAAAGCATTGAGTTCCTCTAAGATCTCAGGAGAAGGGTCCGCAGGAGCTGGTGGTCCTTGCTCTATAGGTGCTCTGAGTTGGAGTAATTTATGATCTTCTTTCAGCTTTTGATATTACTCATTCATGCTGTCGTACTCATCTAACAATCTGACACGATCATCTAGCAACATTTTCATAGATTCTGAGGGAACAGCCTTGAAACGACTCGGGCTTAATGGTTGGTCTGGTTGATCTAGAGAAGCTTCTAAATTCTCTCTGTTCTGTTCTTGTAAACGCTGGTTCTCTTCTTTTGCTGCTGCCAAGTGTCGTCTGAGTAAGCCCATGTTCCTGGTGAGCATCGCATTGCGAATCGTTTGGGCCCTTAACAAATTGTCTATGTCAGTGATGGCTTCTTTGGTCTTTTGTTCACTTTCTAGTTCTAGTTTATGATATGCCTCTCGTAGTTCTTGGTAGCGGGTGTTTAGTGAGGCATTTTCGATGGATAGTAGATTGAGCTGCGACTGTAGATCATTCGTTGTCTGCTGCAACGTCCGGTAATTATTGCCAAGAGATGCAAATTCATCTCTCACTTGAGTCATGCATGTGAACATCTGGCGAAATGCAGTGTCTATAGTGGGTGATAATATTAATGGTGTGGTGAATGCAGATACTGTGTTTAAGGGAGTTGATGCAATCGGAAGGGGGAATAGGGATGGGAATATGGATGTAGTGGTAACAGTGGAGAAATGTGGGGTGCCTAAATATGATGCTGCAATAGTGGAGGTGATTGTTTGTGCGGTGGGTGGTGAGATATCCATGTCATTGGTCGTGGTGTCAAGTGCGGTGACCGTGAATAATGGCGTGAGAGTGGGTGCATGCGTGGGTGTAAATACAGGGTTTACAAAGGTTGAAGAGTAATTTACAGAGGGGGTTTCTTGTACTGCTTGGTGGAAAGGGGAAAGAGGAATTACGGTGGGTCAGGGAGGTGATACAGGGGAGAAGGTTAATGGAGGTGGGAATGGAAAAAGGTGTCTTGGAGGTGTGGGGAAGGATGGGAAGGATGGAGGGAGAAATGGACTGGATAGAAAGGTGGATGTCCGAGGAGGTAGACTAGGTTGAGTGGGTGTGGACATGGTGAGAGGAATGGATGTGACAAGGGCTTTTGCCACTTCGCCATGGAAGGAGGTGGATGTTCTGGGAGAAGGAGGGTGTATGGGGAAGACTGGATGGATGGGGGGTGAAGGAGGAGCGGTTGGGTAGGTGAGTACTTTGGTCATAGTGGTGGTATATATAGTAGTGGTGTGTGGCGGGGAGTCGATGACAATGGTGTCTTCTGCCAATGAGCCTTCAGGGATGAGACGCGCTTCTCGTGCCTGTTGGGATGACTGAGCACCTATCGGTACACGAATGTATTCGCCTAGTTTTGATAATAATCGCACTCGTCAGGGGTCAAATTGCGGTAACGGTTTCCTCTGCAAATATCTTAATGCTTCGTTAGATCCCACTGATTTGACAAGTTCCCTGAAGCCTTTGATGTATACTTCTTCGAAACCGCCTGAGACAAGTTCTTGTTCTATGAGTGCTTGGCTCTCTTCCTCAGTTAACTTCTTGTGCGCCCAAACTTTTTCCATGGTGCAGTATAAATTTTTGATTGCCAAGGTGTATGTTGCTGCTTCAAATGTTTCATCTTTGTGCGTGCTGGTGTCACCTTGGGTGTCGGTTTGCTATCCTTGTCCATCTGTTTGCACATTCTCTTGGGATTCATGAGTGCCCTGACTGGCTTCATCATCGCCCTCATCATCATCGGTCTCTGTTCTTTCTTCTTCTGAGTTGGATACTACTTGTCCTTGTTGTTGATCCGGGGGAGTGGTTGGGTAGCTTGGTCGTTCGTATTCCTGAGAGAAAATCTGGCCTTCAGAAAACTGAAATTCATTTGAAAAGGCATCTGGCATTTCAAAGTCAAACGTTGTATCTATGGGTTCCGCTTCCAAGTTGGGTATTGGAAAAGAAAAAGCTTCTGCACCAATAGTGGTAGGGGCTTCTGCTGCAGTGGTGGGAGGACCTGGGGCTGTGGCTGCTTGAGGAGCTACTGTGTTAGTAGTGTCCTCCGTTATGACCAGTCTTGATAATCGTATGCAAATGGGTTGTACAGTTGGAGTGGCTTGCGTAGGAGACTATTCTGGAGAGGGTTGCGGGGACGATGATTCTGGAACCTGTAGGCATGGAATGGTGCCTCTCATGCACTTTGCTGATCGTCCTTTGCTAGCCTTCCTTGCTTTCTTTGTTGTCCCTTTGAATGCCTTCAACTCCTCGCTTGTCATTGCACGCTCGATTGGTAAGTCATAGGCCAAACACATATAAATAATTCTCGTGAGAGCGCAACATCCATGGACTACCTTTTTCCTCTTCCAACGGTGTTGTGCCAAGTATAGCTGATCAATGATCCAACTTGCTAGATCAACTGTCTGGGGTCCGATACAAGATAAGTATAGTCCAAACCAGATATGTCTGTGGGGCATGGTGAATCGATCCTGAGCAAGGAATGCAAAATGTTGCATACATATTCTTAACGGTTTAGAGAGCTCAGGTGTGATCGCTGAAATATCTTCCCACTTGATGACATCTCCACGTTTCATGGGCTCTGGAATCAACCTTTCTCGCTCTGTTGGAGTGTGTGTTCCATGTATCTTGATTGCAGCTCTAATCAGGTCTTTGGAAAGATAAAACTTCTTAAAGGGCGGGTCATTTACCAAGGACAACAAAATGAATGTGCCTGGTAGATCCATGTTCTCCGAAGCTGTCAAAGTGGTTATTAGATAGTAGCATCGGTAGAAGTCTGGTTTAGGCAAAGGGTCACTGAAATACTCTGTGAAGCCTGCTCTCGCCCAAACATGCTTTAAATCTTCTGTGTTCTGTAATGCTTCAAACTCTCTTGAGAAAAACTGGTACTTGTGCCACATGCGGGTATCAAAAGTCAAATTGGCCTCAAAAAGGAAATCGGTGTCCGCCAACGGGCCTGCTAAACCTTGAAACCAATGAGAGTTGCGATGAATTTTTTCAGTATATCCCCTAGGAGGATCGTCAATTGGCATAGGTCCTGGAAATCCCTGAAATTCTGGTGGTTGAGCCGTAGGATGTGGTTCCACGAGTAGTTCACCAATATTTGCCATGGGTACACTAGGGCCAGCTTCAGATGGTCCTTCTGCCTGCATGTTGAATGATGCGAGTGTGTAGCAGATCTGCTACAAAAGATTAACACATTAGTATGGAAATTAATCATGATCCCATTAAAGTGAGACTGCAATCCCTTTCCATAACCGATGTGTAACCCGTGTAGCCGAGTGTTGTGATGTGGTTTATGGAATGATTGTTGCAAAACTAATGCAGGTCTCTAGACACCTACATGCTTGAGATGATGCATACATTGCTTGATGAGATTGTTATTACGAGTGATGTGGGGTTATGGTGTGTGGATTTGTACAAGGTTCAGTCGTGAATGAGTCATTACAAGGGTAATGTTTAGTCGAGGTGGGAGTAATGTTAGATAAGGGGGTCGGAGAAGACGTCTGGATACATTTCGGTATCCACTTCCTAAGAGTTTATGAGCGGGTGATATGTTTCTTCTGAGGGACAAAAGGTGATATCGGATGTGGTGGTATTGAAGGGTGAAGAGATTTTCTGAGGGGTATATATTACATGGCTTGAGGGTTGAGCTATAATACACTTCTTGGGTACCCAAATCTACGTGGGTGTGGGTCGATTCGTAAGGTACTTCTTGGCGATCCAATTTGTCGAATGTTTGTACTCATAGAAGAAGGTTGAGGAGATGTTGAATATTGACTCTGCTTCTGTCTTGACTTCTCCTTGCCACTGTCTGCGTTGTTGAAATATGTCGGTGCTTTTTGTCCTTTTGGCACCCATCTTTGTCTTGTGCCACATGCTTTGTGATGTTGATACTGCTTTCCTCTTTGTGTCATCTGATATGGTGGTCGGTCTGGGTTCCTCTGTTGTGATTGACTCCTTTGTGGTTGAGGTTGAGAGGTCCGGTGGACACTCTGCTTTGGAAAAGAAGGGAGGTCCAACACTTGCGAAACCTACCCATTAGGAAGTGCTCCATTTTGTACTATTAATCTAGGCTAGTCCGCAATAAGTGTGGAAGGATGGGCACGACAGTTGATAGTGTCCATTTGGCCGCTGATGAAGTCCACCTGACGTGCAATCGTCCCCATTTGTCCACTGATGTAACCCACCTGACCGCTGATTATGTCCATTTGACCAAGCGGTTGGGTGGTTGCCCTTCTAATTTGCAGGAAGCCCAAGGGAAAATCCCCTGATGTCCTTCTGATTGACATTTATCCATCGCCAAGCCCGCATGGGTTGGTGTAGACGTAACGTGACTTATCTGCCCAAAAATCTTCCGATCTTCCGTCGCATGCATTTCATAGGATCTAGGGTTGCGTACTTCAGGTGGATTGTCGTTAGGGAATTCAAGCGGTATCACTCGCTTCTGATCTAAGGTTCCAATCTGTAAGGAGCCTTGTCTAAGATTTAGGTCCACTGACTGATCGTATAGCCAATCTTGGCCAAGGATTAGGGGTTCTATCAGGTCCTTGTCATGGCACACTAGTAGCTTTGCTGTCATGGTCACATCATGTATGAGGATAGGAAGGTCCACCTCACCCATGCAAGGGGTTTCCATGCCTCCTAGCCCTATGAGGTATGCCTCAATTGGCCGCATTTCTATTCCTGAGTCCTTATAGTGGGACCATCTAATCGCACTAGTCGCAGCACCTTAGTCAATTAAAGCCCTGAGCTCTTGGCAAGGGTTGCCGTGCTCTAGCCTGACTGTAATGAATGGTCTCCAATCCACTATGACAGGATGGGTACTTGACTTTGCTTGACACATGGCCATGGGGTATATGGGTGTTGTTTCCAGCTGGTTATAATGTTCTCTCCCTAGTCTTTGTCTTCTTAGCTTCATGCGCTTAATGCGTTCTATAGCTTCTAATTGAGCTTCAACACGTATTCTATTTTCTTCCTCCTTACGCTTCTTTGCCATCCTGAGTCGTCTAAGCATATCCTCAGTAAGAGGTTCTTGATATAACTTGACTCTACAGCCACTAATGTAATTAGGCATTATGTCTCCTTCTAAGGTGGCCAATTGTACTGCTCCACTTGTTGAGAGTGTGTTAATGATCATAGGTCCATAACCTCGCTTTTCTAGTTTCCTTGCATGTTGTTTCAACGTATATACTAGGACTAAATCTCCTTCTTTTAAGCCTTTATCTTTCACATGTGCATCGAAATAGACTTTCTGTCGCTTCTTTGCTGCGTATATTCCTGTTGTTGCTTTCAGCCTGGTTTCTCCTAATCGTTCCAAGTCCATTATTCTTGCTGATAATTCATGCCCGGTCCACTAATGTTCTTGTGCAACCCTAAGGGTTGGAATCAAGAAGTCCGAAGGAAACACAACATTCTGACCAAAAACCATCTGAAAGGGTGTTGCATTGAGTACGGTCTTGTAGGCCACTCGATATGCCCAAACAGCATGGTGTAACTGTCTGTCCCAATCTGAATGTTTATTGTTCACGAGTTTCGTAAGTACGTTACAAAGTATCCTGTTAGTGCTTTCAACCTGACCATTGGCCTGAGGATGATATGGTGTAGATTTCTTGTGAATCACCATAAAATCCTGTAACAAATATTCAATGACTTGGTTTAGAAAGTGAGTTCCTCGATCGCTCATTAAATCTATAGGCAATCCATATCTTGTAAAGACATTTTCAAATAAGAATTTTGCAGCGTGTGTGCATCATTCTTTTTTGTGGCTTTTGCCTCTACCCATTTGGTAAGATAATCCGTCGCAAAAATAATGTATTCAGCATGTGTACCTTTTGCAGGGGGGTTAATGGGCCCTACAAAGTCTATACCCCACTTAGAAAATGCACGTCCTCCCATCATGGGTTTCAATGGCATTTCATCTCTGCAAGTAGGGAATTGAGTTCTCTGGCACACATCACATCTCGATGGTGTGAGCCCTTCGCGATGGTCACAAAATACGATGGCGTGAGCCAATCGCGATGGTTCAAATATCGAGGCGTCGTGATGATCTAAGGGTATCATCGCGATGGTCTAGCTGGCCACTTGGCAGCATCTGCCCGATGACATGAGCCAATCGCAATGGCGTGGGGTTGATGGGATTGTCGCGATGGTCAAGGACCATCGTGATGGTTCAAGTGAACCGTCGCGATGGCGTGAGACCATCGCGATGGTCCGGTCGAGCCGTCGCGATGGTGTGAGCCAATCGTGATGGTGTGACACAATCGCGATGGCGTGAGCCAATTGCGATGGTCCACCAAAATGCAAATTTTTGAAATGCAAGTTTTGATTCGTGTATGCGCTTGTGTCGCCTACCTCGTGGTGTGGTCGCTTACCATAATTGCCGAAGTTGGCAGACCATCACGATGGTCTGACACACACGGCAGATTTCCGATAGAAAGTGAAATTTTACCTTTTGCAAGCTTTCCTGATGCACTAGAGCACTGTACCTGCAAGAAAACTCAAAAACACAATAGCACATGCAAGCACAAAAGCTCTCTCTCTCTCGCATGCACAAATGAGGGGAAATGAGGAGAATGGGTGGATATGGTGAATTTTTTGATTTTTTTGGAGTGCAAGATGATGATGCGGTGATGAAGATGGAGTGTGGGGGAGGTGAAAAACACAAAAAACTAAGTAAAAACAACAACAAAAACTGAAATTTTTACCTTCCAATGCCACTTCTTGCTATACTCTTACCATCACACATTCGTCCTATACTCGATCCCCGGCAACCGTGCCAAATTTGGTGTTGCTCTAGCACAATGGTGAGAACCACGTTAAGCAGCTCCACCTCCTTAATGTCAATCCGCGGAAGAGATAGGAGTGATATGAAGATCGTGAACGTGAGATGTAGTGAGAGTGAAGGTGAGAAGCATAGAGATGCACACACACATACACACACACAACGAAGAGACAAGCAAGACACAATGGAAGGTAGGAAATCAACTCTATTACTCAAGAACACTCTTACAAGCTCAAAATAGCTCTAAGCTCTTCTCTACTCAAACAAGCTAACCTCAAAAATGAGCTCTCTAGCTCTTTTTATAGATTCTAGACTAGTTTTGACCGGTTTCACATCTAGTCTCCGACATAGTTAAAAAATAGATTCTAGGTGCTATTTGAAAGGGTAAACGGTATCTAAAAATAACCAAAATTGGTATGTTCATTCTACCTAAGCTCCTCAATCCTGAGGACTCCTCGGCTTGCACAAAATGGAGCTATAAATTACAAAAAGGGTTTTTCTATGCTACATATGGTACAAAAGTGATGAAAATCACTGTTGGAGGTTTTGAAAAGTATTTATAAAACATAAGTCTTTGAAAAAATGATTCGACTGACTCCTTGATTCCTTTGTTATGCTCTATCTTCATATGCTTTCGTGTCTTCTATGCCTCTTACTACTGCCAACAACTTGCAAAACAATTTCTGCTTTTTTGATTTCTTTTCATCTTTGTCTTCCCTCTTCGATTGTGCAGAATTAGCAGATTTCTGCTTACTAGTTGAAGAGCTCCATTTTCCTTCGCCCTTCTGACTAGCCAGGAAAGCTTGATTTGCAACTTGCATAATGGACCTATTCTGCCTGGACTGATCTTCCTGCAACAGAATAGAGACTAAGTCCTCAAATGACAAGGCATTTGGATTGCCTTTCATCATCAACCGAAGAGTAGAAGCAAAACTCTGATATGAATCAGGAAGACCATTCAGAATGGTCTACACAAGTGAGCTATCTGGTATAACCTCATCAACAAAAATCAATTGTTCCTCCAAGTCTTTGATCTTTGTTAGGAAATTGTCCATAGAATCACCTTCATTCATGTGCTCACTCTCCAACTATTTTCGGAGGTAAGCAACACGAGCCTCATACCTAGCTTGGTACAATGTGGTAAGTGTATCTCAAGCATCCTTAGCTGTTCTGCAAGAGCGAATGTGAGGAATAATGGCACGTTGACAGACAAAGCTATCAATGCATGTGCCTGAGCATCTTTGCCATCCCAACGAATCTGCTTTGCAGTAGGTGCAACAAAAATCACAACACGAACATGAATATGCAGAATATCATCATCTTCAATACCTTCTACATCTGCTTCAGTACCTGGAGTTATAATAGTTGCAGGTGTGATAGGACGTTTTTTGACATCCTGCACAATGTTCTATAGTCCTTTTGCAACCAATACATGTCACATCATAAGCCCACAACGGGTAGTTGGTACCATCCAACATACGAAATACATCATTGCTTTCAGCCATGGCCGATGACTAAAATACCTTGATGCAGAAAATTGACTGTATCTCAAAAAGTTGAACGGAACTTCCCAGACAAGTTCTGCTAAACCTGTAGCAGACTTTGAGATGCTTATATTGGCGAACCAAATTTGGTATATACCTTTGGCACAAAAAGATGAAATAGCCTACATAAGCACTGTGATAGTGTGTTTGGAGGCTGAAACGAGCTTAGATTGCGATTTCGGCACCACATAGTGAAGCTGTTTTAATCTCTAAAACACCCTGAGTATGCTCACCAAATTTCATGTGAATCTGAGATTGCAATCGGAGATGTGTCGACGATGCCCTAGATGAAGCGGCGACCTGCTCTGATACCAATTGTTGGAGTTAGACATCCGTGAAAGCACGCAAACAACACAAGGAAGAAGAAGAAGCTTGGAGCGCAACACACAATACTGAATGTATTACTAGAGAATGTACAAAGATAAGTAGCCCATTAGGGCAATAGGCGTATATACAAGCCGGGGGAAAAGAACCTCCTAAAGAGGGAAAAAAGTGCCTCGGCAGGTAGTCCTAGTGTGTTCACACACATCACTACCTAAATATATCAACAAGAAGGCCATTGGCACAAAGTGGGTGTACAAGCTAAAGCTGAAGTATAAGGCTAGGCTTGTTGCAAAGGGTTATGTGCAGGAAAGCGGGATTGATTTTGATGAGACCTTTACACCTACTTGCCAAATGACTACTATTCCTAGCATCTGTCCACTTGCAGCTCATCATGGTTGGATTGTACATCAGTTGGATATCAAAACATCATTTCTGAATGGTGACTTGCATGAAGAAGTGTATGTTTTTCAGCCCCGTGGCTTTGCACAAAAAGGGCATGAGAACCACGTGTGCAGGTTAAAGAAGGCATTATATGGTTTAAAGCAAGCACCATGTGCTTGGTATGAAAAGATACATGCCTATCTGATTGCACATGGTTTTGAGAACAGTCCAACTAAAAGCACCTTATATGTTAAGCGTGCTAATGATGTACTTCTGATCATTATGATTTATTTGATGACATGGTGCTCATTGGTCCTCATGAGAGGCATATTGCTGATTTTAAGGCTGATTTGCATTCCTCATTCGAGATGTTTGATTTGGGGCATTTGCATCACTATTTGGGCATTCAGTTTATGCACATTGATGCTGGAATGGCTTTGTGTCAAACGAAATATATTGACACATTATTGCAATGTTTTGGCCTTGAAGATTGTAAACCTATTGCCACTCCTATGGAAACAGGTTTACGATTGAGTCTTTATGATGCTGGAGATGGTTTTGATGTTGTTCTCTATCATCACGCTATTGGATGCTTGATTTACTTATGCATTACTCGGCCAGATATTCAGTTTGTTGTCTCATAGATGAGCAGGTTTATGCATTGCCCAGGTGTCAAGCATTGGTAGGCAGTTAAGCGCATCTTTCGCTACTTGAGTGGTACCTGACTACTTGGGTTGTTTTATCCCAAGGGGAGATCACTACCACTAGATTTGCATGCTTTTTTTGATTATGACTGGGCTGGTTGCTATGACACTCGTGTGTCCACCCAATAGTTTTTGCTTCATGCTTGGTAGCTCATGCATATCCTGGTTGAGCAAGAAGCAGCCTACTATGGCCACTTCTAGTTGTGAGGCTGAGTATAGGGTAGCTTTCACAGCGACTGTTGAGTGTGTGTGGCTCAGACGCCTTCTGGATGATTTGGGTGTTGGCCAGTCTTTTGCCACCACCATCTTCACTGATAGTTAGAGCACATTGGCAGTTGCGAGAAACCGTTTGTTCCATGCTCACACTAAGCACATTGAGGTGCATTATCACTATGTCAGGGAGAGGTTCTCTACAAGAGAGATTAGCTTGGCATATGTGCCCATGCAGGAGAACGTTGCAGACCTTTTCACAAAGGCTCTGCCTTGGAAGAAGTTTGAAGCTTTTTGCAAAGCTTTGGGCTTACTTCCTTTTGTGGAGTGATTTCTACATAGCTTGGCACTTCCTTATACATGAGTGCGAAATCCTTGTTCATGGCATCACTCCCAGGGGGGGATTTGTTGATATATTTTAGGTAGTGATGTGTGTGAACACTCTAGGATTGCCGAGGCACTTTTTTCCCTCTTTACGAGGTTTTTTTCCCACGGCTTGTATATACACCTATAGCTCTTACGGGTTACTTATCTTTGTACATTCTCTAGTAATACATTCAGTATTGTGTGTTGTGCTCCAAGCTTCTTCTTCTTCCTTGTGTTGTTCGCGTGCTTCCATAGACGCCTAACTCCAACGGCATACACTTATAGAAGTTTCACCTTTGCCAAACAAGATCAAGATAGTAAGGCAATATAGATGTCTTAAGTCTCTAGTAAAGTAATGCGGGTGCCTCTGTCTAAGAGGGATGGGATGTCATAGTTTTTGTCACCTTTCAAGCTTCGGTGCCCTATCCATCACCGGAAGAACCAATACAAGACTGGAAGGAAGGAAGAAGCTTTCTCTATCTCTGAGTTCGTGGAGCAGAAGTGGATGCCCATCCTACTTTAGAATCACCACCTCACCCATCCTTCACCTTCTACGGTTCCATGACAATGCACTAGTGTCCTGCACATAGACCTTTGAGAGTTCCCAACCATAGCATCCTTCAAGCTTGAGGATCCAGATCCAACAACTTCCTTCTTTTGTTCAATGTCGATGCCAAGCTTCTCCTGCCATTGTTCCTCAAGCACACACATCATAGCCAGCCTTCATCCTCCTCAGTCAGCACTCATTACCCACTATCGATATGATTGTCTTCCTCCTCGACATCATTGACATCTTCTCTAATCCTACCAAAACCATGTTGGAAAACAATGTCACATCAGTCCAAAATCCATTTAGGGCAAAAACCCTAATTTTGGTATTTAGTCATTTTTGGCACAAAAATAGGTAAAATTTTTATGAGCCTATCTTGTAAAGCTTGAAGAGAGCTTTCTAATGGTATATGACATGCATTCATCAGAGGTCAGATTTGGGAGGAAACCCTAACCCTAATTTTCTTTTGATTTAGGGTTTTGACCTCATTTGATAGCTCTCAGCATGAGGATCATAAAAATGTTATCAGATCATTCATCAGGTAGTCAAAAGTGTGAAAAAGCAGGTCAAGAAGTTATTTTTACAGTTAGCTAAAAGCAACTTTAAAAATAAAACAAACTCACTTAAAATAAAGCAAAAGCAATTTGAAAAGCGATGTGATTAAAATAAAGCGCTTTTTTGTGAGCTTTTTGCATGGAGCTTTAAAATCTATATAAGAGAGTCTTGGGTCACTTTGTTAGACATCCTACACCAATTGGCAATGCCTGTTTTTGGTCCCTCAGTAGAGGTGGTGCTCTAGGACACATGGGGCAGCCATGCTGCACTCTAGGAGCATGTTGAGGACCAGCTATGGAGTTCTTCTTGGAGAATAGTGTGCTCACACTCTTGCTTATGGAGAGGACTTACCCATCAGAAGCTTGGTGGTGTAGATCAGCCATCTACATAATGTATTTGAAGATTGTCTTCTACATGAAGATTTCGGTATACTTCAAAGATATTGGATGGAGCTTAACATAAGATTTGCATCTTGTGTTAACAATTCAGGTACATATTCTCTTTATGCACACAGGTACTACCTGGAGTTTATGGAGGCAGTGGCATCCATATCAAGAAGAGTCCTATTCGGCATATCTAAAGGAGAATTAGTACATGCATGCTACATGCATTCGGATGAGGTGTTAGAGAAGGTGTGTTCACATGAGTATGAGGATTTCTGGCAGCAACATGTTAGCATTCTATGCTAATTCTATAAGTATGTGATCTTTCACACACACATCTTATTTAGGGTCTTTCATAGCCTAAAATCAGATTAGGGTTTGTTGAATATCAGTTTCCAATTGATCTTTCCTCTTTTTGTCACTCATATACACTCTTCTACAACCTATGAGGTCATACATCTCATACATATTCAGATTTCTGTCCCTACATCTGAATATTCTTGTAAATTTTGTACATTCACTCATCCATCTATTTTTGTTCACATAGAGTGGTTGAGATTTTGAGTCCCACATTGTAAATTTGACATTTGTATATATGATAGTGTGAGTAAGCAGTGGCTTATGTAACACTTTACACATGTTTTCTAATATTTCTCTATCTTTGTCTCACCATTTGCATGATTAAGTGTGGTATGTTCATGTTTTGTCAATATTGGAAGATTGCTGGAATCTGTGTTGTAGATGTTGGACCTATGGAACCATGGACCTGTGGTATTAGTTATGGGCCTACCTAATTTCCAACATTTGGTATCAGAGCATTCAGGCTCTCAGATTCCCAGGTTCCCAGACTTCCAGGTTTACAACATATGGTTTAAGAGCATCTTCTAACATTTGACATTTGACATACACACTTAATCTAGATGAGTAGAGATTTGAGAATTAGACAATTCAGTCACATGTTTATTTATCAGTGTGGAGTATGAAGTTGATGATCTGTTAGCTGCCTGATACTTTGGAAGTATGAAAATACTTTACAGAAGTATTACTTGAAGACCAAGACTTGATGAAGAGAAGGCTACTTCAAATTCAAAGAAAAACAATGGTTTGGAGAAGATGAAGGAACTAGATCAACATCAAATCACAGGTATTCGTTCCTACTATCAGGTTATCATTTGCAGGTCATATCTTAGAAGAGCAATTATGAAGAGATTCGAAGGGTTCAAGAAGTTCTTTCATTTTTTGAAAGTAAAAGCATTAGCTACATCAAAAGTGTCAAGAACAAGGAGATTAGATGAGTTTTGATAAATCTCTTTCATGGCAAGAAAGCTCATCTAAGAAGACAAATTTGGAGATGAGATGAGTTTTGTTTTCAGCCAATCTTGTGTTGTAAGTTGGTTGGAAGTTTTTTAATCACATTGTGTACCTAGAGAAGTAACTAGAGAGGTAATTCATTATTCAGCCAAAAGGTTGGTGAATTTAGTCATATCAGTCACATTTGAAGCAGAGTTTTGATTCAGAGATATGAGGAGATGGTAAAACATGATTCTATGTTCACTTTCATTTGTATACCATATTTGTTTTGTCTTTTACTCTTAATACTAGAGGAAGAGAAGAATTCATTTGAAGAAGATAACAATGCTTGCTACTTCAAGATGAAGAGAACAAAAGGTATGGAAGAGAAGTTTGAAGATGTTGCCATCATCAAGTGGAAGAAAGATGCAGAAGAAGAAAGTCCAACAATTCCAAAGGGAAAGTAAGACTTCCTTTTCTCTTATATTTTCCATATAATTTTCCTACTTTTATCCTCTACATCCAAAGACAAGTCTACAAGAACATCTTGTGTAAAGAAGAAGAAGTTTCTTATTTTGCATTATACTTGGTCATATTTTAGTAGGTTTTGACAAAGAATTGCATTGAGAGAAAGAAAGGCAGCTTATATGTTTTGATTCATATGTGTATGAGTTATGTATAAGTTGAAGATTTTAAGCAGGCAACTATATGTTCCCTCAAAGAATTCTTGGAGTGTCAATTCAGAGCTACTTGGTATATGACAAGTTGCAGAGATTCTTCTTGACCTAACTCTTGAGGTATAAGAGTATTTATAGCAGATGTTGGAGACTTGAAGTGAGGATTCTTGGAGTGTCAATTCAGAGCTACTTGGTATATGACAAGTTGCAAAGATTCTTCTTGACCTAACTCTTGAGGTATAAGAGTATTTATAGCAGATGTTGGAGAATTGAAGTGAGGATTTTGTTTGGAAAAGGTACCTCATATTCTATATATTCAGTATATCCAGAAAATTTAGAGTTTATCAGGATGAAAATTCAAAAAAAATAGTATTTTCAAAATTTCAATATTTTAAGGAAAATTCAAAAAAATTCAGATTTTTTGTACCGATCAGATGGAGAATCTACTTTCTATGTTTGTCTTGATTTTTGGATACATGGTTGTATTCAAAAAGGTGTTCCATCAGATCCTATCACTTGATTGAGAAGTGGAGTTAGCCAAAAGAAAGTCAAGCAGATACTATCACATTTCACCGGGGTAGAATATGAAGATGTGAAGTATCAACTTGCAACTTTTGGAGTTCTCAAGGTGAGAATTTGTTCACTTATGTTTCAAGTAGGGGTTGCAGATTCTTGGGAAGGATTTGGTTAAAGAAAAATTTTATAACTTTATGTGAGAAGCATGGACACTTAGAGACATTCAGGTAGCAAATCAAACATTTAGTCATGAAGGTTTGATGAGATCAGATTCTACACAGATATTTTGTTAGAGAGATCTTGATAGATCTTGAATGATCTTGAAGATCTTGAGTATTTATGACTCAATTGTCTATCCTTTGTTTGAAAATTTCTTAGCATTGGAATAAGTAAGTCAAAGATTCAGATTCTATCAGATTTGTGTTGTAGAGAAAAAGAAGAAGATACTTGTTATGTTGCAGAAGATTATGGATCCTAAAATTTTGTTTCAGATACAGGTATTGATCACTGAAGATCAGATTTATTGAAATAAGGAAGACATTCCAGATTTCATAAAGTCTGATATAATTTGAAGAATTATGGATACTAGTGTTAAATCATCCAGGGGGTGATGAAACATGAAGACTTATTTTTAGCCATATGTAAAAGAATACAGAGTCATACATACAGGTGTATTCCTATAGGCTATATCAGGTATTCCTATATTTCCTTTGTCAGTTTCTCTTTATGTTCCAGCTTTGAAAGAAGAAGGAAGAAGGAGAATGTATGGAGAAAGTTCCTATTAGGTGTTCCTGTTCAGGAGAAAGTTTTAGAATTCTATTAAAGAGAAATTCGATATTTCAGACAGGTATATTTCAGAGGTGTGCACATATATGTTTATACTAGATTATTAAGGAAAGAGGTATGGAGGACTTACAGGTAGAAAAAGGATGTAGATAAGATGATATCATAGATATGAAATTTTGGTGAGACTCATAGAGTTGAGTACAGTCAGAGATGAACCAGCTAGTGTTCATAATACACTAAGTTGTGAGTTGTCAGTCACAAGTCCCAGGATTTAGTTTTTTATTTTGTTTAGTGTATCTACATGACACAGCAGAAGTATGTTGAGAAACCTTTTGTAAGGTAAATCCAAATATGTGGATCCTAGTGTATGTTTACAGGTTTGAGAAGACAGGAGATAGCAGATTCAGAGTCGATTCATGCTACATATGTTGTCAAGCAGTGATTGCTTGATGTTTTCAAACACTATTGGATATCTAGTTTGCATATTTTCTCAGGTATTATGGTTCATATTGAGCAAGTTCAGTTTTTTGAAGTTTGAAGAAATTCAAATTCAGTTTTGAAGAAGACTTTTGAAGAAAAGGTTTGAAGGTCAATTCGGGAGTACAAGTTTGAAGCTTATGACAATTTGTAGATGAATGAAGTTTCTTCTTCAATTTAGTTTGTACCAATATGACATTGCAGGGGGGATTGTTGAAAAACAATGTCACATCAGTCCAAAATCCATTTAGGGCAAAAACCCTAATTTTGGTATTTAGTCATTTTTGGCACAAAAATGGGTAAAAATTTTATGAGCCTATCTTGTAAAGCTTGAAGAGAGCTTTCTAATGGTATATGACATGCAGTCATCAGAGATCATATTTGGGAGAAAACCCTATTCCTAATTTTCTACTGATTTAGGGTTTTGACCTCATTTGATAGCTCTTGGCATGAGGATCATAAAAATGTTGTCAGATTATTCATCAGGTAGTCAAAAGTGTGAAAAAGTAGTTCAAGAAGTTATTTTTAAAGTTAGCTAAAAGCAACTTTAAAAATAAAGCAAACTCACTTAAAATAAAGCAAAAGCAATTTGAAAAGCGATGTGATTAAAATAAAGCACTTTTTTGTGAGTTTTTTTGCATGGAGCTTTAAAAACTATATAAGAGAGTCTTGGGTCACTTTGTTAGACATTCTACACCAATTGGCAATGCTAGTTTTTGGTCCCTTAGTAAAGGTGGTGCTCTAACACACATGGGGTAGCCATGGTGCACTCTAGGAGCATGTTGAGGAGCAGCTATGGAGTTCTTCTTGGAGAAGAGTGTGCTCACACTCTTGCTTATGGAGAGGACTTACCCATTAGCACCTTGGTGGTGTGGATCAACCATCTACATAATGTATTTGAAGATTGTCTTCTACATGAACATTTCGATGTACTTCAAAGACATTCGATGGAGCTTAACATAAGAGTTGCATCTTATGTTAACAATTTAGGTACATATTCTCTTTATGCACACAGGTACTACTTGGAGTTGGAAGCAGTGGCATCCATATCAAGAAGAGTCCTATTCGGCATATCTAAAGGAGAATTAGTACATGCATGCTACATGCATTCAGATGAGGTGTTAGAGAAGGTGTGTTCACATGAGTATGAGGATTTCTGGTAGCAACATGTTAGCATTCTATGCTAATTTTCTAAGTATGTGATCTTTCACACACACATTTGATTTAGGGTCTTCCATAGCCTATCATCAGATTAGGGTTTGCTGAATATTAGTTTCCAACTGATCTTTCCTCTTTCTCTCACTCATATACACTCTTCTACAACCTATCAGGTCATACATCTCATACATATTCAGATTTCTATCCCTACATTTGAATATTCTTGTAAATTTTGTACATTCACTCATCCATCTATTTCTATTCACATAGAGAGGTTGAGATTTTGACTCCCACATTGTAAAATTGACATTTGTATATATGATAGTGTGAGTAAGTAGTGGCTTACGTAACACTTTACACATGTTGTCTAATCTTTCTCTATCTTTGTCTCATCATTTGTATGATTAAGTGTGGTATGTTCATGTTTTGTCAATATTGGAAGATTGTTGGAATTTGTGTTGTAGATGCTGGACCTATGGAACCATGGACCTGTGGTATTAGTTATGGGCCTACCTAATTTCCAAGAAACCATCAAGTATCCTAGCACCTAATGTTTGCTTTCTGTCCTGTGCCATTGTCCATCACCTTCCTGAGCTTAACCAAATCTTTTATCTTCCCAAAGCTTCTATCTTCCCTGTTGCATGTGTCTTGTTGTGTTTCATGCAAAGGGTGATCCTACTGATGGCGCATTGCATTCCCAACCCTAGATGATGTGTATATGCCTTCTCTTATACTCGTAGCAATGCTTCCTTCATCTCCTATGATTTTATAGTTGTCGGGGCACCTCTCTTCTGCATCTCTCTATGTGTGTCTGCATATATGTGTGTCTCTATGCACCTGTGTATCTCCTCCCTTCAATATCTATCTTCCTCCTCTATGTGTATGTATATCTTTGATGCCTCTTCTTAAGGCTCCTTTTATACTAGTAGCACCTGGTTTTCCCGTATTGTGTCATAATGGCTTCTGTCCCTTGATCTGTCCATTCACACGAGCGAATCATATTGAGATCTCCGCCAAGAAAGGTGTTATAAATGGTGACCTTAAGTTGGTGGCGTGGATGCCAGTTGCAGTTAACATCTCACTCATTAATGCTTCTATGTCGTTGGAATACTCTTGGGTGTGTAATGAGCATATCCAAGTAAAGATAAATAGGTTTTTGGCATACATTAAGTATGCACATTGGTGAGTTATATCTTGTGTTTATGGGTTGATGGGACAAGAGAGAGATCATTTCATTAAGTTTAAGCTTAAGATAAGAACAACTTCTTGATATGAAGTCAAAAGCATAGAAGATCAATTGTACAATGATGTCATATGGCTCAATAACCATTATTCTTTTATGCTTTCTATGTGTTGTATAAATTCAAAAGCCAAGAAATTATAACATGGATAGAAAACCTTAAGCTTTGATTCCTTTGTATGGACTCTCAAGTTCCATAACACCCATGGCATGCTTGATTAGCGAGGCTAAAGACTTAAGCCTTAGTTCAAAAAATGTTTCTCTTCTTATTAAACCATAAGCTAGTAGTAATAAGAACCTGGACTAAAGAAATCCACAAGAGAAACGAGATAGTGTTTTGAAAACCCTGCACACAGTGATGGATTAGTCTAAAAGAAATCTTTTATCTTTTTGAAGAATTTATTTGTTTCCCCAGTATGTTTCCTTTTCCATGAGAAGTATGAACCACTTGGAGCTTCAGAGATTTGCTTCAAAGGTAATGAGTCGTAACTCTTTAAGACAAAAGATATGATGAATCAATTTGTCATTTGTTTTGAAAAGCTTTCTCTACATCATGAGAAAAAGAAATAGCTTCACTAAAACTTGTAGATTGCAACACATTGAGCTTGGCTTGGATCCCCATCTCCAAACCATCTTCATATTTCCTTTGTATAGAGTTTGTAGGAGTTGCCTTAACCATTCGAGCAAGAAGTAATCATTGTCAAAAGTTCTCAATATATGTTGCAACATGCATATGTGGTGAATGAAAGATGAGCATGTAAGTAAAATTGAGGAGGGAGAAAAGATTCTTTGACTTTCCCTTGTAATGTTTACCATGTTGTTGGTCAATCTGACTATTTTGTTATATGTTCCACCAAAGCTATGCCTTACTCACCAAATAATTGGTAGCATACTTGACTTTCTTAATCTCTGAGTAGGCTTCATGTGAATAAAAATCATCAAAGAGAGATAAGCATGATAAAATAAATCGAACATCCTCACGCCCATAAAATTTAGGAATTCTTTGAAATGAATGCATACCATCTCCTTGGCCTATGATAATAGCCTTTACTGCACGAACAAGGTTTTCATCTTTAGTTTGCCTTTTGTTATTAATAGAGCATCATGTTCCTTGATTTCATTTTGGGTGCTTTGAGTTTGTGGCACATGATCTCAAGTTGTTTCTCAACCAATATGTTGGATAGAAGTGATTCACCAAAGTCATCTATGGTATGGCTAGAGTCGATGCATTGATATATGCAAAGTTTATTGGTTGAATGTAGAAAGAAAATATATGCTTAAAGGAAAAACTAAGGGTGAACCTTGGGGATGTTAAAATGTAGAGAGTGGGTTCTTTGGTAAAAGTAATTACTATATTTTGTAGTGAGACATGACATACACATAGTCTAGTGGATAAAAAACTTCATTTTGTGGGCTAGGTGGCATGTTCAAATCCCATCCTTGGTGAAATTGGTGTTTCTTGATGCCACTCTATTGATTGAAGCGGTTCTTGCATTGCCACAGAGTGAAGGATGATCAAGGTAATGGTAAGGTCTATGACTTGGTCAATATCTTGTTCATAAGCCGTGGAGTAGCTAGGAGGAGGTATGGGTGCTCAAAGCCTTCAACTATCTTTTGTAGGTTTGCAACTCATCAAAAAACAATTGAATGATCTTCGAAAGAATAGAGAACCTACCAAAACATGATTGGATGATAGGAGCATGTGCCGAAATTCCAAGAATACTAGGGGTTGGAACGCCTCAAGAACATCATGTGCAGTTTCTGATATCACTATTGTAGGATGTTTCAAACATACTAAACACTAGGACACACAAACATAAAGATGCATAGAAGATAAAAGCAATACATAGTATTGGGTACAATCTTTCATGGACACAAAGGGAACCATCTTGAACCTTAGATTTAATGTGACTTCATATATCTCATGGTTGGTTTAGAATTTGGAACCATTGCGTATGAAACATGTTGAAACCCTAAGATCGTCTATTTATTTACCTAATTTCAACATCTAGAGGTCCTATTTTAGATTGTTGACATCAATGATTACATCATCAATTTGTAACCACCCTTGAACACCTATATAAGGCGGGCTTGCTTACTCTTATCCTCAATCTTGCCAATGCCAATCTTGGGATCTCAAGGAGTCGTGATCTCAAAGTAAGTGCTTTCCAAGTTTGAGTTTTAGTTCAAGTCTTGTCCAGTCTATTGTTTTCGGCATCCCATTATGCCATCTTGTAATCTCATAGTAGGAGATCTTGTCCGGTTATTTCTTCTACTTAGTTCATCTTGCTCAAGGTAGTCCTTATAAGATATATTATAAGGATTTATGATCCTAATTGTGGGATCTCTTGTATCTTGTCTAGTCTAGTTATCCATACCTATCAGTCTAGGTCGTGAGACTTTTTTTGACAATCCTATATTCTTGTATTATTTTCCCTACATGGTGATCTTGTAATTAGAATCATATTTCAGAAATCTCGTTCAAGTTTGTTGAAGTTTGAGGTATGCAAAAGCACACGAATAGCACACGAAAGAAGAAGAATCTTGGAGTATAACACACACAATACTCAATGTATTACCAAGTGAATGTTCAAAGATAAGCGACCCATTAGGGTTATAATAGTATATACAATACATGAGAAAAAACCTCCTAAAGAGGGAAAAAAGTGTCTTGAAGGTCCTAAGTGTGTTCACACACATCACTACCAAAGTATATCAACAAATACCCCTGGTGGGTGATGTGGAGAACAAGGAGCTAGCACTCATGTATAAGGAAGTGCAAAGTTATGTGGAAAGAGATCAATCAAGAAATGGAAGTAAGCCCAAAGCTTTGCAAAAAGCTTCAAACTTCTCTCGAGGTAGAGCCTTTGTGAAAAGATCTCCAATGTTATCCTGTGTGGGCACATATGCCAAACTAATCTCCCTAGTAGAGAACCTCTCCGTGACATAATGATAATGCACCTCAATGTGATTTGTGCAAGCATGGAACACATGGTTGCCAACGCACTTTGACTATCAATGAAGATGGTGGTGGTAGAAGATTGACCATGCCCAAATCAACCTCTATTTCATATACAAGATGGCCTAATAAATGAACCTGGATATCAAAAAATGAAGTAGGAAGTTCTTTCTCCATCAAACATAGTAGCTCTTTGCATTCACGTTTTTTTTGTGGGATCGAGTTTTTGTCAATCTCTTTGGATGTAATCCACCTATACATATCATAAAAACAATTATAAAGAAGTTACTCAAAAATAAAAGATATCCAATATTCATACATATTAAATATAAAAGTATCATAGTTAACTTATAAGTGATCGACGATAGATCACATCTCGTACTCCTTTCGTTGTACATCCATCGATAACCAAAGGTAAAATATGTTTCAAAACGTTATGCCAGTCATGGATCCTTTAACCCAAATAAGCTCTTATCATCCATAGTAAAAATGTTTTGAAAAGATGCTCCATATCTTGTAGGATTCTTAATCAATTAAATTCTATTGTTGATAGTTTGTATCTCTTTTGTTGTAAGTACCCAAGGAGCAGGTGCATAAGTCATTTGTTGTCGATGTCTATCAAAAACTGGCCGTAACTTTGGTTTTGATTTTTTATCTTTGAGATCATTCCTTGATGCTATGGTATCTTTTAGTCCAAGAGGATGCTTCCATAGTGAATAACCAATATTTTTGAATATATGCATAGGATCAAGAAGATGACATACTTTTAACTCTTTCTAATACTCCAAAGAATACCATATTGATATGTTCTCTATGAGTGCCAATTTTCCTTTACCTCTCTTCACATACTCATTATCTGAATCATCACTGAAGATTTCTGATTCTGGATCTATCAGAGGTCCATCTGTCCATTTTTTATACAAATCCATAGGCATCATAAGTTTTGGACACTGACCTGTTTCAATCTTTCCATTAAAATGTATCGCTTCTCTTTTAGATCTTAATGGATGATCATCAGGCAAGAATTGTCGATGTCGAAGATAGTTATTTTTGTTGAGATTCTTACTAAAGATTGATCTCAACCAATCACCAGAATATGGACAAGCTTTATAACCCTTAGTAGATGTTCCTGTTGATATATTTAGGTAGTGATGTGTGTGAACACACTAGGACCGTCGGGGCATTTTTTTCCCTCTTTAGGAGGTCTTTTTTCCCCCGGCTTGTATATACACCTATTGCCCTAATGGGCTACTTATCTTTGTACATTCTCTAGTAATACATTCAGTATTGTGTGTTTGTGCTCCAAGCTTCTTCTTCTTCCTTGTGCTGTTCGCGTGCTTCCGTAGACGTCTAACTCCAACAATTGGTATCAGAGTAGGTCATCGCTTCATATAGGGCACCATCGACACTCCTCCGTTTGCAGTCTCAGAGTCGCACGAAATCGTGATATGAGCTCGTTTCGGCCTTCGAACGCATTATCGCAGCGCTTGTGCAAGCTATTTCGTCTTTTTGTGCCAAAGGTATATACCAGTTTCTGTTCGCCAGTATAAGCGTCTCAAAGTCTGCTACACATCTAGCAGAATTCGTCGGGGCAGTTCTGTTCAACTTTTTGAGATACAGTCAATTTTTTGCATCAAGGTATTTTAGCCACCGGCCATGGCTGAAAGCAGTGATGTATTTCGTATGTTGGCTGTTGAGGATAAGTTGGATGGTACCAACTACCCATCATGGGCTTATATGATGCGACATATATTGGTTGCAAAAGGATTGTGGAACATTGTGCAAGGTGTTGAAAGATGTCTTGTTACACCTCTGACTACAGGTACTGCAAATACACGTGCTGGAGCTGATGAAGATGGTGTCGAAGATGATATTTCCCAGATTCCTGTTCGTGCTGCTGTTTCTGCTACACCTACTATAGAGCAGATTTGCTGGGATGACAGAGATGCCGAGGCACATGCATTGATAGCTTTGTCTATCAAACGTGCCATTATTCCTCATATTCACTCTTGCAGAATAGCTAAGGATGCTTGGGATACACTTACCACATTGTACCAAGCTAGGAATGAGGCTCGTGTTGCTTACCTCCGAAAACAGTTGGAGAGTGAGCACATGAATGAAGGTGATTCTATGGGCAGTTTCCTAACAAAGATCAAAGACTTGAAGGAACAGTTGATTTCTGCTGATGAGGTTATACCAGATAGCTCACTTGTGTAGACCGTTCTGAATAGTCTTCCTGATTCATATTAGAGTTTTGCTTCTACTCTTTGGTTGATGATGAAAGGCAATCCAAATGCCTTATCATTTGAGGAGTTAGTCTTTGTTCTATTGCAGGAAGATCAGTCCAGGCAAAACAGGTCCATTATGCGAGTTGCAAATCAAGCTTTTCTGGCTAGTCAGAAGGGCAAAGGAAAATGGAGCTCTTCAATTAGTAAGCAGAAATCTGCTAATTCTGCATATTCGAAGAAGGAAGATAAAGATGTTAAGAAATCAAAAAAGCAGAAATTGTTTTGTAAATACTGTAAAGGGAATGATCATATCATAAAGAACTATCCAAAACTGGCTGCTAAAGAGGCAAAGAAGAAAGAGGCTGGAATGGTTGTTGCAGAGGCCTCTACACCAAAAATAGAGTCTGCAGATCTTGTGCAGGAAGAAGAATGGACGTTTACTACTGTCTACAATTTTGACCCATCTTCTCATGATCAGTGCATGTCTGCAGTAGACTCAGATGTTTGGTATTTTGACAGTGGGGCAACCAAACATATTACCTCGTAGCGTAGTTTCTTCTCTTCACTCGAGCCTGCCCCTACAGGGAATACTATTACATGCGCCAACAACTCCTCTTATCGTGTTATGGGAGTTGGTAAGATCATTTTGACTACTGTTGATGGTAGTTCTTTCACTTTGTCAGATGCTTTATTTGTGCCAGGGATCAAAAAGAACCTGTTATCAGTTTCTGCATTAGCCAAGATTGGCTTGGTTGTGAAATTTGTTCATGACAGGTGTACAGTTCATGATTTGTCAAATGGCAATGTGATTATTGCTTCTGGCATTTTATGTCGTGGGCTGTATAAGCTCATAGACTATGAAAGATCTGTAAATGATTTGGCATGTGCAGTAAATGATTCTCAGGCTATGTCAGATGCAAAGCTTTGGCATGCACGCTTTGGTCATTTGAATTTTGCTAGTTTGCTATGCCTACAAAAATCTGAAATGGTGTCCTCTTTGCCCAAACTAGAGGCACCTGGAAAACATGTTTGTGAAGGCTGTATTTTGAGCAAAATGCAGCGTTTCTCCTTTCCAAAAGATGGTTCAGTTCGGGCTACACAAAAATTGCAGCTTGTACATAGTGATGTCTGTGGTCTTATGCAGACACCCTCTTTTGGAAATTACCTTTACTTCGTGAATTTCATTGATGATTTTTCTAGGCATGCATGGGTATATCCACTCAAAGCAAAGTCCAAAGTGTTCATGTGCTTTAAACAGTTTTTGGTTTTGGCTCAAAATATTTCAACATGTAAAATGGGCACCCTTCGTTCTGATCGAGGGGGGGAATATATGTCTTCTGAATTTAATGCATTTCTGGCTAAACGTGGGATAAAACACTTGTGTACAGTGTCGTATACACCTCAACAGAATGGAGTTGCTCAACGAAAGAACATGTCACTCATGGAGATGGCGAGGTGCATGGTCAAGAGTCAGGCTTTACCACATAGTTTCTGGCTTGAGGCTGTCATGTGTGCAGCATATGTACTGAACAGGTGTCCCACTAAAGCGCTACAATCTATCACTCCATATGAGGCTTGGCATGACCGCAAGCCATCTGTTGCTCATCTGCGTGTTTTTGGTTGTTTGGCATATGCACTAGTGCTTGAACAACATCGCAGAGAATTGGATGATAAGGCAGTAAATTGTATTTTTGTAGGGTACAGTTCTGAAAGTAAAGGCTATCATTTGTATCATCCACAGACTAAACGCATTCTGGTTAGATGTTGTATTTGTGGAAGATGCTATTCAGCCATTGCTTTCATGTAATAAGGAGACATCTGTTAGCTCCAAAGACATGTATGATACTTTGATGCCTCTTTTTACAGGTGGACAGTCTAGTGCTGGTCCTAATGAGGAAACTTCTCAGCCTTTGCAGGTTTCATATGATGATGCAGATCATTCCATTTCTGATGCAGATTTACATGATGCACTTGTTGATGAGAGAGCTGATATTGAGTAGGCAAAAACTATGCCAAAATGGCGGGTGCAGACTTTGCATGACAGCAAATTAGATGCACCTTTGTCATATCGTACTCGTTCAGGCTCTCATAGTGCCTCCTTTGCATGAGATTGCTATGCTATGGCTGCGTCTAGTCTCTATGATGAGAATGAGCCTGTTTCTTTTGATGAAACACAGAATTCAGAAAATTGGATGGCTCCTATGCAATCTGAATATGATGCTATAATGAAGAATGGTACATGGTCTTTATGTGACTTGCCTTCTGGCAAGAAGTCCATTGGCACTAAGTGGGTATACAAGCTGAACCGTAAACCTGATGGTACAGTTGATAGGTATAAGGCTAGGCTTGTTGCAAAGGGTTATGCATAGGAAAGAGGCATTGATTTTGATGAGACCTTTGCACCTACATGCCGTATGACTACTATTCGGAGCATTTGTGCACTTGCAACCCATCATGTTTGGAATGTACATCAGTTGGACATTAGAACAGCATTTTTGAATGGTGACTTGCATGAAGAAGTGTCTGTTTTTCAGCCCTGTGGCTTTGTGCAGAAAGGGCATGAAAACCAGGTGTGCAGGTTAAAGAAGGCATTATATGGTTTAAAGCAAGCACCACGTGCTTGGTATGAGAAGATACATGCCTATCTGGTTGCACATCGTTTTGAGAACAGTCCAACTAAAAGCACCGTATATGTTAAGCGTGCTAATGATGTGCTTCTGATCATTGTTGTCTATGTTGACGACATGCTGCTCACTAGTCCTATTGAGAAGCATATTGCTGATTTCAAGGCTGATTTGCATGCCTCATTTGAGATGTCTCATTTGGGGCATTTGCATCACTATTTGGGCATTCAGTTTATGCAAGTTGATGGTGGAATGGCTTTGTGTCAAATGAAATATGTTGACACATTATTGTAGCGTTTTGGCCTTGAAGACTATAAGCCTATTGCCACTCCTATGGAGACAGGTTTATGATTGAGTCTTCATGATGTTGGAGATGCATTTGATGTTGTTCTCTATCAACAGGCTGATGGATGCTTGATTTACTTATGCATTACTTGACCAGATATTCAGTTTGTTGTCTCATAGATGAGCAGATTTATGCATTGCCTAGGAGTGAAGCATTGGCAGGCAGTTAAGCGCATCTTTCATTACTTGACTGGTACTCGGCTAATTGGGTTGTTTTATCCCAAGGGGGGATCACTACCGCCAGATTTGCATGCTTTTTTCTGACTCTGATTGGGCTGGTTGCTATGACACTCGTATGTGCACTAGTGGCTTTTGCTTCATGCTTGGTAGCTCATGCATATCTTGGTTGAGCAAGAAGCAGCCTACTGTGGCCACTTCCAGTTGTGAGGCTGAGTATAGGGTAGCTTTCACAGCTACTGTTGAGTGTGTGTGGCTCATACGCCTTATGGCTGATTTGGGTGTTGGTAAGTCTTCTGCCACCACCATATTCACTGACACTCAGAGCGCATTGGCAGTTGCGAGGAACCCTGTGTTCCATGCTCGCACTAAGCACATTGAGGTGCATTATCACTATGTCAGGGAGAGGTTCTCTGCTGGGGAGATTAGCTTGGCATATGTGCCCACGCAGGAGAACATTGCAGACCTTTTCACGAAGGCTCTGCCTAGGGAGAAGTTTGAAGCTTTTCGCAAAGCTTTGGGCTTACTTCCTTTTGTGGAGTGATTTCCACATAGCTTGGCACTTCCTTATACATGAATGCCAGCTCCTTGTTCACCGCATCACTCCCAGGGGAGATTTGTTGATATATTTAGGTAGTGATGTGTGTGAACACACTAGGACCACCGTGGCACTTTTTTCCCTCTTTAGGAGGTTTTTTTCAGCCGGCTTGTATATATGCCTATTGCCCTAATGGGCTACTTATCTTTGTACATTCTCTAGTAATACATTCAGTATTGTGTGTTTGTGCTCCAAGCTTCTTCTTCTTCCTTGTGCTGTTCACGTGCTTCCGCAGACATCTAACTCCAACAATTCCTGCATCATGAAAATGATAAAAATATAATTAGATTAAATCATATTTATTTACATGCATATTGAATAAAAAAATTACATCAATACCTGAACAAATACCATATCCTGGAAAATCGTGAAGAGTCCAAGACACAATACCATGAACCATAATACGTCTTTCATTGATGCTTTTTGATGCATCAATGACATTAATACCTCTCCATAACTCTTGGAGATTGTCAATGAGAGGAGCAAGATATATAGTCATATCTTTGTCTCGTCTTTTGCCTCGGATTAAAAGTGAGCATTAAATGTTCCTTTTTAATGCTAAGATATGGCGGAAGATTGTAGTTTATGACTACTACTGGCCATGTTGACCATTTACTGGATTTCATGGAGAATGGATTAACCCCATCTAATGCAACTCCTAACTTTAGATTCTGTGGATTTTGTGCAAATTTAGGCCATGTAGAATCAATATGCTGAAAAGCAACACTATCATGAGGAATTCTGATTATTCCATCAATACTTTTATGATCATGTCCCCAAGTCAAAAGCTTTGATAATTCGGGGCTTTGAAACATATGTCTAATCCGTGGAGCCAATGGAAAATGTCTCAATACCTTTTTTGGGATTTTACCTTCTTCGCCCTTATATCGAGGAGATTGACATTTGGGACATGTCAAAGAGTCTACATATTCACCTCTATATAAAATACAATCATTAGGACATGCATGTATACATTGATAATCTATACCAAGATTGTTGATTATCTTCTTCATTTCATCATGTGAGGTAAGAAGAATATTCTGACTTGGTAAAAACTTTCAAGATAATAACCTATAAGTTCATCAAAAAAAGATATATAAAAAAAAGTAAATAAATAAATAAATACATATATATATATATATATATATATATATATATATATATATATATATATATATATATGCATATAATTTTATATATGTGTATGCTTATGTGTATGTGTATGTGGATGTGAATATGCATGTGCATGCGTATACATATGTGTATGTGTATATGTATATATGTATGTATATGTGTCATATAGGTGTATATGTATGTATATATATATGTATGCGTATATGTATGCATATATGTATATGTATGTGTGTATACATGTGTATGTATGTGTATGTATGAATGTGTATATATGTATGTATGCATGTGCAGCTGTATTAAGCATGTATTTTAATACTTTAATTATATAATTCATTCATATGTGTGTACGTAAGTGTATATGTATGTGTGTGTATATGTATGTATGTGTGTGTATATGTATGTATGTGCATGTGTATGTGTGTGTATATGTATGTATGTGCATGTGCATGTGTATGTGTGTGTATATGTATGTGCATGAATATGTGTAACTCTATGTGTATATGTGTGTATGTGCATGTATATGTGTATATGTATGTATGTGCATGTGTGTGTGCATGTGTATATGTGTGTGTATGTATGTGCATATATATGTGTATATATGTGTATATATGTGTATAATGTATGTATATGCATGTGTATATGTATGAAACATGCATGTGTATGTGGATGCATTTCCATTTGCATCCATGTGCATGCATGTGAATGTGCATGCATGTGGATGTGCATATACATGTATTTACGTATATGTTAAATTATGTGTGTATGTGTATATATATGCAATAATGCATGCATGTAAGTCTTTTTATGTGGTTGTAGAAATGTTTGTGCACATGCATGTGTATGTCTGTGTATGTCTAAGTGTATGTGCACATGTATCTGTGTGTATATATGTGTGTGTATGTGCATGTGTATATGTGTATATGTGTGAACGTGCATCTTCATCATGTATAAGTGTAATGTGCATATCAATAAGTGTGAGTATGCTATCTAATGAAAATAACACAATTCAAATGATATACAAAGAATAGAAATTGTACTTACAATAGTTAGCCATACTTTTTGCTTGGTTAGCTTCTTGAATAACCTGCAATAAAGAGAGAAAGAAGAGAGAGAGAGAGAGAGAGAGAGAGAGAATTCAAAGAGAGAAAGATGTAGAAAGAGAGAAACAAAGACAGAGAGAGACAATAAGATAGAGATTAGGCAAAACAACAATTCTACATTTACTTGTTTCAGCTCGTAAGCGCAGCGCAATTGCGAACGTTGGAGAGCTCTTCGATCAGATGCGTGAAAATGCCCATCAAAGAGCCTCCAACGTTTTAATTTTTTTCGTTAACAAACCGTTGTGTAAGCGATGGTAATGCATCGTAAAAACCATTGGAATTGGCATCGCATAAGAGACATTTTTCAGCGTCACTTATGCGACATTTTTTTAGCATCGCTTATGCGACACAAAAGCGTCGCTTATGCGACACAAAAGCATCGCTTATGCGATGATTTTTAAAACCATCGCCTTAGCGACGCTCAATGCGAGCGTCGCATACCCCATCGTGCCATACGTCGAAAAAAAACGTTATTTTATTCGTCGTTTAATCGACGGTTCGCGCGCGATGCTCATTGCGATGCATTTTGCAATTTTATAGCAACAAAATTGTGTGGCCTTAACTGTTGCTATGCGCCCGTATTCCTTGTAGTGGTAGTAGCCTATGTAATTATATATCTAAAAGACATCGAAAAGAAAATTTTAACAAACTATCATAATATTTAAGTAAATGTAACCTGTTTATGTTTTTGTGTAGGTTTATCCAAAGAAATATATGAATTTAAATAAACCTCATGTAACATCAACTTTAGGATGATTACGAACTCAAAACAGCTTTGATATGTTGTGTCAAAATTTTGATTGGATCTAATTTTCGCCTCCAAACGCATTATCACAATGATTTTGTGGGTAATTTTGTCCTTTTCTGCCAAACATATATAGATTTTTTTTTCCAACACAAGCATCTCGAAGTCTTCTACAAGTATACCAGAGCTTGATTGGGTGTTTCTATTCAACTTCTTGAGATATATTCAGTTTTTTGCATCAAGGTATTGAGTCACTGACCATGGCTGAAAGCAATGATGTATTTTGAATGTTGTCTATTGAGTATAAGTTGGATGGTTCTAATTATCCATCATGAGCATACATGATGAGTCACGTATTGGTAGCAAAAGAGTTGTGAAATATTATGTAGGGTGTTGAAAAACATCCTACTATACCTACAAATATAGTTATTGAAAGTGATGAAGATGGTGTTGAAGATGATGATCTTCAATATCTCGGATGTGTTGCAATTCTTGCTACACCTATTGTGGAGCAACTTCATTGGGATGGTAGAGATGCATAGGCACATGCATTGATAGCTTTGTCTATCAAACATGTCATTATCCCTCACATTTGCTTCTTCAAGTCAACAAAAGATGCTTGGGAAACACTTACAAAATTATACCAAGAAATAAATGAGGCTTGTGTTTCTTACCTCAAAAAACAGTTGGAGAGTGATCATGTGAATGAAGGAGATTCAATGGATAGTTTTTTGACAAAGATCAAAGATTTGAAGGAGCATTTTATTCTCGTTGATGAAATCTTGCTAGATAGTTCATGTGTGCGAATTGTTCTTAATACTCTTTTAAATTCATTTTAGAGTTTTGATTCTACCCTTTGGTTGATGATGAAAGGCAATCCAAATGCCTTCACGAGGCCTCTACACCTAAAACACAGTCTAGTACTCTTGTTCACTATGAAGAATGGGCATTTACTACTTTTAATAGCTATGACCCATCTTCTCATATGCAATGTATGTTTACAATAGACTCATATGTTGGGTACCTTGATAGTGGTGAAACCAAACATATTACCTTGCAACACAGTTTCTTCACTTCACTTGAGCCTACCCCTATAGGGAATACTATCACATGTGCTAAGAATCCCTCTTATCCTATAATGGGAGTTGGAAAGATTAGTCTAACTATTGCTGATGGAAATTCTTTCACATTTTTAGATGCCTTATATCTACCAGGGATCAAGAAAAATATATTGTCAGTTTCATCATTAGCCAAGGTTTGCTTGGTTGTCAATTTTTTGGATAACAAATGTACATTTCATGATCTCTCGAATGGTGATGTTATTATTTCTTTTAGCATTTTATGTAGTGGGTTGTTTAAGTTCATAGATTATGCAAAATCTGTGAATGATTCAGTGTGTGGAGTTAATTATTCTCAAGCTATCTCAAATGCAAAGCTTTGGTATGCATGCTTTGGTCATTTGAATTTTGCTAGTTTGCTTCACCTATAGAAATCTGAGATGGTGTGCTCTCTTCCCAAATGCGATGAACCTTCTAAGCATGTTTGTGAATGCTATATTTTGGGGAAAATGCAGCATTCCTCCTTCTCAAAAGATGGTTCGGTTAGAGTTGCTCATAAATTGCAGCTTGCGCATAGTGATGTATGTCCTCTGAAGACACCTTCATTTGGGAACTACCTATACTTTCTGACTCTCATTGATCGCTTTTCCAAGAATACATGGGTTTATCCATTGAAAGAAAAGTTAGAAATGTTTATGTGCTTTAAACAATTCTTGGTTATGGCTGAAAATTTGTTAGCATGTAAATAGGACACCTTTTGTTTTGATTGAAGGGGGAATACATGTCTTCTTAGTTTAATGCATTTTTGGTTGAGTGTGGGATAAATCATCATGTAGATTGCCATATACACCTCAAAAAAATGGCATCACTAAAAGAAAGAACACGTATCTCATGGAAATCGTAATGTGTATGGTCAAAATTCAAGCTTTACCACATAGCTTCTAGCTTGAGGCTATCATCTATGCAACATACGTAGTTAACAGGTGTCATACCAAAGCACTACAATAAATCACTCCATATGAGGCTTGGCATGGTCATAGGTGATCTATTTCTCATGTCTCTGTCTTTGGTTGTTTGATTATGCATTAATGTTTGAACAACACAGATAATTGGATGATAAAGCAATGAAGTGTACTTTTGTTGGGTACAGTTTTGAAAGAAAAGGCTATTATCTATATCATCCACAAACTAAACACATTTTGGTTATTTTCAATGTTGTTTTTGTGGAACATGCAACCTTGCCCTTGATTTCATGTACCAAGGACACATCAATTAACTTGAAGGATATGTATGACACTTTGCTTCCTCTTTTTACAGGTGAATAGTCAAGTGTTGGTCCAAATGAGGCAATTTCTCAACCTTTACAAGTTTCAAATGATGATGCAAATCATTCCATTTTTTATGTAGATTTACATGATGCGCTTGTTGATGAGAGGGTTGACATAGAAGAGGAAAAAAAATATGCCTAAATGGTCAGTGAAAACTTTGAGGGATAACAAATTAGATGCACATTTGTCATATCCTACTCATTCAGTCTCTCATAGTGCTTGCTTTGCATTAGATTGTTATGCAATGGTTGTCTCTAGTCTTTGTGATGATAATGAACATGTTTCTTTTGATGAAGCACATAATTCAAAAAATTGGATGGCTTCAATGCAATCAAAATATGATGTTATTATGAAGAATGCTACTTGTTCTCTATGTGATTTACCTCCAAGAAAAAAGGATATTGGCAATAAATGGTTGTACAAGCTGAAATGTAAACCTAATGGAACAATTGGCAGGTGTAAGGCTAAGCTTGTTGCCAAAGGTTATGCTCAAGAGAAAGGCATTGTTTCTGATGAGGCCTTTTCTCCCACATGCAGAATGACCACCATTCATAGCATTTGTGCACTTGTAGCTGATCATGGGTGGAATGTACATCATTTGGACATTAAAGTTGCATTTTTTAATGGTGATTTACATGAAGAAGTGTATGTATTTTAGCCTCGTGGTTTTGTGCAAAAAGGGCATGAAAACAAATGTGAAGGTTGAAAAAGGCATTATATGGTTTGAAGCAAGTGCCACATGCTTGGTATGAGAAGATACATGCCTACATGCTAGGACATGGTTTTGAGAACAATCCAATTGAGAGCACCTGATATGTGAAGCGAGTGGAGGATGGCCTTGTGATCGTTGTTGTATATGATTGTTGCTCACTAGTCCTAACAAGAAACGTATTGCTTAATTTAAGGCTGATTTGAAGGACTCCTTTGAGATGTCACATTTGGGGCATTTGCATCATTATTTGGGCATTCATTTCATGTAAGTTTATGGGGGATTAGCTTTCTGTCAAACAAAATAGATTAGCAAATTATTGCAACGTTTTGGCCTTGAAGATTGCCACCGATTGCCACCCCCACAAAAGCATGTTTGCAGTTGGGTCTTCATGATGCTCGAGATGCATTTGATGTTCTTCTCTATTATTAGGTTGTTGGAGGCTTGATTTACTTATGCATAACTCAGCTTGATACTCCATTTGTTCTTCTTTCATATGAGCAGGTCTATGTATTGCCCAAGTCTCAAGCATTGGCAAGCAATTAAGCGCATCTTTTGCTACTTGAGTATTACCGAGGTACTTGGATTCTTATATTCCAATGGGGGATCATTAGCACCAAATCTACGTGCTCTTTCTCACTCAAATTGGGCTAGTTGTTATGACACTCATGTATCCACCAATGGTTTTTGTTTCATGCTTGGTAGTTAATGCATATCTTGGTTGAGCAAAAAGTAGCCTATTGTGGCAAACTCTAGTTGTGAGCCTAAACTATTGAGTGTGTGTGGCTTGATGCCTTTTGGTTGATTTGGGTGTTGTTCAGTCTTCTGCCACCACCATCTTCATTGACAGTCAAAGCGCATTGACAATTGCAAGGGACCCTATGTTCCATGCTTCCACAAAGCAGATTCAGATGCACTATCATTATGTTAGGGAGAGGTTCTCTACTAGAGAGATCACTCAGGATTATGTGCCCACACATGATAATGTTGCAGACCTTTTCACAAATGCTCCGCCTAGCTCGAAGTTTGAAGCTTTTCGCAAAGCTTTGGGCTTACTTCCTTTTGTGGATTGATTTCTTTCCACATATCTTAGCCCTTCCTTATACATGAGTGCCATATCCTTGTTCATCGCCTCACTCCCATGAGGGATTTGTTCATATATTTTGATAGTGATGTGTGTAAACACACATAAGACCATCGAGGAACTTTTCTCTCGCTTTAAGAGGCTTTTTTCCCCATCTTGTATGTATGCTTATTTCTTGGATCAAACTAAAGTCATTGACCATGTATGATAACAATAATGCATTTTCTTTCTTGCTTCTGATTTCTTAGGTTTACTTGTATAAATCCAACTATCAATCATGGGCATATGTAATAGGCCATATCTCATATCAAACAACCTATGCAACATTGTCCAAAGTTAAAAATACATCCTATAGAAGCTACAAATTCTCTAAATGCAAGTGATAAGATCATGTTGAGGATGTTATAAGTCTTGATTTTGTTGTAGTTCCTATTTTAAGTATGTCAAGTGACAAGATGTGTTGTCTATTTAGATAATTCTAATTTAATACTTGAAAATATATAAAGATGTCCTATTTTTTATAGTCTAGCCACCCTCTTAAAATATTTGTGAGCATTCAAGTTTGGTGAAGTTCACTTATGTTCCTTTCTCAAAGTTTTTTTAGTCAAATTTTATGGTACATTTCAACTGGTTCAAAGTGATGTCTTCCAATACCATCTCCACTACATGGTTGTAATTTTTCATAGAAGGCTATGAACTTTTCTTGTTCTTTAGGGAGTTCTTCTTCATTACTAGGAATATTTCACCATGTAAAATTGTCACCATTTGTTCTAATTAAGAGGGAAACACATGTCTTCTAAACTTATTGCATTTCTATCTAAATATGGAATAAAATACTTTTTTTTTAGTTTTAAGGTCAAATATATACATACGTATGATGTTGTGTGTATGTGTCTCTAAGAGGAAAGTAGGTCTCTCATGGAAATGGAAATAAGATAATCAAGAGTCAAGAATTACCTCAAAGCTTATGGATTAAGAATATTATGTTTGTTTCATATGTATTTAATAGGTGTTTGAGTAAAGCCTTGTCTCCTATCACTATTTATGAGGCTCGACATGGTAATTTCTCATTTTCATGTTTTTGGTTGTCTAAATTTACATTCGTGCCTGAATAATAATGCAAAGAAAATGATGATAATGTCGTGAAATATATTTTTTATTGGGCATGATACTAAAACCAAATGATATCGTGTGTATAACATGAATACATTCTATTCAACAAGGTGTAACTTTCGTGGAAGATGATTCATTTACTAGGGAAACATCAATAAACTCAAAGTATTGTTATGATAGCGTTTTTTTGCTTTCAATGATGGATATTTAGATGTAGAGAGCATAAGTTTTTTTTTCCAAAAGAAAGTCCGATCTGGGCCTACTTTCTCGGACTTTAATTAAATAAAAAGAAGGAACAAGTTATAAGTGAATGGGACTAGGAGAGCATAAGTTTTGACTAAGGAAATGCTCATCCAATTTATGATGAAAAATTATGTGATGCATTGATGAGAATACACATTGAAGAGGCAAAAAAGCTCAAATCTTTGTTGCAAAATTTGAGTGATATAAAATTAGATGCTTCTTTTCCTTATTGTACTCACACAAGCTTTCATGGTTTCTATTTTGCATCAAATTCCTTCGCAATGGTTTCTATATGCTCTTATGAGCATGAGCTTTATTTATTTCCTAAAGGATAGTAGTCGAAAAATTGGATGGCCATAATGCAATCAAAATTTTACAAATATTTTGAAGAAGTTTTGTTTCTAGAAAGAAGGTTTTTGGAACTATAAGAGTCTATAAGCTAAAAAATTAAGCCTAATGGGATAGTTCATGATAAAATGATAAAGTTTTACCAAACAATTACACTCAATTAAAGGGCATTTACCTTGAGGGGCCCTTATACGTATCCCATGAAAACTCTCTCTAGCATATGTTCACATAAATCTCACAATACAGGATAGAGTGTATGTACTTCAACGGCATGGTTTTAAGTAAAATAGAAAAGAGAATAGTTATGTAGTGCAAAAGGAATTTTATAGCTTGAAACAAGCAACACATGTTCGAAATGAAAAGATGCATGATTACTTGTTAGCTCATGGGTCCTTGATGATATGTTGTTGATTGGTCCTAATGAGATACATATTATTGATTTTAGTATTCATTTGATGCCTCTTATCAAATATTAGTTTTTTGGCTTCTACATCGCTTGAACGTTTAGTCTAGGCATGTAGATGGAGAAGTAGCCTTGTTCCCCATACACTATATCAACGCTTTATTGCAATGTCTTAGCCTTAAGAATTAGGCACCCATCAAACTCTTATGAAAACAAATTTACAAACCGAGGATACATTGGATAGTTTTCTCCAAAAAAAAAAAAAAAAAGTGAGATTAATTTACATGTGCATTACATAGCATGATCGTGAATTTGTTGTCAGTAGGATGTGTAGGTTCACACATATCCCAAGTATTGAGTTTTTGGCATGCCATTATGAACATCTTTTTCTGATTGACTGGGTACCAAATAACATGGTATGTTTTATACAAAGGATAATAATGCCACCAATTTTATTTTCTTTTTATTCATAGTGGATTGGTTTTAATGAAATGTTTCCATAAGTTATTTGAGTTGGTTCTTCTTCATGTTTGGTATCTCATGCATATTTTCATTGGAAAGAAGCAATTTATTGTGGGCACTTCTAGTGATGATGTTGAGTATAGGGTAGCTTTCACAAATTGGTCAAGCTTATGTAGCTCAAGCACCTTATGGCTTATTTCAATATTAGAAAGCTTCTTTCCAACACATCTTTACTACATTTCAAAGCAGATTGGTAGCACATTGGTAATTGTGAGGAAGCTAGTGTTCTGTGCTCACAAAAAGCACATTGAAATGCACTATGATTATGTTAGAGAAAAACTTTCTACAAGAGATGTCAACTTGGCTTATGTGCCTGTGTTTGAAAAACAGAAGTCTACAAGTAGGAAAGTATTTGTGAGTGTTGATTGTGCTATTTCATAATCACGTACTATCTACTACAAAGACAATAATATATTTGAGATATTCAGGCTTCCAAAGAAGCCATCTAGTCAGCACCACTACTCAATGACTTTGGTTACCTAAGTACACTTCAAACCTACAATCATAAGGATCTTGTGACTCAAGCATGATCAGTGATCTAGACATGCAAAGGCCTACAAATAGGTGAGTATTTGTGAGCGTTGATGGTGGTAGTTCATATTGCTACATTAACTACTATAAATCCTAGAGACATTGAGGCTTCCCAAGAAGCCATTTGGCTAGCATCACTACACAATGACTTTGCTTACCTAAGTGGACTCCAATCCTACATTGTGAAAATTAGATACTACGAATGCACCAGTCCATTTGTTTATTAAGCATATTGATGTGCAATATCATTTCATCACAGAGATGATTGGCAATGGGCTAATCTCCTTGATTAAGGTAGGCATTATGTAGAATCCTACAAAAGCTCTCATCAAGTGCCTTCAAAATGTTTAACAGCAGTATTACATGTAGATAGTGGGATGCCCTTAAGGAAGACTCCTTGATCGTTTAAGTGGGAGATTATCAGGGACATTCGTATGCTTATCTATGTGTATACTTTGACCTTCCATAGACATACCATTTTGTTAAGCTTTCCCTCACAATTTTAGCTTTTTTTTTTATCCACTATATTCCAAGCCAGACATTTTATTCATTTTCTTCCTCCTTTGGCCATTTGAGTTTTTGAATGGGTATGTGTTATATTTTACGTTCAAAATCAAAGCAACTTAGCTTCTAAATCTTGTATAGCTCACTTGGGGCTTCTAACTCATGTGCCCTTTTTCAGCTCCCGAGTTGATAACAATTGAAGGAGAGAGAAAATACCTTAATAATTAAGTTTAAATAAAACAGAAAAACACGAAAATACCTCAATCAACAAGTATAGAAAAAAAGAGCACGAAGATAACAATCTGAACCTGCCGATATTTGTCAGCCTCAAAATTGAGTCACATGCCAAAAAAGTTTGACAAATAAATAAAGACATAAGCTGATGCTGAAGTTACAAAAACGTATAGCTTAAACATCGGGAAAAAATACAGATGCTGGAAGAAGTGTTGCATGAAGCTTTAGAGAATAGAATAGCTGTAGAAGTCAACATGATCATTGCAGTTGTTTTATATATTCGGCTGGGTTGAGATTGACATGAACAGGAAGCTGAATGAAAGCTGTGAGGGAAAAAGTAAAATTTTACTGGCCTCAGGGGAGTCAAGGTGCTAAAACCCCAATATCTACATGCAGCCCTAACATAGGCTGAGGTTACTAAAAGAATATTGAAAAATACCCAAAATGGCTCTACTCGACTTTCGTATCTGCTGTGTATCAGACTGTTGAATCACATTCAGTTGTTTACTTACAGTTATCTAAAGCAACCTCAACACCATTATTGTCTCTGGCATATTAATGCCTCAACCCAACCAGACTTTACAACAGATGCATGATGGAGAAAGCTACTCTCCAAAGCTTACCTAAAGAACCAATCTTTTGCTCCTTATCGTCCATGATCTTGTCCAATCTGGCATTTGCAGCGAAAGGGAATCAGTTCACTTTCTGGTTTCACCTATTTTTTAAATCTTCATTTATGAATTTTCAGAATATAAACCAGTCATATTTCTTTGTTCAATAGATGAAGCACATACTTCAAGGACTGCTTCTCTAAAGTGCATCGACCGGATGACCTACACATGTTTCTTTGTTCAATAGATGAAGCACATACTTCAAGGACTGCTTCTCTAAAGTGCATCGACCGGATGACCTACACATGCATACAATCCTATAATGGTGGCAGTCTCATGAAATATTTCAGTTCATAAAGACTACGCAAATAGCCAGATCTGCATGCTCTTTGCCAGATATAGAGATCAATTTGTGAGAAATGCTTATTATTTATTTAATGAATTCCACTATGTACAAATTTCATTTCAATCTTTCTACTTCGATGAAAAGCGCTTACCAACAAACACCAAATGAACATAATGCTCTACAAAACTAACAGCCTCCAACCTTTCATCACCCTCAAGGAACTTCAACTCAGCTCAACCTGCAATATCACCTCCCATGCACTAAATTGCTCTCCTGATCAAACCTCTGGATGACAGCAGCCTTGGACATAAGGCTCTCTCATCGCATGTGACATGCTCTAACCTCACCTCACACTTCAAAGACTAGTCAAAAATTGAACATGTGCCTAACTAACATATTCTATGAGGATAGATTTGACACTTTCTACAAAGACCTTGCTACATGTGAGATCACGTGGCTCAAGCATCATCAAAAATAGCATTAATTTCTTCAATCTTCACTGTCGAAGTAGATGATGTAGGTAGCTGTTTAACATGCCCATCAACATTCTGTCCTTTAGCATTCTTTAATGCATAACAATATTTCTTCATGTGTCCTTTGTTATGACAATTATGGCATTCCATATCCCTCTTCCTTGATTTAATAAATTTTCCCATTACTCCGAATCTACCCCAGTCAAAAAACATCCTCAATTTGATCCACTATCACTTAAATCCATTGGCTCATCATATTTTCTGACCATATAAAATGCCTCATTGGGTCCTGAAGTGGGCCTAATAAAATGTATTATAGATGATGAATACAAGTCCCTATTTGATAACCAAAAAATGGATAACCCTTTACCTGCTGATCCCAAATGGGTCCTTGCACAATGGGCAAGTGACTCACTAAAAAGCCTGAATTAGTGGCCCAGGATTTTACACAAGTGCCAGGACTGCACAATGGTGATAAATTTTCTCCAGTCCTGAAAATGACAACCTTTCAACTTCCCCACACTCTTGTCACCGAACAATCTCTCTTTGTTCATCACCTAGATGCTTGTACTGCACTTTTACATGGTGCCCTCAACAAAGATACTTTCAACTAACCACTGTCTCTGCTGAATAGATCACTTGTCTATCATTTCAAAAACAGATTTATCCAAACTTACAGACTACAACATGAAATACAAACACATTCATCAAAAAACTAATACCAACTTAGGGTTTACTCGCTTTATTGCAGATCCAAATGTCTAGAATTGCTTTTCGTTCTCACTGACATTGGCCATTTCCAATACTGCTGGGTGTTCAAAATTCACACCATGCTCCTCTCCTTCAACAGTTTAACATGGATCTTTCCCATGGCACAGTCCCTTCCCAATAAGTATGAAAGCCTTATCCCTTCTTCCCAATCATTCCTGCTACCCCTAATGCAATGTCAATGAAGCTGTTCAGTACTTCTTTACTTGAAGGTTCAATTCTTCAGAGAACTCATACAAGCGAAGCATCTCACTCTTGAACATGTATAGACTGGCAGCCAGTAAACTGATTGTCATTACTAAGCCACTCCCAAAATCTTAACACAAGAAATTCGGTGAACATCTGGACATCCTAGCCACAGTGACATTTCAATGTTTAAGATGGTGTGTCAAAAATATTTAGAAATAAAACAAGAATTTCTACATTAATAGAACTTGCAACTACTGAGCGTAATAAATAGAACTCCTTGGTCAATGAAAAATATTCTGTATGTAACTCCAAAATTCACTTTCTTCAATATTAACCACAAGTATATACACAGGAATTACAATCTGACATTAGAACATACTGTTGAATTCCCTGATACAAATGGCATTCAATAAAATTCATCCTCTCAAGTCAGAAGATGTTCTATGTGCTTGCAGTCATGTCTTTCTTTATAGCTAATGCCACATCAGCACACTACCGAGCAAAAAAAAAGACACTATTGTGACATATCTTCTTCAGCTTTGTGAACCATTATAGAATGAATTCAAAAATGTGAAAACTGCAGGATATACTTTGATTAATAATATCCATCTATCAAAGAATTACAATGCAGTCCAAGATTTTCACCAGATTTCCACGGCAGATATGTTGTAATGTATAATTTGACCTCTGAGCTTCAAATACCTGATTGTAATGGCATGCAAGCATATATTGTAGAGATTTTGAAAGATACTTTTGAAATAACCACTATTACTAGCATAGCATGTATCTTTCGAGAGGCATAACATCCCATCTGCAAATCGGGGGTATCTGTCCTCCGTGTCTTCAGAATTAACAGCATCCTCATTATGCTGATACCAAGGTCAAACATTCTCCCAGTTCTTCAGCTTTTTGCTACCTTGAGGTTTGGATATAGGCTTATTGTAACCAGCCATTTTGTTGTTGTAAGAAGCCCTCAGTGTATCATTGCGGGCCCAACTGTCAAACAAGGGTAAACAAAACGATGTTACATAGGTAAAAGATTATTAATGATTGCCCAGCTGTCAAACAAGGGTAGACTAAACAGCATACGTAAAAGAACATTAATGATTGCAAGCACAGAAAGATCGATCGAATGAATAAAACAATGAATGGATTGCTGGCATGAAGCTCAATGTGTCTGCACAAACACTTTAATTGCCCCATTCTTTGCACCTCTGCAATATTCTGAAACCGAAACTCCTATGTTTGTAGATACGAACATTCCTAAACATTAGAAGCTGGTGAATAATTCTTGATAGTTGTGTTTCTAAATTCTTCATAAATAATGGGATGACAGTGTTGGGAGTACGTATATTTGTGTGTAACCTTCACAAGAAGATTGGCCTCTATTCGAACAGTTTTGCCTAGCCAGCTGCCTTGTTTCAACTGAAGTTGACCAAGTTTGACCAGCAGTTTACTTTTGACCAGAATTGACTATCTGCATATGGGATAGCATAAGGGAGCACATAGCCTTTTCATGTAAGCAACCTAGTATATATATAAATTCCATCAGCTGCCTCATGCAAAACTTTTTCTTGATGAGCCGTATGCAGTTGAGTAAAGAAATTCTGAGATCTGCTGCTTGGAGATAACTTCTACATCAGCCTTACTACCTTTATGTGTCTGCCTCCTACTTTGGTCAGATTTTGCACCGAATCTCAGCCATATTTATAGAGGCAGCTATATCATCATCTGTCTCTTCTTTCTTGATGACCTGTTATATCAGCCTCTGCCTCTTAACTTTGGAAGACATGTGTACTATATAATTATATGTTTCTCTATTCTGGAATCTGTTGTCATCTTTCGCTTGACGAACTTCACTATTTTCAATCTTTTGCTAATGTATTGACTCATCAAAATCTACCGAGTTCACTTATGTGATTAGGAACTATGTGATGCAAAGCTAGGCAGCCATTTCGGTGTTATCTCTATTTCTCCCACATACTTAAGTTGGAAATATTGATGGTTGAGGTCTTTCTTGAGTGTAAGCTTAATTTGTTATGATTGTTAAGGCTCGAGCAAATATTGAATATGACACAAATGACCCTTTTTTCTAGAGTCTATTTTTAAGGACTTGATGGTGGAAAGTTTGGCCATTCTTAAAACCATGGTACAAAAACCATGGTTCTTTCATATCATAACAATTGTTTTAATCACTGCACAATTCAAACATTTGGATCGTGATTCATAGTTATCTGCCTCATGCTATGGATTTTTCCAGCTTTCTATTCTTCATTAACTCTGTGTCTAACCTACTCCGACAATTTTTATTGCATGTGAAGAAACTTCAACTTCCTCCAAGGTCATGCCCCTTTCTTATGTATATGCTCCTTAATGTTCCTCCATGTGGTGGTGAAACTATTTCCATGAGAGGATGCAAGATTCATTGCAGTTATTTTGGATGAAATGTCCTCATGCGAATGTCGACTTAGTGTAATATCATCCACACATAGCATTAGTGGTATCCATGTTGTTGTAGCTTTTGCTCCTTTGTCACCTGTGACCCTCTCTATCTAATTAATTGAATGCATGCATTTGCTCCTCAAAGTTGTGTTAAATGCCTTGAGAAAACTAGAAAGCTATTATAGATTTTTTTTCCCCTTGACATCTTTCCTCATTAATAGTTTGAACATGAAATCTTTCCTCAATAATAGTCTCTGGTGTGAGAACATGATCTAAGTTAGAGAAACACGTTTTGAAACTGACTACTTACATATAATGTAGATATGTGTACAATGTAATTTGTAATATATATACTATTATAAATATGTATTTAATATACATACAGTATATATAATACTAAATATATATACTATGTAATATTATTTTAAAAAACAAAATTAAATAAAAATGGGGATTCTTATTAGGACCTAGAGTGATTAAAATGCGAGTTTTAAGAATGAATCAAATCATTGTGTGTGAACTATGCTAGGAACTCACCTAAACATAAGCCTACGGAGCTCACATATCTTGAGATATTGCTGTTGGATATACTTCCAACATTTCTCAATGTTGCATTTAGCATTATTAAAACAGTTCAAGAGGATGGTTGTTGACAAGGTCGACATGTGCATAGCTAGTTTATCTTCAAGTAGATCTTATTGGTACAATATATAAAATAAGCTTCAAGTTTCAACACGTATTGTTTTTTTTTTGGTATAGTATAGTGCATTGCATACATTGTGATTTATGGTGCTTGAGTTAAATTCATCATATATAACTATTCTTCTACGCTTACTTTCAGTCATATACTAATCAATTGCAATTTATTCAAAAGAGGTGGCGTTACAAAGTTTTGGGTGTGCAATAAAACCTAGTTGCATTTTAGAATATATGTACTTGAGTCTTCAATTGTACCTACCACCTTAAATTTGTACCCACCTCTTAGTATAAAAGCAAATGTTGATTGAAAATTCAGATTCACAAGCAGTGATGCATATGCTCATGTGAGCAGCACATGTCCACACTCCACATGGCACATGCAAGAAGCAGCACACATGCTCATTGGTCAAGCCTCAATGCTGCTCATAAAAGTGTAGCCATAGCCTGTTCACTCATAATGTAGTGATAGCTTATGCTCATCGCTGATTGCTCAAGCTGTACCTCTAGGCTCTCGGCTATGCTTGCTGATGCTCAAGCCACACTTCTGTATAATAATCTATGACAAGTCATGATTGTGCTTCTCAGATAAGCACATGGTTCATAGCACGTATTGCTCACAATATGCTGCTTAACGCTCATACACAGATGGCACAGGCTACTCACATGTGCTGCTCATGTGGATATGGTACTCACATGCTTCTCTTATTGCACTGGAAGCTGTTCATGTATGGTGCTTATGCTCAATGGACATTTCTTCAACAATTATATTGTCCCATGATCAAGTGCTAGGGTATTCAATGCTAAGCATTGGACGCTAGAAAGTAAGAGCTCTTTTTACTTTAAATTCCTTATACAATGTGTTGTTGGTTTAGCATCAGACTTTGAAATTTGATATCATAAAAAAGGGTATTCTTCTACAAACAATATGTGGTGATTAAATACATTTATATAATTTCAAGACATAAGTACAATCCATATGAACCTTATCTGTTTCCTATGTACCTAATTTGAATCCATACATACCTTTAACTTCATCTTACACTACACACCTCTACCTCTTCATTCTTAAGAAATGATACATATGCACCTACTTTTACATATGAACTGTCCCTAATCCTTCCTCAAAAGCTAGATGTTGAGCAGAAAAACCATGCATTTCTTTCCTCTATATTATAAAAATCTCAAAATCAATGTTTTCTTGTTGCACATCGCTTAATCACCATGAGCATAACTCATCTTCCTATCCACACAATCGCTCTTTTTTCATGAGTTCCTCCAGATGTTATGCTATCTTCTTTTATGCATAATTTCTTGGCTTCAATAGCCCTTGACTTGAAATGTGATGAGTCATTTACCACAGTATTTTACGACGTAAAAAATCTTGCAACACCATCACCTGTAATAAGCATTATAATGGAAATGAAAACCAGCAAGCAAAAAACAACTTACGGTGCATTCCAATCTGTTGTATCCTCTTCAACAAGATGAGTCCATTTGGTCCGTCCACTACGTCCAAAATGTTTAACCTGCATGACCTTGGGAAGTATCATTTTGTTCAGCTTGTCCTCGCCTGTAGGTGCTGAGAAGTCTCTCCTATAAATTTCTTCCCCTCCAACAGTTCCACCCCTCTCATCAGCACCACTCTGGAAAAAGGCACCCTTGTGATAGTATTTCTGCATGAATTTCCACTTCTTTTTGGCAACAGGAACAGACTTAGGATTTTTCTTTTCCCACTCTCTACGTTCTTCTTCTGTCATGTTGCGAATCTTCTCTATTTCCTCTCTTTCCTTGATCATAGCTTCTCGCTCATCACGATCCCTCTTTATTCGTGCAATTTCCCTTGCTTTCCATGCCTCATATTCCTCTGCTTCGTTAACTTCATCATCGGTATCAACATCACCTCCATCACCTTCTGCTGCTGCATTTTTTGCAATCTCCTCCTCTTTCTTAATCTCTTCAACAACAATTTGCTTGGTTTCTGACTTCCTTTCTTCCAGCCTCCTTTTCATGGCCTCCTCTAAAGCTCTTTCTTCTGCCTCCAACCTTTCTCTCTCTTGGATTGTATCCCTCTCTTGCTTCGGTACAAATACAGGCTTGACCATGGCTTTTACTGTTACTTCTTCTTCTGAGTCGGTCTCATACTCTGAAGACTCTTCTTCTTCCTCCTCCTCCTCCTCTTCCAGTAATTCCTCTACTTCAGGCTCATTCATCCTCTTTTCTTTGAGCCTTCGCCTCCTGGCCTCAATGGCATCTTCATCTTCTTCTTCGAATTCAGCACCTTCCTGGGCCCTCCGTTCCTCCTCACGTGTGCTAACAATCTCTGCTTGACGGATTTGTCTATGCCGTGCAATGGCTTCCTCACGGTCACGTCGGCTCTCAGCCAGACGGCGCAGACGAGGATCATTGAGATCAGCCCTCTCATCCGGGAAGGGTCTGTGTGGAAGCTCCTCTCTGCCGGCATGGGCAGCACGGGTTTCCAAATCTTCATCAATCTCATCGGCCCACTCAGGAGCTTTACCAGGCCAATATCTCTTCACCTTGGTCTGGCCAATCTTGCCCCGCAGCTTCTCTCGCACCGTGAGAGCGACATCGCTGCTTACCCCTGCGGCCACAGACATTGGGAGTACTCCGCAACAACGCCTAATTAGAAAATGACAGTTACAGCTCTCTACATGAAAGCTAGAGAAATACGCCCACACTGCTGAGCAAGTGCTTGTCGTCTGCTTGCCCTGACGTCAAAAAACAGCAGAAGTTCAACGAGGAACCAAGCCATGAAACTACTACTGCCGTATTATGTATACGATATATAAGGGAGAATGTGATATCATAAACCAAGTTATCAAATAAAGGGAAATAAGCTTTAATAAATGGACTAATACATGGAGAGGATAGAGACTTCGTGCTCTTGTATGTTGTATGCACATATGTATATATATGTATGCGTGTATGTATATATATGTGTATGCATGTATGTATATATATGTGTATGTACATGTACGTATATGCGTATGCATGTATGTATGTGTATAAGCAATAATGAATGCACTTTGTGTCGTGATATAATAAGCCAAAAACGTGATAAATATAACCTCGTTTGATTATCCATATCAAAATCCAAAGCCTCATAAGCTTATTGTAGTTCTGATATTGAGAGAAACACATTTTAGGTCATCATCGCTACCTCAATATGTTGTGTGATTGTTGGGATTCAAACAAATCTACCCCTGAAAGGATGCAATTATAGTGATGGCAAGGTGATGCTCATGTATGTCCAACCCCGCAGAGCCTAGTGGTTGATGCTTTGAATCTCTTGATGCTTTGAATCTCTGGGAGGAAGTTCTGAGTTCAAATCTTGGCTTGACATATCCATGAGTTCCCCAAGATGGGTGCCTCTACCTTACGAGGTCATGTGTGTGTGTGTGTGTGTTTCCAATTCATTGTACTCTAAAAAAAAGGGGTGATGCTCATGCTCACCTTATTCACATCACTTGCAACATGAGCGGCCATTAGAGAGTGAGTTAAGTAGATTTGAGAATCAGTAGAGCTTGCAGATCAAGTTCACCCTTCCGCCCATATAGAAATCAAATCTTCAATTGAACACCTTAGCAATGGTATGCACCAAAAATTAGTTCTAATGATAGCACAAATATTGAAGATGAACAATTTAAGATTTCCTTGCCTAGTGGTTCCTAAAATGGGCAACCAAAGGGGTATTGTCATAAAGTAGTTTGGACAAGGTCTCATAAACTTAGCCTACTGACTAAGTCTCAATGATGGGAAGGAGGAGGTCTTGGGTTCAATCCCGACAATTGCCTCCATGAATATCTTGAGAAATCATCAATGAAAGTAACAAAGTACCTAAAACCTTGAATAGAATATGTTCTCAAAGCTCTAGAGCCTTCTAGAAGCATCCACTCAAGGTTCAGAGAGTTTTAACTCAAGTGGTGAGTACACCTACCACTAGTGGACTACAGTGGAAAGTAATAAAGCAATGGTGGAGATTGCATATGCATATCTGGACTTCGATTACTCCAGAGGTCATAATTGATCCCCATAAACTATATAATGAAAGGTTGGGTGGAGAGTCATAGGTCATTCTCTCTCCAGTGGAGATCAAGTTCTTAACATTGGTATCAGAGCAAGGATCCATGGAGACCTTGGTGGCTCATCATCTTCTTGAAGCTCCCATGGATACCTTGGGCTCTTCTTCTTTTACCTCAAGCATTCATGGAAATCTTGGTGGAGTTTCCGTAGAACCTTGAGGGAGCCCTTATGGAGATCTTAACTCTTCATCTTCTTAGGGAGCTTTGTCATTGTCATTCACTTCATGTCCATACTCGGATGCAAGATCTATAGGCGTAGGATAGCATTATTGGAGGAGGAGGTGCACGTGGTAGTTTCTCTTCTTTTCGAACCATTTTTGTGCACATGCTCATGGATGACATGCATTGTCTGAAGAAAGGTTGCAAAAAACCCACAATCCCATGTCTTGCAATGTTGTGAGGTATCAAGAATCCATGCATCTCTTTCTTTCAATGCATAGGAAGAGCTTTCCTTATTCTAATCTTCAAAGAATTTCAGCTCACACGTGATTTTTTTCCTTTTTGTACTAAAATTGTCGTGAGTGCAACCGATTGGAATCATTTGCTCTATGATCCTTTGCTAAATGAGTAGCCATGAGCTACATTATGCCTCTTTTCATATACGTCCTTTATGTATTGTCTACATTATGCATCTTTCCTATACTTCCTTTATGTACTGGCTAAATTATGCCTCTTTTCCTATACTTCCTTTATGTATAAGAGACTCTTCTTTCCCAATCACTTAGACATCAACCAAGTCCTCATAGTTCTATAATATAGAAGCCTTACTCAAATCATCCTTTATCCTTTTGAAGTGTTTAAGAGCTTCCCTCCTTGCTAATCATGTGCATGCACATGAAGGAATACCTCATGTCTCATGTAGGACAATGAGAGATAGAGAGAGAGAGAGAGCCTTCTTCTCAAAGATCCTTTGAGAGACTTTTGGAAGAGAAGTTTGAGAACAGTATGGCGAGCAAGGAAAGAGGATATTTCTGGTCATATCTCAATTGAAGCCTCCAAGATGGAGGAATATTCAAAGGATCAAAGATCAAGAATGAAGGCAACTTTTTTCCTTCAAAAGAGGACAAGCCACAAAGGAAAGCAGATGCTTCATGAAGCATATACATGAAAGTAAGTGGGAGGAAAAGTTTAGGCTCTACATAGGACTACCCTCCAACCAAGAACCTTATCAACTTGTCTAGTCTACAGAAGTGGTGGTTGTGTGTTGGTTATAATGGTTGATTGTATTCTGGTTAAGGGATAGTGTGGCAGATACTATGTGAGAGGCTAACACTGACAATCCTACCAGGGACTAGCACGAATTAAAAGAGCGAATGAACATATGCCTATATTGTGGTCAGGAGAACATTACCCTAAGTATACAAAAGATAAGCAACCAAGGACAGTGAAAAATCACTTTGGTGCTCCAAAATCTGTAACCACATACAATACAAAACAGATGATTCGGTTAGGAACAGACTCCATACCAAAGACTACAGTTGAACCGAAAGCAATTCTAATATTCTCTAGCAATATTATAGCTTAAGAAACTTCAATAGGTGTCGCATAAGAATCTATTCTGGAAGTGCCCGATCAGACACTAGTGGAGTCCAATGAGCAACCCCATTCTACTCTGCCTATCAAGCATTTAATAATTTCAATATCCTCCATAGAAACTAATATACCAACCTTCAAACACCAAAATTATGGATATTGGATTTTTTCGTAACTTTTGGACTTTTAGAAAACCATCCAATAACGTAGACATGGAAGATACTAATCATTGGCACTCAGAACCACCACCCAAGAATCCATCCATTCATCGTATATTTTTACAACATTTCCAAAACCCAAATAGAATTATTAGCGACAAGTTTTGATTTAGATGAAGTCGTGGATGTTGCAGATTAGTTTAGTCCTATAGTTATGGAGTGAGAAGATTTACCTTTGAGAAAATCATTCCCAGGTAGAATGTCATATCTAAAGCTTGGAGGATTTCTAGGAAGATGACCTTGATGCTCATGCTTGAGCATTTGATATCAGTTTTGGAGTCTTACAAAATCCTATTAATACTTGGTGATGACCAATATAAGGCCAAGGTGCTTCAATCAACCTTAGTGAATGAAGCAGCCAAGTGATTAACGAAATTCTAACTAGACCATTTTTGGACATACATCGTAGTTAAAGATCCCTATTTATAGCTATCTAGCTTAAAGAAGACACAAGCTCAAGTTTTTTACTTCTTGTTGAATAACGGACATAAACCCCAACAAACAATGAAGGAATATGCCACTACATTTTGTACACATCTTTGTCGGATTTCAGTGGAAAATGCATTACCCATGGATGTAATTACTTAGTGGTTTATCAATGGATTAATCCACAATTCCGATTGATTATGATTATTATATGTATGGGAGCTATGCAGTTAGATGTTGTTATAGATATTACCTTGCAATTAGAGCACAAGGTGGGTGGTTTTGTTGAAGACTTTGAATGGTCACCTTTTAAGACATCCAAGTCTACCAATGGCAATATGATGAAATAAATATTCTACACTAAATGTGAAAAACTGGGGCATATTGTTGCAAATTGTGCTCTAGATCAAGTACATTGTGCCATCTACCAGAGTACAAATCGTTCCATTGAAGGGTGTTCTTATAACAAGAAAACACAGAACAAGTTGTTAGTAAATACAATAGTGTAGGAGGTTGATGAATCTTTGGCCAGTTATGTTCCACCACAATTACGTAACCAACACTATCAGTCGTACTTCTCCTTTCAACCTTAGGATCAGAGAAATTATGGTATTCTATGATGAAACCAAGGAATCCTAAACTCAAACAATCGAGGTGTACCTATGCATTGTCACTTCTATGGCAAACTAGGCCATATACAAAGACATTGTACGGATGCATAGGAATATGATAAACAAAAGAAGAACGACAAAACCCAATGATGATTATGGTGGTAATTACACTGGCTAAAGCATAGACCTCTATTGTACAAACTAGAGTTGGACAAATTTTGCAGTTGGCAACAATTGTTTTTGAAACTGACTTTAAAGAACAGTAGTGCATGGTGACAAAGGAAGCCAAATGGGCCCAAGTTGAAGCTTCAATATTTCCCACACCCATTCTTATCACCAATACAATTCCAAATTCACGATCGAATATGATCCCTTCGATGATGTCAAGTACATAACCTCCATCTAATGATTTAACATCCACCCATGCATGGGATATTCTCATCAAAGTGTCGATTACCCTACCATTAGGCCAATTACTCACCTTGGTTCCAGGTGTTTGGCAATAGTTTCAACAACATGTGGTTTATGGCAATGTTCTGACACCCTCGGCTATAACTATTCATCCAGAACTTGATTCAACAGTTGATCATGGTGTTCCTCGCATCACTGTGTGGTATAAGAATCATCAAATTTCCAAGGTATTGATTGATGGTAGTTGGGATGGAATACTATTGAGCTGGTCAATTTTTTTGTGCAAATGGTTGACCAAGCATGATTTCATCTGGTGGGACTCATTTGGAATATTTTGATTATGCTTCAAGGAGCAGTTTTCCATATGACCTTTGTTGTCCTCAATTCATCGGAATCCAACCTAGACTATAACCTACTTTTTGGACATCCATGGTCAAAGCAAGCTAATGACTAGTCTTCCCATGAACTTTTTTTTAAATGTAATCATCGTAAGTATACAATATCCCTTGATGAGTTTACACAGTGTGAATTCACGCTCGCCCCTATGTGGCTAAGTAGGTGAACATGTTAGATGGTCTCTTTGATAACGAGGAAAATATCTTTCTAGAAGAAAATCAAGATCTTTTATCTCTAGGGAACGTTGATTTGCAACATGTCCTAAATCAATGGTCACCCACAACCTGCTCAATCTGCTCAAGTAAGCAGAAGCATATATTTCTCCAAGGTTAGAGCCACAAATTGAGGACATGTCAACATTTCCATCTAAACTATTTAAGGGGGTAGATGATAGTTTGGGGCAGCAACTCTATGTACTGGAAGATCAACTCTTAACTTGTAATTTAGGTGATTATGTTATTCCTAAGCAAGTCAAAGTTAGTGCTACCCTCGAGGATCAATTTCATTAAGAAATACTAGCATTATTGAGCGAGTTTATTGATGTCTTTGCTTGGGATTATAAGGATATGAAGGGATTAGACCCCAAGCCTTATCAGCATCACGTTTTGCTAAGACCAAATGCTTACCTTGCTAAGTAGGTATGATATTGCATGAATCCTAATTATGCTAAACAAGTCAAAGAAGAAATTGATTGCTTATTATGTGTTGGTTTCATAGTGCCAATTGAACATGCTGAATGGATCTCCCCCATTGTAATCATGCTTAAGAAGAACAAACAATTACATATCTGTGTTGATTATCGCAACCTTAATGTTGCCACTATCTTAGATCCCTTTTCCTTACCATTTTTTGATAGCATGTTAGACAAAGTAGCCAATCATGAAACTTACACTTTCCTTGATGGCTATAGTGGGTATAACCAAGTTCTTGTGTCTGAGCAGGACATCCCCAAGACCACTTTCATTACCAGGCTCTTACTTCACTTCTGAACATTGTCAATAGAGAGCTATTCCAACCATTCATCTTCTTCATGTGTCTTGCTATGTTTGTGCTCCGTGTGTGTGCTTCTCGTGTGTCTCTCGCACTTCTACACACACCCAACAACATGATCTTACTTATTCTAAGGATAATATTGGATAAATATATGCTATATATGTCCCAACCTCTATGATGGAGAAGGATTCAGCTAGTAAAAACAAGCACGAGAGTCAATGGATCTCCCTTCTATTCCAAAGATGAATGTAAATAGCAGTAACTTGATCAACAAAATGAGCCAAGCAGCACAAGAAGACCACTGCATCAAGAAGACCAACAAAATCATGGAGAAAAGCTTTTCTTATTCCTTGCATGAAGTAGATCCATGTATGAAAGGATTAACAAATGATTACCCCATTGAAGTCACAATCGCTTCCAGAGAAGTAGATAAGAAAACCAAAGGATTTAGTTGTAGACCACCAAGGATTGTAATCTCAAAGAATACTCATCATTTGGGCACTAAAGAATTCAATGAAGTCATACCACAATAATGGAAAATATGGGTGCCTAAGACTTGTTTGCGAGTGAAACACCAATCTTCTAATCCCATAATGGAGTTTTGGAGAGTCAAACATTGTAAATTACCACCAAAACCAACCATGTGATATACTTATTAGGAGCATGCCAAGCTAGTGCATTTCCAAAGTATGCATCTAGGCTTCACACTAACTTGCACCCTCACTACATCATGCTTTCACCACTCACATATTACAAACTTCACACATATGACTTAAGGGAGACATTGTTATTGCATTTAAAAAGGAGGCTAGTATTTTTTATATATTAAAAGTGGATGCAAAATTCAGGTTAGAAGTTCTACAAATCATTAATGAAGCCTCCACATCCACTCTAGTTGCAAAGGCTAATGCTATGAGTGAGGATAAAGTTATAAGGGAATCCCCCCTTACAAATTATAAGAGCCCACAAATCACTGTCACTATTAGAGGACAACATATACAAGGAGTTATAGTGGATGAAAGCTCATACATTAACTTGATGCCTAAATATACTATGAAAAAGCTTGGGTTTCAACCACCAAGACTAGCCAACTTCATCGTGACATTGACCAACAAGAGGATAATAAGACGAATGGGAGTGGTTGCCAAAGTTCCATTTGATGTCAAAGGTAACATCTTTACTTTGGAATTCATTGTATTAAGACTACCATATGTTGCAGAGAAAAGGAGCACAGAAAAAGGACCCCCAAAAAAAATTCAAATTGTGGGCACAAATTTTCTTCTTCAAGTTTCTATGAAACACCTAATGAAGCCATGTAAATGCACTAGAGGAGTCCTCTAGATGCATGAATCTCAAATATTGTAACATAATCCTTGTAACATAATATGAATTTAGTGTTTTTCAATAAAAGTGTCAGTCTCTTGTGTGAAAGGACCAAATTCAAAGACACATGTATATAAGTCGCTTGGTGACTCTTGTAAAGGAATTTTTGCCATAGTGAGAACTGAAGCTGATTTTTGAATTTGCCTCTTTCCTGTTGATTATCTTCTTCTCCAAGATCTTGTGTGTGATTTATGCTTGAAATGTGTGTGTAGGATTGTTGTCTACCTCTCCCCTTCATGTTTGAACTACTTTAGTGCATGTGTGAGGCTTGAGAAGTTGTTGAGCAGGTGTTGATGTTTCCCATCATTCACTATTTTGCTCATAACTTGAAATACATTTGTCAAATTCAATTGGAATTAGATGCATCTCATTGAGAGCTTTGAAAGGAACCCATTCAGCGGTTGAAGCTGAGAGAAAAGTTTGAATTTGTGCTTACTGTTGTAATAGGTATCACGACGTGCATTTTTAGAGGTTAGTGAGTCAGAGAGGTAGTTGAGACAAGTCACATGCATTGTAGCATAGACACTTCACTTACCATCACGCATGCACACATCTTCATACATGATACATCTAATCTTTCAAATTGATAATTAAACGTGTATTGATCCACCACTATATGCACTTGTGGGGCAATTGAGGTACATTTTCAATTGAAACAAGTCCCTAAGGCTTTATGACTTAGGTACACATGTTTTTTATGCCATTGTTGGGGATTAGCCCAATCAAGGTGCCTTCGTGATGGTTATAGCTATGGAGTGAATGAATCGTATGTGTAGAGGTAGTTTCAATTAGTGGTGAGCCACCAAATACTTCAGCACTTGTTACTTCACACTTTAGGATTGTGTGTAATGAGTTCATAGGGTTAGGTGTGAGGGAGTGAAAAAGATTTAGAATTTAGGGAAGAGAGAGAGGTAGGATTAGGATAGATAAGTTTCCACCAAAAAACTCAAAAAAGAAAAAAAAAGTTCCTTTCAGCTTAGGCACTTGGCCATCCAAGACCATAAAACACAAAATCATTGAGCTCTCAGTCACTTGTTTGAAGCAAGTATCATGGAGAGAAGGGTGCAATATCGTGAGCCTTGTATCATGGAGAACTCGGAGTGTAGTAGTTGGTTGAGGGCAAAACTTGAAGGATATACTCTTGAAGGTGAGCATTGTAACCCAGTAATCTCTGAAAATCAAAAAAGGCACTCACAGACGTGACATAATACATTACCGATATTGCAAGTTAGAATAGAGGGTTGGTAGTGAGATTTTTTTAGGCACAGTGGGCCAAGAGAGAAGAGGGTGTCGAGGAGACACTTTGCACAAAAAATTTTAAAGTTTAGACCACATTTGGCTATAGTATCGCGTTCGGTCGAGTCTTGATACCACGATACCGAAATTCCCTAGTACCGCGATACTCGCTAGATATCGTATTGAGGGTGTCTCCTTGAGGTATCGTGATACCATCAAGGTATCGTGTATCGCCAAGTCAAGGTATCGTGTCTCGCCAAGTCGAGGTATTGTGTATCGCCAAGTCGATTTATCGTGTATCGCCAAGTCGAGGTATCATGGATTGCAGTTTGAGTGGTATCGTATCATGAATCTTGTGGTATCGTGTGGGAATCTCCTCAAAAGAAGACATGCGAATGATGTGTGTGCCACTCTCCTCCCATCCATTTATATCCTCTTGCATCTAAAATAGGAGTGACCTGGAATGATCTAGCATCGCCATGTGGCCAGCATGCAACACTCATCCCCACTAACCATCAAATACCTTAGGATATACCCCCAAGTTTAGGACCTTGGCTAACTAGCCCTCGTCCCACACACACACACACATGGAATGGTCTCTGTAGACCAATGTCTGACACTCTCTCCCCCTTCTAAAGATCATTGTCCTCAATGATCAATGAGGGAAAGTATTTGCAAACTAGAGCTGCTGATTCCCAAGTAGAGTCAGTAAGTGGTAATCCTCTCCAAGCTACCAGATATTCTTGGATGACACGATTCCTCAACCGTTTCTGTCTCCGATCTAGTATTCTGTCTGGAGAATGATCTGCTCTATCGGTTTCCTGCAAAGAAACAATACCCTCTATTAGATTATCCTCCTTATAAATATACTTTCTTAGTTTGCTGACATGAAACACTGGATGGACTCTGCAATCTGGAGGAAGCTCTAATCGGTATGCAACATCACTCAACTTCTTTACTATCTTCCAAGGTCCACAATACCTTGGTGATAGCTTACTACACTTCCCTATGGACAATGAAGTAGATCTAGCCGGTACCTGAAGGAAGACTCGGTCTCCTTCCTCAAAGGATCTAGGAGATCTTTTCCTATCAGCATACTCTTTGGCTCTATCAGTTGCTTGCTGCATCTTGGCTTTAGCTATTTGAAGGTTTGCTTGGAGATTCGCTAAGAACTCAGTAGCACTAGGACATTTCTTAGGCATTCCTATGGTACTGGGAGCAGTGGGATTCATGCCATAGTTCATCTCAAAAGGAGACATCCAAGTCACCTTGTGAGGCCTATTGTTATAAGCAAACTCTACTAATGGCAAATAACTATCCCAATCTGTCTGTCTCTCAGACACATATGCCCGCAACATATCCTCTAGAATTTGGTTGACCCTCTCCGTCTGAACATCTGTCTATGGATGATCACCACTACTCATTTTTAGTGACACTTTCAGTTTGTCAAATACAAACTTCCAGAAATGTCCTGTAAATCCGACATCCCTATCTGAGACTATGGATGTCGGTAACCCATGCAATCTGAAGACATGATGGATAAACAACTCCGCTACCTATGGAGCTTCTATAGTCTCTTGCATGGGTATGAAATGAGCCATCTTGCTCAATCTATCTACCACAACTAGGATTGTATCCCGCTTCCTTTGGGTCCACGGTAACCCCACTATGAAGTCCATGGATATACTATCCCAATTATGATCTGGAACTTGTAAAGGATGTAAAAGACCTAGTGTCTTTACCCTTTCTGCTTTGTTGACTTGGCACATAAAGCATTGTTGAACATAATTATGGATATCTCTGGCTAATCCAGGCCACAAAAATGTTCTTCTAACAAGCTATATTGTCTTGTCAACACCAGGATGTCCTGCACAGGGAACATCATGGTTATCATGCATGACTGTCTTTCGCAAATCCCGGGAATCTGGCACACAAACCTTTCCTTTCCGCTTCACTATTCCATTCTCCTATTAGAAATTAGAATACGGAATGGACTTGTTTGCTTTAGTAGAAGAAGAAACACCTAGAACTGTCCCATCTCCTAAAATAGAGTCATCACTAATGGCTCTAACTATCTGTAACAAATGTGGATCTTCCACCTGTGCTTCCTTAATTTCTTGAAGCAATGAGCTTTCTAAAACTGTAAAGCTCATTTGATACATTACACGAGATAATGCATCAGCTACTATATTTTCTTTGCCTCTTCTATACAAGATTTCCATGTGAAATTCCTGCATGACCTTAGCCCAATGAGCCTGTCAGCCTCGAAGATCTAGCTGACTACAAAAATATTTGAGTGTATGATGATCTGTGAATACCTTAAAGTCCGCATCATAAAGATAGTGTCTCCAAACTTTAAGTGCATGCACCACTGCATACAACTCTTGTTCATGCACCGGCCAATTGCGTTGTGCACTACTTAACTTCTTACTTTCAAAAGCTATTGGCCTGCCATCTTGACTCAAGTCTGCTCTTATGGCTATGCCACTAGCATCCATTTCTAACTCAAATGGTTTCTGAGGATCCACCACTTTGAGTATAGGAGCCTCTGAAACTACTTGTTTTAGAGTATCAAAACTCTCTTGCTGCTCTTGCTTCCATGCAAATATAATTTTGCCTTGAAGCAAGTTCGTCATAGGTGCTGCTATCGACGAATACGAAGAGATGAATTTCCGATAGAAACCGGAAAGTCCTAAGAATGACCATAACTGCCCCTCATCCTGAGGAGTAGGCCATGCTAAAATAACTGATACCTTCTTGGGATCCATCTGAACCTCATCGGCTGGAATCACATGCCCTAGATACTCTATCCTCGGAAGAAACAATTGTGTCTTCTCTGGATTTACATACAACTGATTTTCTTTTAAAATATTCAACACAAATCTTAAATGATTTTCATGTTCATGCACAGTCCCACTACACGCTAGCAAATCATCGACAAAATCAACAACAAACTTTCCTATGAAAGGTCGTAAGATATCATTCATTAACATCACAAATGTAGCGGGAGCATTTTTCAAACCAAAGGGCATGACCAAATACTCATAATGACCAAAGCGGGTTCTGAAAGCTGTCTTATGTACATCATGATCTTTCACTCTAATCTGATGATAGCCACTCTTTAAATTTATCTTACTAAATACAATGGCTCCACCTAGAGCATCCAAAAAATCATCAATCCGGGGCATGGGTTTTGGAAATTGAACTCACAACCTCCCGGTTAGGAGTGCGATGGGCTAACCACTTGCCCCAAAACCCATGGTTGAGGATTACTTGCTAATCCTCTGTCTTAGAGCGTGGTTCAACCATCTCCTACTAGGATTATGTGACATTCCTTCCCCCTTAGACTGAGCATTGCCCTCAATGCTCACTTATGGACCCTTCTGAATCTCTTGGACCCACTTTCCATGCATGAGCGCTTCCACCAACCTCAAACTCCAGCACATGGACCAAATTCGGACCTATCCCACCCTCCGTGGGTGCCCAAATGCCCATGCGCCTTCATCCAAGGCCAGTTTCACACTCACCACAGATAAGTGCTTTTTCCAAGTGCCCACGAATGAGGCGCTAACCTCCGTTTTGCCCAATTTCTCAACTAGGCTCTGATACCAATGTTGGGAATTGAACTCACAACCTCCCGGTTAGGAGTGCGATGGGCTAACCACTTGCCCCAAAAGCCATGGTTGAGGATTACTTGCTAATCCTCTCTCTTAGAGCGTGGTTCAACCATCTCCTACTAGGATTATGTGACAATGGGATATCTATGTTTAATAGTGATCTTATTGAGTGCTCGATAATCGACACACATCCTATAAGATCCATCCTTCTTCTTCACAAGAAGAACTGGTGCAACAAAGGGTGAATAGCTGGGTCTAATCAGCCCTTTTTGAAGATACTCGTCCACAACCTTGTGGACTTCATTTTCCTCCTGCAAACTCATTCAAAATGGTGGCCGAGCGGTCGGACTCGCTCCTGGTACCAATTCGATTCTATGCTCTATATTCCTGCAAGGAGGCAAACCTGATGGTAATTCCTTTAAAAACAACTCTTGGAATTCTGCTCTCACTTTGGCTGAAAGTGCTGGAGCATTCCAACTTGAGTCTCCATGACTGCATGAATCCATCTCAACATACGACAAATACATGAAATAAAGAAAATAGATATACTTACAATCAATTTTGAGCAACTTGGTAGCAGTCACCAATCGCGTCTCTTGGAGATTTGGTTCTCCACGGATTAGAATCTCCTTCCCTCATGCTCAGACTGATACACATGCGAAGCAAAATCAATGATTGGTTTCTTCCTCGCATGCCACTTCTTACTAAGAACTAAGTCGAATCGAGCTAATCTCGCTATCTCAAAGTCCAATCTGTCCTCATAGGACTGGATTTGAATAGGAAGATCAACTACTCATCTATCCCAAGTCTCAGTTCCCTTCCGGTCGGCTAGCTCTACGGTATAAGTATAATATGACTGTACCGTGTCTAAGTGTAATCTCTTGACTAATGGGGAACTAATAACATTATGAGTCGAACCTGTGTCAAACAGTACCTTGACAGGCTGTTCTGCCATGACTCCTCTCATGACAATAAGCTCAGTATCTAGGAACTGGTATCCTTTCTGTGCCACTGGCGAAAGCACAACATCTGACACAGTCAAAACCTTTTTAGTGACCGTCATGGCCACTATGGGAGATGATAATAGAGATGGGGAATCCCCAAACTCATCCTCACTCCCACCCCTTGCATGAGTCGGATTTATGACTATGGTGGCTGGTATCTTTTTCTTTTTAGGACAATCCTTATACAAGTGTTGCCCTAAGCAACCATAGCACAAACCCTCTTTCATTGCCTTCTCTTTCTACTGAGGGGTAAGAATAGATCGGTTATATGCCCTCTCAGCCAGAGCACACACTTTTCTCTTTCCTCTTGAGACTGTCTGGATTGTGTGCACCTGCTTAGCCTCCCTAGAAGGCTGTGCACTGACCGAACCAGGAGTCGAAGTATGGAAAGGTCAGCTAACCCTAGTCCATGGGGATCTCTGGCCCTGGGAACCTGAGCTCCTGTGACCGTCCTCATAAACCAAGGCCATCTTTGTGGCCTATGCCAAAGGCTGACACCGTTCCTTCCTCACTAAAGGTTGGATAGTTTCTCTGAGTCCCAAAAGAAACTTGTGGACTTGAAGAAATTCTGGAATGGTATCAGGTACTTTAAGAAGTACCTCTCTATACCTATCTGCATATTCCTGAATTGATTGATTCTTCTGACTAATGAAGAACCAGGTGTCTAGTGCTCTAGACCTTTCATCAAGTAGTACAAAATTGTTATAAAATAGGATTTTAAATTGATCCCATGTCGTGGGCTCTTTCTTATCCTGTTCTATCTTACTCCACCACCTATGTGCGACATCCATGAGGTTATAAGTGGCATGTTGAATCTTGTGCCTATCATCAATGATATGACACAAGCGGAAGCACTGTTCTCACTTGTTGAGCCACTGCTCAACCGCGTCAGCAGTCCTAGCACTAGTTGCCATGATATCTTGGCGGCTTAAGATCCTTAAGCTGCCATCTGGCTTCTCTAACTAAGATGCTATCTCTAGAGACTTCTGAAGTTTGATGCTCATTTGGAGCATCTACCTCCATCTCTGGCAAATCAGAATCAAGCGGCTCTTCTTCTTTCTTGGAACCATGCACGTGTTCCAAGATATCCTGAAGAGAACTCTCTAAGAATGAAATTCTATTATTCATGGCTTGAATTGGATCAACTGGAGGTTCTGGCATAAGGGTATCTATCCTAGCAGGTGATGCTGATCCAGATTCCATACTAGGACTAAAGGCAAGTAAGTTTTCTTTTGGTTTTCTTTTTTTTTTTTTTAATACACTAATCAAACGTATATACTAGTGGCAAGCAGACAAAGAACCAATCAAAGCCTTTGCTTAACAGAAAAAAACAAAAGAAAGAAACTTTAATATGTTTCCTAAACTTCAATGCACATGCATGATAATATCTTAGAAATTTTGAAGCCTAACGACGTCACTTTAAAATCTGAAATAATTTCGAAAAGCATCAAGCATTCAACAGAATCAAATCATTAGTGCCGGCAGGCATGATCTATTTTATCTTCTCAACGAACATCTGCAATTGAAAACTTTTCCAAGTATGATGTTGGGCTCTATAGGCCCTCAATCTATATATATATATATATATATATTTACACACACACACACACACACACATATATATATATATATATATATATATATATATATATATATATATATATATATATATATATATATATATATATATATATATATATATATATATATGTATATATATATATATATGTATATGTGTGTGTGTGTGTGCGTGTGTGTGTGTGTGCGTGTGTGTGTGTGTGTCGATACCTGCCGATACCACCTGCAAGAAAAGCTCAAGCACCGAACATACATCTCTACTAACGCTCTACTTACGTCATCCTACGCGTAATCCAAGAATACTTCTAACATGCACAATCAACAGAATAATCAACCAAATATTGACTAAATACGTATCTCAAATTCTTTTGATATTATTGAAGCATCCAATTGAAGAACTAAGAGTAGAGTATCGACTCCCTTTGGTTCGTGAATCGCATATGCCTTCAAAAAGTGCTTCGTTGATGATGCTTGATGAAGAACAGTCCACTTTCACCCTCTGTTGCAAGAAGGAAATAATTCCAAAGTATGGCTTCCATCCACTCTCTGGATAGAGCTCTGAGAGAGCTTTCTATAGCAACAAAAATCGTTGGATTTGGATAAGATATGTCCAGGTTATGGGTTAACACTTGACTATAGATAGTGATCATTGATTAATAGGCAAAGCTTAAAGAACAAAAGTCGAATTCGAACTTTGTGAGAACATCCTTCAGTGAGGGAAGAAGCACGCACGCAACCAATTATCCCACATATCCAGAGCAAAGCCTCCACACTATATCCATGTCTGGCCGAACTGCTCTTCAAAGCAAAAAAACATTTAAACAAAAGAAACTTTGTCTGCCCGTGCTTTGCGCGTGAGGTAGAGTTGGCATCAGTCTCATCCACCCAACAGGTGTTGTCTGTATAATCAGGCAAACTCGGGCACGATCTGAATCCTGATGCATGGGCAGTGAATTCACCCCAGTTGCAGATGCTTGCCGTATGCTAACCAGGCTAGATCTGGTCACATCAAACGGGTAGCAAGTTGGGCAAAAAATAGGCTCGTTCGAGCAGGCGGGTTGTTGCGCGGCAGCAAGATGACGCCGGGCCTTGCTACAGTTCAGAGGGGCGGGGTCACATGGACTCCCTTCTCACTTGCTTTTGCGCCATGAAATCCCTGTTGTAGACGATGGCCGAGCACAGACCTCCTCGATTTTGTGCGAAGAAGCATGCACGAACCCCCAACCACCACGCGAGTTCTCTCCAAAATTAGCTAAAAAACCATTCTCTGATACCAAGTGTGGGAATCTCCTCAAAAGAAGACATGCGAATGATGTGTATGCCACTCTCCTCCCATCCATTTATATCCTCTTGTATCTAAAATAGCAGTGATCTAGAATGATCTAGCGTCGCCATGTGGCCAGCATGCAACACTTATCCCCACTAACCATCAAATACCTTAGGATATACCCCCAAGCTAAGGACCTTGGCTAACTAGCCCTCATCCCACACACACATGGAATGGTCTTTGTAGACCAATGTCTGACATATCGTATCATGAGAACAGGAGGTATTGTGTATCATCGGGCTAGAGGTATCGTATCGTGAGGCACTTTGGTATGATATTGTGCCTTAGGTATCATGGTATCGGGTATTGTATCGCCAAAGGAGTAGTATTGTGTATCATTGATTTCAGTGGTATCGTATCGTGACCCATCCTAGTATCATATCGTGACCCATCCTAGTATCGTATCACCCTTGGTGGTATCATGTATCACCTTGGGGTGGTATCGCCCATATTGGTATTGTGTATCGCGAAAACTAGAAGGCATCATATCATTCCAATCTAGTGTTTGTGTATCGCCTAGAGGTGGTATCGACCAAGCATTATCGTGTATCCTAGAAAACTCCAGCAACCTAAAAGGGAATAGTGAGAGAAACAAAAACATCGGGGAGAGAACAAAGAAGATATAGGAATTAAGAGGTGAATTAACTTGAGATCTGGACGAGTGTTAGGCAGTCAAAGAAGCATCATTTTGTTGGTAAGAAGTGTTGCCCAATCGAACTCTCATTCAATCTACTCTGACACATCTAGTGACTCACAGGAGGAAATACCTATGGCCTCTGAGGACATGCATGGTTCAATCCCAAGGGAGTGCTTCATGTCCACCATAGAGGGAGAATACTGAATGTCCCTATAGTACATGTACACCAACCTACAAGGAGTACCCATTTACCTTAATGGCATAAATAGGTCAATTGCATGAATGGTAAACTCTATAGATTCAGAAATAGTTCCAAGACCCACCGTCAAGTATGAAGGAGGAGTTTATATGGATAAGTTGGGTCAGATATACATAGTAACCAAAAATCCAGACCAGATCAATGATAGAAGGGAACTAGAAGGGCAAGGAGCTTCAGGAAGACCTAACAACAGAGACATTGTGACTACCCCAAGGGGCAAGTCTGTAGTAACCCAAGTCTTGAGAGGGGATCTAATACCTCAAGATGATTAGCTGATGGACATGTACTTGATTCATGGATCAGATATACTTTTACAAGCCAACTCACCTACACGAGAGAAGGAGTAAACTTGATAACTATATATGAGTTGAATGATCCAGAGGATGCATCTAGAGTTACCTACCCAGACCAAAATCAAAGGAGATATTGGCTAGCAGATGAAGTTGATAGGTCTCGATTAAAATACATGGGATTGCCTGTATTCCCTCCTCGTACAACCCACCACCCCCTAGGACATGGGAAGTATATTGCAATGATTGTGGCAAGGAACATCTGCTCATAGATTGCCCAAAAAACCCCAATAAGGTTCACATCACTACCCAAAGCAACGTAATAGAAGTCACTGAATCATCTGGAAGTGACAAAGAATACACACTACCACTAAAAGCCATTACTCAAGCCCAAGCCAAGGGATGAGCAGTAAAAGAGATAGATTCTAAGCTTGAGATAGATAAAAGTTTAGGACCTAAGGTTTAGGTAGTTGAGGACTCAAAAGACCAAGGAGAGACCCACAAAACAAGGAAGATGCAAAGGTGAAAGACTAGAAGAGAAAAACTCAAGAATAAGTGGTTGAGGAAGAAAAGTGAAGAGAATGAGGAATCAACAAAGGAAAGCGAGAAACCTTAGGAACTGGAGGTTCAAGGAAATGCCCATCAGACTATCCAAGCATCGAAATTAGTCAAATTAGGATTGATTCTAGCAGATCTAGTGCCAGAAGATTTGGATATGGGGTCGAAGGCATATCAGTCTAGAATCATGACCGGACCAAGCATAGAGCAACATGAGAAACTCTATGCCACAAATCTTCCCAGATGAAGCATTCGAAACACATGGATGGATGGAAATAGTATCCACCCTAAATGTGTGTGTAAATGAAAAAGTACTAACCATGGACGAGTATGTGGATGAAGAGGGTTATGATGTGAATCTTTACATGGTGATCCTTCAAGAAATGGAAGTGGAAGAATTACTAGAAAAGGAATGGAAGGAGGATTATGAAAGCATATAGATGGAACCAAAATTCGATTTAGAGGAATGATATTTGGAAGAAATCAAGGCAAACAATGGAGAAGAGACACCAAAAGTGTTCTCGGTAGAAGTGATCCCAACAAGACAAGACAATGAGGAAATGTTAGGTAGACTAGAGGAATCACCAGATCTCTTCAAAGTTTTAGAACATTTCAAAAGATACGAAGTAGAGGAAAGAAAGATAGCTATTCAAATGCCCATGAAAGAAGCAATAGAAGGAGAGGCTTACGATAATAAGGCACAAACCAAGAAAGTGCTAGTAACCATGGAAGAGGAAGAAGAAGAGGAGAGATGCATCTACATTGGAAAAGACATATCCCCTGAAGAAGAACAAGATCTGATAGAACTAATCACAGAATACAGGGATGAATTTGCATGGACCTACAAAGGCCTCAATGGAGTAGACCCATCCATTTGCTCCCATAGAATCTCAATGACACCTGAGGCAAAACCCTCGAAGCAATGACCATACACATATAATGATGTTTATTTAGATAAGGTTAAAGAAGAGATTGACAAGTTGTTAGCAGTAGGATTCATTTATGAGATAGAGCATACATAGTGGGTATCAACTTTGGTTGTAGTACCAAAGAAGAATGGTAAACTTAGAGTCTGCATCAATTTGAAAAAAGTAAATGCAGCTACTATATGTGATAGCTATCCCTTACCTATCACCAACCACCTATTGGAAAGAGTTGCAGGCAAGGAAGTCTATAGCTTCCTAGATGGATTCTTGGGTTATAACCAGGTAGCCATTGCTATAGAGGACCAATATAAAATAGCTTTCGTAATTGAATGGGAAGTATATGCTTTTTGAGTGATGCCATTCAAGCTCACTAATGCTCCTGCAACCTTCCAAAGATTGATGTTTCATGTATTTAAGGAGTTTTAAAGAAAAAGCATCAAAGTATATGTCGATGATTTGTGCACCTACTCCAGTCAAATTAGTGAACACATTCTTGAACTACGGAGGATATTTAAAAAATGCCGACAGTATCGAGTATGCTTAAATCCAGAAAAAATGTGTCTTTATGGTAAGGCAAGGAAAGAACTTGCGACATATAGTATAAAGGAATGGAATTTCCATAGATGAGGATAAGATTAAGGTGATCTTAGACTTACCTAGACCTAAAAATGTGAAGTAAGTACAAGCCTTTATGGGTCATTATGGATACTATCGTCGATTTGTCCACATGTACACTATAATCGTGAAATCTTTATATGGGTTGCTAACGCAATTCACTTGGACAAAGGAATGTGAAAAGGCATCTAATGAATTTAAATGATGATTAAGTTCAACACTTATCCTAAAGGTACTCAACTGGAAGAAACCATTCCATATCCATGTGGATGCATCAAATTTTGCAATAGGATGCATATTAGCTCAACCTGTGGATGAAGGAAAATTAGATCATCCTATCACGTCTGCTAATAGACAATTAAACTAGGCAAAGAGAAATTATACCACTATGGAAAGAGAAGGCCTAGGAATGGTGTATGCAGTCAAGAAATTTTGACATAAGCCAATAAATTCAAGTTCTTTATCGACCATCAAGCATTATTGTATCTGGTTAATAAGCCGTGTAATACAGGAAGGATAGTGAGATGGTTTCTACTGCTGATGGAATTTTATTTTGAAGTAATAGTCAAAAAGGTAAATACTCAGTACGAGCGGATCATTTATCACGATACACATGGTAAACCACCTATTAGAGTGGTTGATGATCTACCTGATATGTACTTATTAAATTTAGAAGTGTGTCTAAAATGGGCAAAAAAGTTGATACCCATCCTCACACATGGACCACTTCATAAGATCAACCGAGACAACAAGAAGGAATTTCTCCAATCACATAACTTACATATTGTAACAGGCAATGTATACTACAAGGAGCCAAATGGCATATTATCAAGATGTGTAGAAGAAGAAGAAAAGAAAAACTTAATGGAACAAGTTCATGTGAATCGATGGAAAATTCATAAGGGAGTTCATGGGACAATAAGGGAATTGAAAAAAGATACATGAACACATTCAAAGTTGCCAAGAATGCCAAGAGAATGCCCCTAAAGACAATTCGGCTTTACAATTCTCTACCATAGCACCAAGATGGAGTAAGGCATTGTTAAGGTTTTTGAAAACACAGACACATGAGGAAGGAGCTAGTTTAGCAAGGAATCAGAATCTATAGGAGATGAGTAAGGACTACACCATAATTGGAAAACAATTATTCAAAAGGGGAAAGGACAATCAACTACAACTATGTGCACATGAAGGAGAATACTTACCCATATTAGAGATGGCACATGCAGGAGCAACATGGGGACATTTTTCAATCGACAAAACCATAAAAATGATCCTCTTTGCAGGCTTGTGGTGGTCAACTCTACACATGGATGCCAACGTAGTACGAATTTGTGAGGTGTGCCAAAGAACCAACTATCCTATAAGAAGAGATGACATGCCTCTAAGATCCATGATCTATGCAAGAACCTTTTCCAAATGGGGCATTGACTTCATAGGGCCTATAAATCCTCCAGCCAAAGGATCACATGCTGAATATATAATAGTGGCCACTAAATATCTAAAAAAATGGGTAGAAGCAAAAGCAACAAGGAAAAATGATGCACAAACCATAGCTAAATTTCTCTTCGAAAATATCTTTACTCACTTTGGATTACAAATAGAAATTGTGAGTGATTGGGGAACACACTTCATCAATGAAGTGATAGAATCACTAATGAATCAATTTCTTGTGATTCACAAAAAGTAGCCCCTTACCATCCCCAAGGAAATGGCTAGGCAAAAAGCTCCAATAAGGTATTGTGCATGGTGTTGACCAAAATAGTCAACAACAAAAGGTCAAATTAGGAACAATTGCATCATGCAATTTGGGCCTTACATGTGGCTTACAAGACAGCCATTGGAACTATCCATTTTAATTTGGTATATGGGAAGAATGCAATTCTACCAATTGATTTTCTAGTCCCTACCTTGTGTGTAGCACAATAGAATGAATAGACAGGCCATGAACTATCCCAACACTTGGACCAAATTGAAAAATTGCATGAAACAAGAGCACGAGTAGTAGTAGGAATTTATGTGACTAAAAGGAGACAAAAATCCTATTATGATGCACATATTAAAGATAAGGGCTTAAAGGAAGGCAATTTGGTATTAGTGTACACATTGAAATAGCATGTCAAGAAATTATAGCAGCGAGGATACAAACCATTATTGATTAATCGAATATCAACCAGTGAAGCAGTGAATTTAGCCACACTGGATGGAGAGGTAATCCCCAACTACATTAGTGGCTGTAGATTTAAGAGGTATATGGAACCGTTAATGGACAAAATGTTAGCACGACTTGTGGGAGTGCAAAATAAAAAAAAGGAAGAACAGAGGATTAGAGAAGAAGCTCAAATGGAAGCTCTAGAGTGAATCACGAAACGAAAAGAATGGATGAAGCAAAGATATGAACGATATGTAAAGGGAGAGGAACCAATAACCATGGCAAACTACCAATACCCATGGAGAGGAAACATAGAAAACACAAGTAATAGTACTTCTTGACCATACTTAAACCTAGGAATCGGAACTACATAGTATCAATTAGTGGATGCATTGATTGATACAGGAGCGGCACAGTTGCATGTGAGTTTCGTTAGCCCATCACCTCGAAACAACCATGAGTCCCAATAAAGCATATATGATAGGAATCAAAGGACAAATCATTGAGTGTATAGGAGAATTCTCCATGTCCCTACACCTAGGAAATTCCACTATGGAGCAAAGGTTCTTGGTATGCAAAGACGAATTCCTTATTGAAGATCGGATCCTAGGACAAGACTAGATTTTTAAAAATGAAGTCAGTATACACCTTGCACAGGGATACATATCTACCAAAGTAGGGCACAAGGAATTATTCAATCTTTTGGAAGCTAGAACATCCCAAACCATTAGCACAATCTTACCTAAGGAAGCAGACCCAAAGGAGGTAAAGAGAGAAGGTTCAGGAAAGGATGTGTCTCATGAGTGCCCTAATCTAGATTTGTCTAAGATTGGTGAGGTATTGCATAATTCTATAACCAAATCTCCTATAGGACATGAACTTGAAGGAAAAAGTGAGGACATTTCTTCTCAACCCAACAACACTATAAGGGAACAATTGACATGGATATCAACTGCTAGAGTACCACCTAGAACGAACACATGAGTACAATGGGTATGCAAGGATAAACTGCCTCAACATGCCAGTACAACGCAAGAACATACCAACTTTCCAATAGCAACACATCAAAATAACCACTATTCGAAATCTAGATGGGATAAACCAATAGTTCTTCATGTATGGCTTCCAAAATAATTGGTGGAGGCTCAAAAGTCACAACAACACATATGGATTCCGAAAGAAGTCTAAAGAAGAGCTAATGAAGATATATAAAAACTCAAGGAAATATCATAACAACCGAATAAAGCAAAGGAAATTGTCAAGGATTGAAGAAAACACCAAAAGACCACAACACAGAAAACCCACTCCAAGAACAGGCATAAATCAAAGACTACCTTCAAGATTAAAGGAAGGGGAATACGACAGAAGGAAATGCCACAAGCATAGAATACGAGGTTAATTTAGAGACCCAAGAAGTGACAAGGAATCGACCAAAAGGATCAAGGAGACTCTTCTTGCACTCATAAAGAAGCAATTGCATCCAAAATATGCATGATAAGGCCACATTACAACGCCACACATTCGACACACAACTTCTTCCATAAAAGCAGTGGTGCACATTTGCGTAATCGGAATAGGACTTAGCTTCTACTATCATAAGAATGATCACCTGTGGTAAATAAATAAATGTTTCGGCTATAAACTAATCTCTTGTTTTCTTTCAGACTCGAAAATTAAGAAAAAGTATGGTAAGGTACCTTACTTGTTTCTACTTATGCAAGGGGGTACGGAGGTACAGAAAATGACATATTAATGAACTACACATAAATACGTGGAATTGGTTTCTTTCTTGAACTGATTCTATACCACATTAAAAGTGGAGATGGCTTCCAAAGATTTTGAAGCAACAATTCAAGAGGAAGTGCTTGAATTCCCAATGAAGAGTGTGGCAAAAGCCAAAGGACATTGGTTCTGAGAAGACCAACCAGCAGGAGAACATTTATTCTTGGTGACGACTAAAATCATGGATAAGTATCATTAGTTTCCAGTGATGTCCCAGGACTTCAAGATCCTACACGAGATTCCATCCACCCTGGATGTTTTGACAAAGGATGTGATTCACAAGTATTTTGAGTTACCGATCTATAAGCCCGATTTTCAATGAGGCACTCAAGTAATGAATACCCTTCATTCGGCCTTGGATAAACCATCGGTACCTGAAGCAAAGGTGCTTAATGCAGAAGGTGAATGGGTCAAATATACAATTCACTCATGAGTTAATTAAAGAAGCATTCAGATGGACCAAGGATGGGACGATCGATCTTAAGGAGGAAGGTCATGGCACAAAGATCAGGACATTCTTGGACATCAACCATGTTGATATTGAAGAAGAAGTCAGATTGGTGCATTAACATTTTTGTTTTCCTAATATGCACAAATATACGACACCACAAGGATTGTGGTTCAATTACTATCTCATGCCACCAAGAAAATTAGCAACCAAATAAACTTGATGCCCTACATTCAAGAACAATTATTTGAAGCTAAGAAGTAATGGGGTCATAAGAATTTTTTGAATGGAAGTGTGACTCTGATTGTATTGATCTACCAAGCATTAAGCATTCGAGAATACCTCAAGGAAATGCCATCATCTGCTGAAATGTCTAAGTATGCAAAGCTAGCAATGGTACCAAAGAAGAAGAAAGGAGTGAAGATAACAGAAGAAGCAGGCACAAGTTCCCAACTGATGATGCGAGGAGCAAAAAGATTGAGGGAGGTACTAAAAGCAAAAGAAGCAACTCCACCATAAAAAAGGATTGAGAAGTCCACATCTATTACTGAAGCAGGTTTGCAAGAAGCCATGGAGGAGACTCACAAGTTCATGGAAGGATAGATCAATCTGCCAGTTCATGGGCATCATTACCATCAAGCTCACACCACATCTATGCCCGGTAAGAGGCTAATCAAGTTCCATAGGTACCAAGAATTAGGGTTATTCAATTTTATCTCTTCATCTAAAATCCAAGAAGAACATGAACCATCAACTATGAATGTCAATATCTAGAGTGAATCAAATGATGATGGTAATTAGGATGAACTAAACCAAGTCAAGGATTCACTTGAAGTAGAAAGCAAAAAATTGGATCAGGTACTGGATGCTACACTCAAGAATGGACAAAAAGAAAGGCCAACCAAAGAAGATGTAGATACATTGAAAATGAATGACACAACAAAGCTTCAAGTCATAGAAAACCACCTTGAAAGTCAGTCCACAATGAAGAATCCGAAAGAAGAGCAAACACAAGAAGAAATAGGGGAATGAGGACCATTCATGCCTATAAGGATAGTCACAGAGCCTTCACCTCTGGATGTGAGATTTCAAGGAAGTGCTCCTAAGTCCACTACATATAAAGAAGAAGAACATCAAATTCATCTACAAATCAAACAAACCACACAACGAGACATTACATATTGACAAGGGAAAGGATGTACAAATAGTTGAAGAACTGAGCATACCAAAAACATGGCTCAATGTGGATGTGGTGCAATTAAAGCCAATAGTAAAATAGATGATTGAGACAGCCATGGACACCCAACAACAACTAATGGAAGCAGATAGTGTGTATATATATATATATATATATATATATATATATATATATATATATATATATATATATATATATATATATATATATATATATATATATATATATATATATATATATATATATATATATATATATATAGTTAATAAGGTAACATTCCATATCATGATGTTTGATATGGCACCACATTCCGTACGCATACTGTACGTGCTGTACCACCTTGTGTATATAAAATTAATAAGGTAACGTTCCATATCATGATGTTTGGTATGACATGTTTCGTACGCATACCGTATGTGCTATATCACCTTTTGTATGTATGTATGTATGTATGTGTGTATGTATGTATGCATGTAGGTATGTATCTCTCTCTCTCTCTCATATATATATATATATATATATATATATATATATATATATATATATATATATATATATATATATATATATATATATATATATATATATATATATATATATATATATATATATATATATATATGAGAGAGAGAGAAAGAAAGAAAAGTTTTTTTTATGTCTATGATGACTTGGCCTATGAGACGAAACATGGGTGTGTGTAGAAGTGCGAGAGACACACAAGAAGCACACACAAGGAGCACAAACGCAGCAAGACACATGGAGAAGACGATGGCTGGAATAGCTCTCTCTATTGATCGATGAACTGAACTGAAGTAAGAGCTGAATAATATCCCTAAGTACAAAGTACCACCACATATGAGAGTATCAAGTATGTGGTAACATGGGGAAAAAACCTCTAGCCAGCACTAGAGTAAAAAGTGCCCATGTATAGGGAAAAGGTTCACACCAAAGCTACTCGAGGAACACATAAGTGTAACAAACCCCCCTGGAGCGAATGATGTGAACACATACAGGGAGTGACAGATCAGCCCCCACAAGGTAACAAGCCTAAAGCTTTGCGAAAAGTTTCAAACTTTTCCCTTGGAAGAGCTTTGGTGAATATGTCTGCCACATTATCTTGTGTAGGCACATATACCAAATCAATATCTCCTGCATGAAGGCGCTCTCTCACATAGTGATAATGCACCTCAATATGTTTCGTCCGTGCATGAAACACTGGGTTTCGTGCAATAGCCAAAGCACTCTGACTATCTGTGAGAATATGCGTAGCAGCATCAATCTCCATGCAAAGATCCATCAATAGGCGTCTCAGCCATATACACTCCACTGTCGCTGTGAAAACTGCCCTGTACTCAGCTTCACAACTCGATGTCGCCACTGTAGGTTGCTTCTTACTCAACAAAGATATGCATGAGTCTCCAAGGAAAAAGCAATTACCACTAGTGGACACGCGAGTATCATAACAACCAGCCCAATCACTATCTGTAAAAGCATGCAAGCATGGTTGAACATCTCTGCCATAAAAGAGACCTAAGCTCAAAGTGCCTCGAAGATATCTAAACACACGTTTCACTGCTTGCCAATGCTTAGTGCCAGGGCTATGCATGAATCGACTCAAATGGGAAACTACATACTGTATATCTGGCCTTGTGTTGCATGCATATATAAGACATCCCACAGCCTGCTGATAAAGAGAAGTGTCAAATGCATCACTGGAATCCTCAACTGAGAATCTAAATCCTGTCTCAACTGGTGTGGAAACTGGCTTGCAATCCTCAAAGTCAAAACGCTAAAGTAGTTTTTCAACATACTTTGCTTGATGCATAACAATTCCCCCCTCAACGGATACAAACTGGATGCCAAGATAGTAGCTCAAAAGACCAAGATAAGTGACATCAAAAGTATGCTGCAAATCAGCCATAAGGATGTCAAGTTTTGCATCACATGACCCAGTCAAGAGTATGTCATCGACATAAAGAACAAGCACTATAAGATCAGCCCCATTTTTGCGTACATAGAGTGTGCTTTCAATCGGACTACATGTGAAGCCAAGAGCAATCAAGTGCTTATGTATTTTGTCATAGCATGCACATGGAGCTTGCTTGAGACCATACAAGGCTTTATGCAAGCGACAAACCATATGCTCTTTCCCTTTCATAGCAAATCCAGGAGGTTGCTTCACATAGACCTCTTCTTGCAAATCTCCATTCAAGAAGGCTGTTTTTATGTCCAATTGATGCACTTTCCAACCTCGATGGGCAGCCAATGCAACCACGATACGAATGGTAGTCATGCGTGAAGTAGGTGCAAAAGTTTCCTCATAGTCAATGCCATATTGTTGCGCATATCCTTTGGCAACCAATCTAGCTTTGTAGCGATCAATGCTACCATCAGATTTTCTCTTAATCTTGTAAACCCACTTTGTACCAATGTCATTCTTTCCTTTTGGCAATTCACATAACTCCCAAGTACCATTCTTATGTATGGAATCCATTTCTGATTGCATAGCACTCATCCATTGTGGATCGTCACATGCATCTTCAAAAGAAAGTGGCTCTTCATTACATGCTGTAGCAATAAGAGAATAATCCACAAAATTACTTGATGCATGGTGAGAGCTTGATCTTGTTCTAGCAAGTAAAGGTGCACTCAATTTGCTATCCTGCAAAGTTTGTTTCAGCCACTTTGGCATAGATTGTGCACTCTTGATAGACATGCGTTCATTATGTAATACATCGTCAATATGTACATCATGCGTGGGCTGAATTTCATGCTTAGTTTCAGCCATATTTTGACGCAAATGTTCAGCCATATGTGGCTGAAAATTTCCAACAGTTTTGGCAATTTTTGGCTGAATTTTTTCAGCCATGTTTGATGGTAAATTCTCTACATTTTCAGCCCCATTTGACTGGAATTTTTCAGCCCTTTGAACCTCAGTTGGCTGGTCTACATGGCCATAGTCAAGCGCACCATTTTGGAACAAAGGCATGAGTGTATCGAACACATCTTGTGAGCTAACTGTTGGTAGTTTTTTGCATTTAAGTAGAGGAAAAACTAAATTTTCAGCAAATACCACATCTCGACTCACAATAATTGTGTTCGTCAATGGATGGTACAACCGATATCCCTTACTTTCAGCACTATAACCAACAAATATACATTTCTTTGCCTTGTCATCAAGTTTGTGACATTGTTGTGATGGCACAAGAGCATATGCCAAACAACCAAACACACGCATATGACTAACCATAGGCTTATGACCATTCCAAGCCTCATAAGGAGTGATGACTCTCAATGCTTTTGTAGGGCAATGATTCAACACATAATTTGCACACATGACCGCTTCCATCCAAAACTTATGAGGAAGATGCTTTCCTTTAACCATACATTGTGCCATTTCAAGTAGAGTTCTATTTTTACGCTCGACAACACCATTTTGTTGAGGTGTATATGGCACCATACATTGGTGTGAAATACCTCTTTCACGAAGAAAAGCATTAAACTCATGTGACATGTATTCATCGCCACGATCCGTGCGTAGAGTCAAAAGCTTTTCTGAAGAAAAATTTTCAGCCATAGCTAAAAATGCTTTGAAGCAAGAAAATACCTCATTCTTTGCTTTCATAGGATACACCCATGTATGGCGAGTAGCATCATCAATGTGTTGATATATTTAGGTAGTGATGTGTGTGAACACTCTAGGACCGCCGGGGCACTTTTTTCCCTCTTTAGGAGGTTTTTTTCCCCCGGCTTGTATATACGCCTATTGCCCTAATGGGCTACTTATCTTTGTACATTCTCTAGTAATACATTCAGTCTTGTGTGTTGTGCTCCAAGCTTCTTCTTCTTCCTTGTGCTGTTCGCGTGCTTCCGCAGACGTCTAACTCCAACAATTGGTATCAGAGCAGGTCGTTGCTTCTTCTAGGGCGCCGTCGACACTCCTCCGTTTGCAGTCTCAGATTCGCACAAAATTTGGTGAGCATACTCAGGGTGTTTCCGAGATCAAAACTGCTTTGCTCTGTGGTGCCGAAATCGCGATCTGAGCTCGTTTCGGCCTCCGAACGCACTATCGCAGTGCTTGTGCAGGCTATTTCGTCCTTTTGTGCCAAAGGTATATACCAGTTTCTGTTCGCCAGTTTAAGCGTCTCGAAGTCTGCTACAGGTCTAGCAGAACTCGTGTGGGCAGTTCTGTTCAACTTTTTGAGATACAGTCAATTTTCTGCATCAAGGTATTTTAGTCACCGGCCATGGGTGAAAGCAGTGATATATTCCGTATGTTGGCTGTTGAGGATAAGTTGGATGGTACCAACTACCCATTATGGGCTTATATGATGCGACATGTACTGGTTGCAAAAGGATTGTGGAACATTGTGCAGGGTGTTGAAAGACGTCCTGTTACACCTGTAACGACAGGTACTGCAAATACAGGTGTTGGAGCTGATGAAGATGGTGTCGAAGATGATATTCCGCAGATTCCTGTTCGTGCTGCTGTTTCTGTTGCACCTACTGCAGAGCAGATTTGATGGGATGGCAGAGATGCCCAGGCACATGCATTGATAGCTTTGTCTGTCAAACGTGCCATTATTCCTCACATTCGCTCTTGCAGAACAGCAAAGGATGCTTGGGATACACTTACCACTTTGTACCAGGCTAGGAATGAGGCTCGTGTTGCTTACCTCCGAAAACAGTTGGAGAGTGAGCACATGAATGAAGGTGATTCGATGGACAGTTTTCTTACAAAGATCAAAGACCTGAAGGAACAATTGATTTCTGCTGATGAGGTTATACCAGATAGCTCACTTGTGCAGACCGTTCTGAATGGCCTTCCTGATTCATATCAGAGTTTTGCCTCTACTCTTCGATTGATGATGAAAGGCAATCCGAATGCCTTGTCATTTGAGGAATTAGTCTCTGTTCTGTTGCAGGAAGATCAGTCCAGGCAGAACAGGTCCATTATGCGTGTTGCAGATCAAGCTTTCCTGGCTAGTCAGAAGGGCAAAGGAAAATGGAGCTCTTCTACTAGTAAGCAGAAATCTGCAAATGCTGCACAATCGAAGAACCAGGATAAAGATGAGAAGAAATCAGAAAAGCAGAAATTGTTCTGCAAGTACTGTAAAAGAAATGATCATATTATAAAGAACTGTCCAAAACTGGCTGCTAAAGAGGCAAAGAAGAAAGAGGCTGGAATGGTTGTTGCAGAGGCCTCTACACCAAAAACAGAGTCTGCAAATCTTGTGCAGGAAGAAGAATGGGCGTTTACTACTGTCTGCAGTTTTGACCCATCTTCTCATGATCAGTGCATGTCTGCAGTAGACTCAGATGTTTGGTACTTTGACAGTGGGGCGACCAAACATATTACCTCGCAGCGCAGTTTCTTCTCTTCACTCGAGCCTGCCCCTACAGGGAATACTGTCACATGCGCCAATAACTCCTCTTATCCTGTTATGGGAGTTGGTAAGATCATTCTGACTACTGCTGATGGTAGTTCTTTCACTTTGTCAGATGCTTTATTTGTGCCAGGGATCAAAAAGAACCTGTTATCAGTTTCTGCATTAGCCAAGATTGGCTTGGTTGTGAAATTCGTTGATGACAGGTGTACAGTCCATGATCTCTCAAATGGCGATGTGATTATTGCTTCTGGCATTTTATGTCGTGGGCTGTATAAGCTCATAGACTATGAAAGATCTGTGAATGATTCGGCATGTGCAGTTCATGATTCTCAGGCTATGTCAGATGCAAAGCTTTGGCATGCACGCTTTGGTCATCTGAATTTTGCTAGCTTGTTACGCCTGCAGAAATCTGAAATGGTGTCCTCTTTGCCCAAACTTGAGGCACCTTGAAAACATGTTTGTGAAGGCTGTATTTTGGGCAAAATGCAGCGTTCTTCCTTTCCAAAAGATGGTTCAGTTCGGGCTATGCAGAAATTGCAGCTTGTACATAGTGATGTCTGTGGTCCTATGCAGACACCCTCTTTTGGAAATTACCTTTACTTCGTGACTTTCATTGATGATTTTTCCAGGCATGCATGGGTATATCCACTCAAAGCAAAGTCCGAAGTGTTCATGTGCTTCAAACAGTTTTTGGTTTTGGCTGAAAATCTGTCAGCATGTAAAATGGGCACCCTCCGTTCTGATCGAGGGGGGGAATATATGTCTTCAGATTTTAATGCATTTCTGGCTGAACGTGGGATAAAACACCAGTGTACAGTGCCGTATACACCTCAACAGAATGGAGTTGCTGAACGAAAGAACAGGTCACTCATGGAGATGGCGAGGTGCATGGTCAAAAGTCAGGCTTTACCACATAGTTTCTGGCTTGAGGCTGTCATGTGTGCAGCATATGTACTGAACAGGTGTCCCACCAAAGCGTTGCAGTCTATCACTCCATATGAGGCTTGGCATGACCGCAAGCCATCTGTTGCTCATCTGCGTGTTTTTGGTTGTTTGGCATATGCATTAGTGCCTGAACAACATCGCAGAAAATTGGATGATAAGGCAGTAAAATGTATTTTTGTTGGGTACAGTTCTGAAAGTAAAGGCTATCGTCTGTATCATCCACAGACTAAACGCATTCTGGTTAGCCGTGATGTTGTCTTTGTGGAAGATGCTATTCAGCCATTGCCTTCATGTACTAAGGAGACATCTGTTAGCTCCAAAGACATGTATGATACTTTGATGCCTCTTTTTACAGGTGGACAGGCTAGCGCTGGTGCCAATGAGGCAACTTCTCAGCCTTTGCAGGTTTCATATGATGATGCAGATCATTCCATTTCTGATGCAGATTTACATGATGCACTTGTTGATGAGAGAGCTGATATTGAACAGGCAAAAACTATGCCAAAATGGCTGGTGCAGACTTTGCGTGACAGCAAATTAGATGCACCTTTGTCATATCGTACTCGTTCAGGCTCTCATAGTACCTCCTTTGCATCAGATTGCTATGCTATGGCTGCATCTAGTCTCTGTGATGAGAATGAGCCTGTTTCTTTTGATGAAGCACAAAATTCAGAAAATTGGATGGTTGCTATGCAATCTGAATATGATGCTATAATGAAGAATGGTACATGGTCTTTGTGTGACTTGCCTCCTGGCAAGAAGGCCATTGGCACTAAGTGGGTATACAAGCTGAAGCGTAAACCTGATGGTACAGTTGACAGGTATAAGGCTAGGCTTGTTGCAAAGGGTTATGCGCAGGAAAGAGGCATTGATTTTGATGAGACCTTTGCACCTACATGCCGTATGACTACTGTTCGGAGCATTTGTGCACTTGCAGCCCATCATGGTTGGAATGTACATCAGTTGGACATTAAAACAACATTTCTGAATGGTGACTTGCATGAAGAAGTGTATGTTTTTCAGCCCCGTGGCTTTGTGCAGAAAGGGCATGAAAACCAGGTGTGCAGGTTAAAGAAGGCGTTATATGGTTTAAAGCAAGCACCACGTGCTTGGTATGAGAAAATACATGCCTATCTGATTGCACATGGTTTTGAGAACAGTCCAACTGAAAGCACCTTATATGTTAAGCGTGCTAATGATGTGCTTCTGATCATTGTTGTCTATGTAGACGACATGCTGCTCACTGGTCCTCTTGAGAAGCATATTGCTGATTTCAAGGCTGATTTGCATGCCTCATTTGAGATGTCTGATTTGGGGCATTTGCATCACTATTTGGGCATTCAGTTTATGCAAGTTGATGGTGGAATGGCTTTGTGTCAAACGAAATATATTGACACATTATTGCAGCGTTTTGGCCTTGAAGACTGTAAGCCTATTGCCACTCCTATGGAGACAGGTTTAGGATTGAGTCTTCATGATGCTGGAGATGCATTTGATGCTGTTCTCTATCAGCAGGCTGTTGGATGCTTGATTTACTTATGCATTACTCGGCCAGATATTCAGTTTGCTGTCTCACAGATGAGCAGGTTTATGCATTGCCCAGGAGTCACGCATTGGAAAGCGGTTAAGCGCATCTTTCGCTACTTGAGTGGTACTCGGCTACTCGGGTTGTTTTATCCCAAGGGGGGATCACTACCGCCAGATTTGCATGCTTTTTCTGACTCAGATTGGGCTGGTTGCTATGACACTCGTGTGTCCACCAGTGGTTTTTGCTTCATGCTTGGTAGCTCATGTATATCTTGGTTGAGCAAGAAGCAGCCTACTGTGGCCACTTCCAGTTGTGAGGCTGAGTATAGGGCAGCTTTCACAGCGACTGTTGAGTGTGTGTGGCTCAGACGCCTTATGGCTGATTTGGGTGTTGGCCAGTCTTCTGCCACCACCATCTTCACTGACAGTCAGAGCGCATTGGCAGTTGCGAGGAACCCTGTGTTCCATGCTCGCACTAAGCACATTGAGGTGCATTATCACTATGTCAGGGAGAGGTTCTCTGCTGGGGAGATCAGCTTGGCATATGTGCCCACGCAGGAGAACATTGCAGACCTTTTCACGAAGGCTCTGCCTAGGGAGAAGTTTGAAGCTTTCCGCAAAGCTTTGGGCTTACTTCCTTTTGTGGAGTGATTTCCACATAGCTCGGCACTTCCTTATACATGAGTGCCAGCTCCTTGTTCACCGCATCACTCCCAGGGGGGATTTGTTGATATATTTAGGTAGTGATGTGTGTGAACACTCTAGGACCGCCGGGGCACTTTTTTCCCTCTTTAGGAGGTTTTTTTCCCCCGGCTTGTATATACGCCTATTGCCCTAATGGGCTACTTATCTTTGTACATTCTCTAGTAATACATTCAGTCTTGTGTGTTGTGCTCCAAGCTTCTTCTTCTTCCTTGTGCTGTTCGCGTGCTTCCGCAGACGTCTAACTCCAACACAATGAAGGTAACAAAGTATACATGCTTCCCAAAAGATGGAGTCTTGACCGGACCACATACATCACTATGAACAAGTTGCAATTTTCTTGTAGTGTGTGTATGACTATCTTTTGGAAAAGAAGCACGATGCATTTTTCCAAGAATGCAACCTTCACATGCATGCTTTTCAATGGACTCAAGTGTAGGCAAGCCAATAACCATGTCCTTCTTTTGCAAATAGAGCAAACTATTGAAGTTCAAGTGACCAAAACGAGCATGCCAAAGCTCCATTTCAGCCATGGAAGAAGTATGAGCAACTAAGGCATTCGAGGCAGCCCTCTCGTATGTATCCATGCGATACAAACCATTACATAATGTACCGGACATCACGATAACATCGCCATTGCTGAAATCATGAACCATACACTTATCATCAACAAAGTGTACATGAAGTCCAGCTTTGGCAATCAATGGAACTGAAATTAAGTTCTTCTTGATACCGGGCACATACAATGCATTTTTCAAGAGAATCACACCTCCATTTGCAGCCGTAAGCTCAATTTCTCCTACTCCAATGATAGGATAAGAGGCATTGTTTGCACACACCACATGTCCTCCTTTAGGTGCATCTTTCAAAGAGGCAAAAAATCTTTTGCATGATGTTATGTGCTTTGAAGCACCACTATCAAAGAACCAATCCGAATCAGCCTCACTCACAACCATACATTTAGAATGTAAAGAAGCATCATAATGACATGTAACAACACATGCCCAAAAATCTTGAGCCATGTTAGCTTCATCATTCTTTGCGTTTACTGAATTTTCAGCAATAGACATGCCGGATTCCTTCTTCTTTTCATTGCGTTTAGCAAGCTTTCTACACTCATCAATAGTATGTCCAGCCTTCCGGCAATATTTGCATCTCTTCTTCTTTTGCAAATCGCTATCATTAGAGGAATGAGTGGAAGAGGAAGCTTGAGGCTTTGGTTTTGATGAACCCAAAGCTGAACCATACTTGCTTTTCCCCTTTTGTGGGATAGCAAGTGCTTGCGTTCCCTCAATCAAACCACTCCTATTCACTCTAGATTGCTCTTCTTGCAAAAGAAGAGACACAACCTGATCAAATGCATACATATAAGGATTTCCTTTTGCAACCAAACGAAGTGTAGTAGCAAAGCTTTGAAAAGATTCCGGTAATCCTTTCAACAATGTAGAAATGAGTGATGCATCTGGAATGATCTCATCTATGTTTGCCAATTGCTCTTTCAAGTCCTTGATGCGTGTCACATACACATCCACTGACTCATTTTCAGCCATACATACATCCTCAAGTTGCTTCCTCAAGTATGCAACACGTGCTTCATTACGCATGGCATACAAAGAAGCAAGCGTGTCCCATGCTTGTCTCGATGTAGAACATGACCGAATGTGTGGAACTATATGACGCTTCACTGAAAGCACAATCAAAGCATGAGCTTGAGCATCTTTTCCATCCCATCTAAGCTGCTCCTGTGTAGGTGGAGAAGGAGAAACCACTGTAGTCGAAGAAAAAGCTCCATCTGTGACAGTAGACTGTGAAGTAGAAGCACCTGTCGGTCTTCGATCTACATCTGCCACTATGTTCCAAAGTTGTTTTGCAACAAGAACATGCTTCATCATGTAAGACCACATCGGATAGTTGGTCCCATCAAGCTTATCTTCAGCTTGAAGCATGCCAAACAAGTCATTGCTGCCCGCCATTGCACTAAGGAACAAGAATGTGACAAAATCTTCACTTCGACGAAAGCTGAAATGAGTGTTGAAATTTCAGCTCACAAACCGTCACTCTGATGGCGATTCTGACTGCACGAATGGCTTCGAAATGGGGGTAAAACCCCAGCGCACCTGTTGGAAATTTTCCCGGCCTGTTGAAATTCACACTTCTATGCTCCGAAGTCGATTTGCACTGTTAAAGTGCGCGCGCGCCGCGATGCAAAAAACCAAAACTTGAGAAGAAGCTGAACCTGCTCTAATACCACTGCTGGGTGTGTGTAGAAGTGCAAGAGACACACAAGAAGCACACACAAGGAGCACAAACGCAGCAAGACACACGGAGAAGACGATGGCTGGAATAGCTCTCTCTATTGATCGATGAACTGAACTGAAGTAAGAGCTGAATAATATCCCTAAGTACAAAGTACCACACCATATGAGAGTATCAAGTATGTGGTAACATGGGGAAAAAACCTCTAGCCATCACTAGAGTAAAAAGTGCCCATGTATAGGGAAAAGGTTCACATCAAAGCTACTCGAGGAACACATAAGTGTAACATGTATGTGTGTATGTATTTATGCATGTAGGTATGTATCTCTCTCTCTCTCTCTTTATATATATATATATATATATATATATGAGAGAGAGAAAGAAAGAAAAGTTTTTTTTTATGTCTATGATGACGGCCTATGAGACGAAACATAGGATACATGATGCGGATGTGATTCGACTCTTAGAGAGAAAGAAAGAAAGAAAGAAGAAAGAAAGTGTTTTTATGTCTATTAGGAGGCCGAACTCAGCCTATGAGACAAATCATGTACATGGGTGCATCTTCTATCAATAAGAAAAGATAAAAGTGCTAAAAAAAAATCGTGGTAAAGCTGATATAGGTCTCCGTAGTATGCATGTGGAGATATCCATGAAAGTGGAGGGGGGGTTTGTATGGAGTGCTATATCTATGATCATCTATATGCAAAAGCGTAGTACAAGCATGAGAATGCATCTGAACGACTAACTAGCCCATCTTGTACTAGTGGGCGGGTGTAAGATGTGGTACATAGGTGGTGGTGGAGTCAAGGCCACCTTGATAGCTGCAACGGAATCAACCATAATTTGGGATCATCTTTATGACAAAGCCTTAGTGGAAAGAAATCAATTCAGGATGCTCAGTGAGGAGCTATCTGCAAGAGTGGTACATGCTCAAGAAGCACTTACACTCAAAGAAAAGGAAACAAAAGAAGCCCAGGAAAGATGCAACCTACTCATTGAAGAAAATCAAAAGATGTGATATCAGCTTAGGGAGCTTCAAGACAAATATGTAGTCAATGAAGCCAAAAAAGGTACGTATATCCAATAGAAGCAAAATCTTAGAAGCTCAGATAAAAGTATACATGGACTAGGCAAACAACCTGAGAAACATGAATAAAGAATTAATGAATGCAATCCTGATTAACCAACCATTTGATATGCTAGAAGGTAACCCAAACAATACATAGGAATTAGAAGCTCAGATAGCCAAGTATGCGGATCAGCTAAAGCAAGAGCAAGCACTGAGGGAAGAGTGGGAAAGAAGGTACATGCATGACACAAATGAATTGAGAAAGAAGTGGAAAATTGCCGAATCACGTTACATAGAACAATGCAACGAGGATGCAGACCAAATGGCCATCTTAGGGGAAAGCAAGAAGCAAAGTGATAAAAAGTTTACAGCGGCAAAAGAACAAATAAAAGAAAAAAATGAACTTATAAAAAGTCTACAAGAGCAGATTGCAAGGCAAAACAATATGGGGACACCAGTAGTTCAAAGCTCTCAAGCGGCCACTGTGGAGACTAAGGTACGTCCTCTTTCTCCCCCCATCCATAATTCACCAATACACGTGGAAGAGGCAGAGAAAAATGCTCACAGAAATACATGGCCTATTGCAGAACTAAGCCGAAATGAGCGGGCACTATTGGTGTCCCAACTTACGGGACAATTTGAAGCTCAAGTAGTCAAAGTTATGAAAGAAGCAAAAATCAAAAGCAAAAAATTAGAGAAAAATTTGAAGCCCTTTAGTGTACCATATGGCCTACTAAAAGAGGAAACTAGGCCTTTAGTGTACCATATGGCCTTTAGTGTACCATACGGCCTACACAAAAGGGACTAGATCAAGACTTACAGTTCAGAACATATACCTTCTCTTATACACAAGAAGAATTTGACAAAGCAAATCCGATCTAGAGACATAAATTTTTGGAAAAGAATCCGACTCTATGGGTGCATTGGGAATCTGCACCATATTTATTACAAGTAAATCCATATTTTTTCCCAGTACCCCGACAAAGATCCTGGACTCAATTTTGGGAAGGACAGCATTAGGGCATACTCAATAACTAGTGGATAAACTACCCACTCTTACCAAGCCTGCCTCATAACTATTTACCTCCTGAGAGTATATGGTATGTGCTATAGAATTTTGGCTCTCAAGATATGCTACAATTCCTGACCTAGCAATAAAGATGACGAATAAAGTGTTGAGTATGCTACTCACATTTTTGAAAGTCTTCAAACATGCTCAATACACATTTTTGAACTTCATCGGCATAATCAAGGCTCAAATACCTTATTTTTTTATCTCTCCATGATGGCTAGCTACTTACAATCATGGCCATATAATCACGCTAATTGTTCCTATCGAGTATGTATATGCAAACATTCAAAGAAGCATTTTTCATAGGGATTTTTGAAGTGGACTCGGAATTTTTTGTAAAAATGACTTCCAATTTAAATGCTCGATTGAACCGTTCAATAAAGATAAGTCAACCTCTAACCAAAGCCCCGTAGGGACACACATTAGGCTGCAACGCGAAAGCAGGAGGTCCCAGACTGTATAGACAAAGATTAAACACAGGACCTTTGAAGCATCAACCAAAAGACAAAAATAGATGTAAACAGGCTTCAACAATACAACAGGGCCAGATGTGTGAGAACAAAGATTTATTCGAAGGCCAAAAGTTATAAAGAGGGAGAGGCTAAAAAGTGAAAAAGATTGACTAAGATAGTCACATTCTTAGCCACTAGGTGTGTGCATGGCAACTCAAATGATCATAGCAACCCAGATGTATGAATGTAAGGAATACCAAGGGGATAACGGAAGCATAGGACTGAGGCTTGGATAAAGTAAGAAATTGTCTAAAAATCCTAGCAGCTTCCTCAACTGCTGGGTGCGTGTATTGAAAAAACAATAAACATGCCATGGACAAAGACTCAAAGCTTATCAAGGGATGACAAAGACAAAGAGGTGGAGAGTGTTGCAGAGAAAAGGAGCATGGAAAAGGGACCCCAAAAAAAATTTCAAATAGTGGGCACAAATTTTCTTCTTCAAGTTTCTATGAAACACCTGATGAAGCCATGTAAATGCACTAGAGGAGTCCTCTAGATGTTGGAAATTTAGTAGGCCCATTGCTCATATCACAGGTCCAAGGTTCCATAGGTCCAGCATATACAACATAGAATCTAGAAATCTTCCAATATTGACAAAACATGAACATACCACATTTAATCATACAAATGATGAGATGAAGATAGAGAAATATAAGACATGTGTGAAGTGTTACGTAAGCCACTGCTTACTCATACTATCATATATACCAATGTTCAGTTTAAAATGTGGGAGCAAAACTCTCAACCACTCTATGTGAATAGAAATACATGGAAGAGTGAATGTACAAATGTAACAAACATATTCAGATGTATGGACAGAAATCTGAATATACATGAAATGTGTGACCTAATAGGTTATAGAAGAGTATTAATGAGTGACAGAAAGAGGAAGGATCAGTCTAAAACTAATAATCAACAAACCCTCATCTAACCTTAGGCTATGGAAGACCCTAAGTCAGATACATGTGTGAAAAAAGCACATACTTAAAAAAGTAGCAAAGAATGCTAGCAAGTTTGCTGCCATAAATCCTCAAACTCATATGACCATACCTTCTCGAACACCTCATCCAAATATGCATAAAGCATACATGTACTAATTCTCTTGTAGCTATGCTGAATAGGACTCCTCCTGATATGGATGTTACTGCCTCCATAAGCTCCAAGTAGTACCTATGTGCATAAAGAGAATATGTACCTGAATACTTAACATAAGATGCAAATCTTATGTTAACCACCATCCAATGTCTTTGAAGTAACCCGAAATCTTCATGTAGAAGACAATCTTAAAATACATCATGTAGATGGCCGATCCACACCATCAAGCTACTAATAGCCTCTCCATAAGCAAGAGTGTGAGCACACTCTTCTTCTTCAAGAAGAACTCCGTAGCCACTCCTCAACATGCTCCAACAAAGCACCATGGCTGCCCCATGTGCTAGAAGCATCACCTCTATTGAGGTACCAAAGCTCTCCAAAGCTTGGTGTTGAAACTAGGTGAAGGATGAAAGACAATAAGCCAAGCTTGTTCTTTTATAGTAGTGTGTATCTTGAAAAGCTTCTCCAAAAGCTTAACAATAAAGCATGATTGCCATAGAACAAAAAACTTTATCGCTAATCATGAAAGCCGTCCGTATCGCTGTTTTGAAAAGCATATCATCGCCAAATTTGGTGATTATCTCTCTATTGAAGATATTTCTTTACCCATTAATGAAATCTATGTAGGATGGATGCAAGAAAAGAAGAACAAATTGATATCCAATTTGGTCTTGCATATGTTTCTCAGACTATGTGGGATAAGGTGATGGAAGATCCCAAAGATGAAGAAGAACCTATGGACATATTGATGGATAGGAACCCTATCAACGAAATTCAGCTTGGAATAAGGAAAACTCTTGTTCTATATTAATGGCCACTTGGTAATGGAATTGTCCAAAGATGCTTTCAAAGGTAAAATATTTTATTAAAATTTATGCGTATGTATTTGCATGGAATTACAAGGTTTAAGAAGGAGTACTTACAAGTTTTGAGGAACAGAGGATTCCAACCAAACCAATAAGGGGGAAAAGCTATAGATTGAATCCAAAGTATGTTGAAGCTATCTACCTAGAGATCCAAAAAATGGAGGATGTTTGAATTAATATTCCAGTGGAGCATTCACAGTGGCTCTCTCCCATGGCCATTTTTCCCAAAAAGAATAGAAACAAAATCAGAATATGTGTGGATTTCAGAGCACTTAACAAGGTAACCATTTCGGATGGGTTCCCTATGCCCTTTGTAGAACAAGTTATAGAAGAAGTGGTTGGACATACACTCTAGAGCTTTATGGATGAATTTAGTGGGTGCAACCAAATGTTCATCTATCCTAAGGATCAGGAAAAGATAGATTTCATCACACCATAGGGGACATATGTTTATGTTAAGATGCCTTTTGGACTGAAAAGTTTTCAAGCTACTTTCAATAGAACAATGAGCCTTATTCTTTGAACCTTTTCTTTTGGAGGCTGTGTAGATTTTTATGGATGATTTTTCATCGAGAGCATACATTACACTGAGAGAGCAAGACACACACACTTGGTCAGTGTGCAGAGAGACAAAGTGTGCACACACAGAGAGAGAGAGAGAGAGAGAGAGAGAGAGAGAGAGAGAGAGAGAGAGAGAGAGAGAGAGAGAGAGAGAGAGAGAGAGAGTGCAAAGAAGGTGACAAAGTATTCAAAGAGAGTGCATAGAGAGCAACTAAATTGTGACAAAGTATCATCAAGGAGGTGTTGTGGGTTGACAATAGATGTGATTAAGCCTTCAACCTTATTGGAAGCTTGAGTGCAATGAGTGCACAAGGGCAAGCTACTGGAGAAGGTGAAGCACCAATGCAAATGTCTACTACAGAAGTAATTGTGATATTTTGCGTACTTGTGTGTACTTCTTTGGCTTAAACAACTATGCACGAAGAACATTTTGTCTTATTCTAGACAAAGCTATTGTAATCTTTTATGCTAATCAAGGCACAAATGCATGGAAGTCTTGTAGGTCATTGAAGACCAAGAGACATATATCAAGGAGGCTCAAGGAGAGAGTCATCCAAGGCTTAAGGAGTTGAAACGCAGTTGTCCATGCTAAGAAAAATGCAGAGGAGGATGTTACATGCACAGAGGAGGAGTACGGAGGAGCTATCAAGCCCACAACCCCTCTAGTCTCTTGGTAGTAGAAAAGCTGTATGAAGGGACCTAGGTATTGGGTTCATTTCACTTCTAGTGTGCAAATATGAGGGATTAAATTCCATCATTATAGACAACCCTATCTATCGTGTCATACTGAATGTCCATCATGAGAGACACACCTCTTGGAGAATTTTGACTATCACAATAGACACTAATCCGTCACGATAGACACACCTCTTTGAGAATTTTGACCATTGCAATAGACACCTATCTATCACAATAGACAACCTCATCTATCATGATAGACTAACTTTCCATTATGATAGACACACATCTTTGAGAATTTTGACCATTGTGATAGAAACTTTTCCATTATGATAGACAACCCTGTTTATCACGACACACTGATTGTCCACCACGATAGACACACCCCTTTGAGAACTTTGACCATCATGACAGACACCTGTCTATTGTGATAGACAACCTATCTATCGTGAGAGACGGGCTATCCATCATGACAAACACAACCCTTCAATAATTTTGACCATTGCAAGAAACTAACTATCCATCATGACAAATAGCCCTGCCTATCGTGATAGACTCTATCCATCATGATAGACATACCCCCACAATAGACAGATCCCTACAACAAACTCTGTCCATCATGACAGATAGGCCTTGTCCATCATGATAGACATAACAAAAAAGGAAAAAAATTAGGGTTTCAAATTTTGGTCTATTTTGGGTTATTTTTTCAAGATTTTTTGCAGTGGCTTTGAATCTACTTGAAGGACTAAGCAAGTTAAAGTTTGGCATGATTGGGAGCTCACATCTAGGGCAATTGAGCACAAGTAAGGGCATCAAGTACAAGGTTGGAATAAATCTCAACCTCCTGAGTTGATTCTCTGGCTTAGGCTAAGAATGACTAGAGACTTTGATTAAGTTAGGATCATGATAGGCAAGATCAAGTTCAAGAGACTGTAACTTCTCAGGGTCAAGTATAAATTGGCTACATTACAAACAACCTTAACAAGAGAGAATATAATCTAATCAAGGAAAACATCAAGTATGGTAAAACTTAAGTGTTTTTTATGACATCTATATTGAGATGAGAAAATATACACCTTGGAAAAAATTAAAAAGAACAAGTGAATATTACAAAAGAACTCAGCATCGAGGTTGTAATTGGGTAATTGGGTAAATCATCAAAGCATATGAACCTTAGGTCAAGTTGACACCTAGGATGAGATAGACAAAGCATCAAGTCATCTGAAGCTAGTGTCAACCACACGGCTAGGTCATGGACTTACCAGCTTAGTGACCATCCGTACATGTTGAGCTAAAAAACTAGTGAGTTAGAATTGTCATTTAGCATGGAAAGAACTATAGGCAATTCAAGATTAGCCTCCTTATAGACCCCTGAAGGTCCTTATAAAACTCATTTGGAATACATATGAACCAACTGCTTAGGTGCTTGTATCTATGAGGATGGTTTGAGAAGATTAGTGGTCCCAATTAGAAACTCTGATCAACCCTTCAAAATTGAACATCTTGTAGTCAAATTTGAAGAGGGATCTTATATTGATAAGCCAGGAATGATGTACATGGTTATGAGCTCACTTGATAGGATGGATGAGTTTGGGATCACCATTCATGAGTTGGAAATAGAGAGTTGGAGTAGGAGAATGTTGGAAAAGAGCCTAGAACACCTCATGGTAAGTCCATGTTATCAAGGATAATTATAGTAGAGTGGATTCCTCAAGATAATAAGAGCATAGAGATTTTCTTGAATAAAGAAAGTGACAAAGAATTTTGGAGGTTCAAAATTGATAGACCGAGCAAGATAAATGGAGTGACTATTTATGAGTTCAAAAACCTTGACACCCCTGGGAAGATAATCTATTTAGATAACTCTTCTGAGAGGATGTTCATAGTTATGGAACATTGTAGACATGCATACACTTGGAAAGGTGAACTTGTATTCCCTCCTTAGAGACCACATGGTTCTTATGGTCAACATGGAGTAGGATCTTCTCATGTTCTAGGTAGTCACAAAGAGAAAACTTGAGAGAGGTTTGAAGTAAGTTTTGCGAACCCCCGAGAAGAGAGAGGTAAGGATGGGATACAGATGGAATGGATCAGAGAGATTGAGAGGACCTAGACACCAGGGAGGCATGGAGGAGCTTCCCTTGTGTAGAAATAGAGAACACCCTAGGATATTGAGACCTACTCAATTGATAAACTCAATGAAATTACTACTTTGATAGCACAAGAGAACTTTATGACCCTGTAGCTGAATTTAGACGAGTGTTGAGTGCAGAATAGGTTGATGACTTGTTCACTCAATACAGTTTCTTTGATTTAACATTGAAGAACACAAACTTGACTTGGTTCCAACCACTACATCAAGGTTTGTTTAGGGACATCAATCAGCTCCTAGAAGCATTTATCACGCAATTCTCTAAGAGTGCTATCAGACATAAAACTTCATCCTTGATCAATAGCTTTAAGAAAACACCTCAAGAGACAGTCAGGCTATCAAGACATAGGTTTAGGTAATACATTCAGAGATGGCCCATTCCAGAGTTACCCACACCACCCAAACATTGTTCTTGGATGGCATGCTAAGTGTGAATTTGCGATCATATGTATACTTGAAGGAACCCAGGACCATAGAGCAATGTGTGCGAATGTGTATGGATATTAGGGATAACTTAGGAGACGAGTCAAAACATTCAAAAATCTACAAGGATGCAAATAGTTCTACAAGTTTCACATCAAAGCCTTCAACATCGACTGATGAGTTAGCAAAAAAGGTAGCCCAAAAATTAAGAGTCTTAAGTAGGAAAACTCCTAGAATAGTCTCGGTGAAATGATGCTATACATGCAAAGAGACCACATGGACAATGTTTGCCCCAACATGACTTAGAACCAAGGGAAACCTAATGGCTAGTATTGCATGATAGAGAGAAGGTACACTGACCACACTACACAAGATTGCCCATACAACAAATATGTGGTTAGGAAAAATTACTAGCAGCTAGGAAGATATCCAAATCATTACCAATAAAAACCGTAGTTTAGGCCCCATCAGCCTTGTTAGCCCCACTACCAAGCTCAGTAGAGACCAAAACCTATGTTAGCTCAACAATCTCCATGCCCTTCCAATGTTATTCTGATCAAATATGCTATGAAAAAGTATAACGTGAATAGATGCCTAGTGCCTACACCCCCATTGATTTCAAAAAGTGATCCTAATGCTTTGAGCTTTAACTCAACTAATATGGATAGCCCACTAGCTTGCTACCATAATGCTTTGAGCTTGCTATGTGGATTCACCAAAGCAAAATGAGGTCTATCCATACGAAACATCTATTGAACCAACTTGGGAGCCTAAATACTCCATTGTGATGTATATAAATCCTAATCCTAAGCCCCAACCAAGGTAGATGAGGGCCAAGCACCCAAAAGACCATGTTACATATGTAAAACACATCACTTCATCCATGAATATCCACTTTCTCCACAAAGGGCAACTCCAACTATTGGTTATTCAAGGCTTTTGTCTCGATTGTAGAAAGGAACATCTCTTAAGAGAGTCTCCTAACAATCCGATCAATACTAAAAAGATTACACCAATTAATGTTATTGACTTGGTTGTAGATTTTAGGGAAGTGTGACCACTACGGCCCTCATGCAAGTAGTAACTAGAGCCCAAGTACTATTATATTCCAAGATGTATGTGCTTGGAGGAACGAGAAGTTCCTTGCTCGGGGGATAGCCAAGGCCAAAAGCCTAAGAGTTTATATGAGCTACCTACTCATGATGGCCAGATGAGTAGAGGGACCTTAGAGAGAACTCTAGATGGTGACTAGGCAAGGGCTATAAATAGGCTGGGAGGTGAGTCCCAGGCATGTCATTCTCTGGAATATAATAAGTACAACAAACTATAGGTGTAGATCAAGAGAAGAAATCAAAGGCTAATGAGTCAAAGGGTATAGCTAGAAAAAGAACTAGATCTTGGAAGGATAGTCAAGAAAGAATGAAGAGGCAATGGGCAAGAAAGATGAGCAAACTAGAAGAGAGCCTAAAGGAAATGAAGACTAAACTGATAGAAATAGCCTCCCAAACACACTCTCAAACATGAACTCCTTCATCTCATCAAAACCCCCCCATCTAGAACTACTCCTTAAGACTTGGACATGATGTTCAAGGCTTATCAAGCTCGAATTCAAGAAGGGACAAATGTAGCTGAGTTACCATTAATCTACAGATTTGGATAGTGTAAAAATCCATGCCACCAGCCAGAGATGGCCTCATAAGACGATCTTGAATGCTTAATTCACTATGATCGATATCATTTATCGAGGTCTAGCTTATGATATTCCTATTGAGAGAGCTTTATCATAGAAAAGAATTCAACAACTCAAAAGAAGCAAAGCATCATCACCCTCATCGAAGAGAATGAGAGGATCGATATCCTATGCGCAACCAAGAGGCACTACTTTAACACTAGATATCTCCTTAGCATCATAACCTGTCATATGCCCATTCACACGTAGGTTATTGAGAAGAACCATAGATCGTCCCTAGTTGATAGTCCCACCGGTACCATTAGATTTAGAGTTTCCTAGAGCAATTGGTCTTGAGGATTTAGGCAATGTAGATTTTGAGCAACTTCTCAAGGAAGTAGACCTCGAGTTAGAAGAAGAAAAGCAACATGGACAAAAAGAAGAAGAAGGGCAACATGAAGAACACTAGCAGGAACAAGAACAAGATGATGAAGAAGATGAAGAGCAAGGAGATGAAGAAGATGAAGGTGCCCCTGCTTACACCACACAACTCCAAAGGTTATATGACATAATAACAAGTGTATAAGAGAGAGGCCAAATCATGTTCCACACTAGTCAATTATTGGTCAATAAAATATTGGGGGAAGAAGGTGTTGACCCACAATTCATCAAATCCCTCCACCTTCTAACAGGGACATGTGGAACCATTAAAGCCATCCATACCATGATGCAGAGACCTCGATCTCAATATCACCAAAGTTGAATTGACACCAGGTGGGGACTAGGAAAGAATATTCACGTACCTATCCCACACTTTGAGGCCGCCTACTTAGGAAGCAACATCGACAACAACTATTGATCTTATAGTAGAAACATTTGTCCAAAACTTGCCTATTTCACATCCACACCTTCCATCCCCACCCCAAACCAAGAAGCACAACCAACAACCACAATCATTGAAACAACCCAAGTAGAGGAGCCAATTTTTCATACACCACCCCATTCACCACCACATACTGAAGTAACCATACGAACCGCATATCGACCAAGAGATGGTAAAGAAAAACAAAGATCATTCATGCACCCAAATGGAGCACAATGCCAAACTCCAAAGAAACATGGCCCTCTTGTGCTGACATATGGTAGTGACATTAGAAGAAAAAGCACCTTCAACAACAGAACTAAGATAACCTTGAAGCTACTATAGAGAGTGCACCTAGAGCACACAGTCATTGAAACAACCCAAGTGGAGGAGCCAATTTTTCATACACCACCCCATTCACCACCACATACTGAAGTAACCATACGAACCGCATATCGACCAAGAGATGGTAAAGAAAAACAAAGATCATTCATGCACCCAAATGGAGCACAATGCCAAACTCCAAAGAAACATGGCCCTCTTGTGCCGACATATGGTAGTGACATTAGAAGAAAATAAGCGCCTTGAAGCTACTATAGAGAGTGCACCTAGAGCACACATCAGTCCCTCTAGATTCCAACATATGCCATCAGACCCAATCCGAATTCTCGTAGAGGAACATTCCAACTTCCTCAAATCCCATGATCAGCTACAAGATGAGCTAAATTAGTTATGAAGTCTGCAACCATCTACTAGCACACATGTGCCAGAGGCTATCCCAATTAGTGTTGCTCCATAAGAGATTGAGGCCTTGCAAAAATAGATATAAGAGTTACAAACCAAGCTATTATAGTAGAAATGACCACCATCTCCACTAGAGGTGCTTGAACTCAAAGAGCTAGTGGAAATTTGAATAGACGAAAAAATTGAAGATGCATATGAACCTCAACCAATCTTAGGGAGTCGAGTCATGTCACTCTAACACAATGGTGAGTACCAACGTGAGGAGATACACCTCATAAATGTCAATCCATGGAGACGTGAGGACCGGTATGAAGACTGCGAGCAAGTGATGTCACAAGTGCGTGAGTGAAAGCACACAAGCATGCACACACATACACACACACACACACACACACACACGCACAAGGTAAGAGCAAAGAGTGGAACAATGGAAGATCTTCGATTGCAAAAGAGCTCTCTTACAAAGCTGAAATCTACAACAAGCTAACCTCAAAAATGAGCTCTCCAGCCCTTTTTATAGTTTTTTGAGTGGTTTTGGCCTTGTCCAGACCTAGTGTCCAGCCTAGTTAAAAAATTGGTTCCAGGGCTTATTTGGGGGCTCAAACGGAGTCTAAAAATTATGAAAATTGGTAGGATGGTAGTTCTTATACTCCTCAAGCTCGAGGACTCCTCGGCTTGAACAAAATGGAGTTACAAAAATGGAAAATGGTATTTACAATAGTTTTTAGTGATGAAAATCACTATTTTTATAGGGATTTCTTCTGAAAATTTGACAGGTGCTTCTTGGAGCTCCCTACTTGGTCCTTGTTCTTGTGTGTCCACTTCCTTGATGCACTTCCATGCTTTGTCCTTGACCTTGAGCTTCAACACTCCCCCCCCCTCTTGAGTCTGTCATCCCTGACAGACCCTTGTTGTATTGGTTGTTCCATGTAGTACATTGATAGGTAGTGTCCTTTACGTCCAACAGGAGTGATCCATCTTCCCAATGTAGCCTGGTCGTTTGTCTGGTTCTTCACTTTGCCACTGCTAGCTCTTGCAGTTTTTAGTCCCTTTGTATGTACTTCTTCCTTGTATTCCATTTTGATGGTGCATTTGTGAGCTATCCAAAACCACTAGTTGCTCAAAGGAGGTGGTCAATGTTGATTATAAGCAACTCTCGGTGGTGGATGGCTTCCTTGCTCTTGTAGTGGTCACCCTGATGTCCTCTGATTTTTCCAAAGATGGCTTTCATAGTTTTCATGCCAAGTACTTGTAACCCATAATGTATAATGGGTAAGTGCATTAGTGCATGGGTTGAACAAAATATGTGCCTTGTGCATGGCCTTGTAATGTGGTCCTACATATGCATACTTGGAAAATGAGTGGCAAGAAGTATGGTGCAAGAGATTGGGTCTTGAGCTAAGTGCTCAAGGGTATGCTGACGAAGAGGTTTCCTAATCTATCATGGTTATAGTGGTGTTGAAGCATACACGTCTTACCATGGTGAAAGGTCCGTTGATCTTCATCTCTTCGTGTTGTAGTTCCATCATGATATTTGACCATTGCCTGTCTTTCTGGTTGATGGACGTTCATGTTGATGGTTCAGTGATGAGTGTCATCGAGTGCGTGGACCTGTTTCTTCTTCTCTCTTTTTTTTTGTTGGAACAATTACGAAACAAGAAGAAGGTTGTTAGTATCAATAAAATATATTACATATGCCAAATGTGTCTCATGTGCCTGGGATTTCTCAATGATGTCTATGCACGGCCGTGTAATGTGGCCCTATGTTGATGCATACTTTGGAAGTGCATGATCTCAATGGTGCAAAAGACAAGGTTATGCCAAAGGCACATGGTTGCTGCACGTCGAGGCTCTTGATGTTACTCACATAGTTGATGCATTCCTTGTTTGGAGGTGTCGATTGGATCTCGGAATGATGTAATCCTCCTAATTGGAACCCATTTTAGAATAGTATTTGACCCTATAGAGATCACCTCACGCCACTTCTTCTTTGGATGCTATCCAGACTTTGGTATCCAGTGTGGTTGGCTCTTTGGTTTTGTGGATGCGGCTGGTGCTTTCGGCTTCCAAACCCATATCCGTGATGATTGCCTGCTTACTTTTGCAGAAGGGTTGAGTTTATCTTCGTTTGTTCTTTGTGCTCTGTTCTTACCCTTTTCTTTCCTTGGCTTCTTTTTTGAGACCTTTTGCATGGTGGGGAGCATAGGCTGTTGCGTATGTAAGAGCTTCTTCGGTACCCACATCTGTAATCGTCCTTGTTGAACTCTAGCTAATTTTTTAGGCACCCAAATTTGTACCTTATTGTGGTCGGCCTTCATCGATTGCTTCGGTACCCAAATTTGTTGGATGCTTCGTGCTTGAACGTGTCGTAGGTTCTTGGTTCTTGCCTTCCAATGGTTGACTTGCCTGGGTGGGAATTGTGTTGGCAAGGCTGGTGGTTGCTCTCCTTTTTGTACCCAGATCTTCCTCATGTCCGGAACTACTTTCCTCTTGAAGTCTCTTTGTCTCTTTGATAAAGCAGTTGTCATATACCGTTGTGCTTGCCTTTTTGGTTGAGTTGTGGTGACAACATTAGTCTTTGCACAAGAGGAGGAGTTCGCTTGTCTTTGAGCCTGTTTTTCCATGATTGAGTGCTTTTGAAACATAGAGCCCTTGACACATACAACCTCTTTTTTGCTAAGATTAGTCCTAGAAGAACTATGAGGAGGTGTGACATTTGGATTTGTGAGCATGCAATTTTCTAACTCTAATGTAATGCATTGTTCGTGTACCCAAACATGAAGAATTTGACTTCTTAAGTTCAAGTTGACTGCATGGTCATAAATCCAATCTTGACCCAAGACAAGTGGCTCTGTAAGGTCCTCACCATGACACACTAGCATTTTGACTTTCATTGGAACATCTTGACGGTAAATGGGAAGTTCCACCTCGCCCAAACAAGGGGTTTCCACACCTCCCAATCCTATGAGATAGGCTTCTATGGGCTTGATGTCCAATTGCAGGTCTTGGCAGTATGAAAGTCTAACTGCACTAGTTGCTGCACCTGAGTCAACCAATGCTCTCACAGTCCTTACACTCTTTCCTGTTGGTGCATTTTACCCAAGCCTACATGCTTGATATGTTTGATATCACTTCATTTGTAAGTCACATGAGTAGTCATGTGAACACCTCTTGTAAAAGAGTTCATTTCTATCTCTTGTAATTTGAAAAAGAAAAAGGAAAAGGATGGCTTACCTCATGCATGATGTAAAAGCAATTTTGTGGCTCTAACTACCAAAGACCATGACTTTTTGAGCTGAGGGAATATCTCCTAACTTTTAGGTGGAGCCATTCGAATTCGAATTCAAAACTCCCTCCAAGAATAGCTATAAAAAGAGCAAGAAGGAAGAGGCAATTAGCAAGCTTTGTACGTGACCACTTCATGTCATTTTGTAGAGATTGAAGAGCTTAATCCATAGCTCTATCATTCTACTCCCATTGTGCAAAGATTCATTGCCAATGTGGTTGTAATCATATGTGAATCTATACATTTATTATCATCTACTTCTCTGTTTTGTTCTCTGCTATACTCACTCAGAGCAGTACCTTCAGAAGGTCATATCTCGAGTTCTACTCAATATTTTTCCGTGTTTTAAAGTGCGTTGGATAGCTCTTACTGTCTACTTTCTACTTGTACATTTTCATGGTCATTGGATTAATAGTTTTGGAGATATCTGCATTTTACTGCTCACTGGTCTATCTCTGCAGAGCCCCGAGAATGGTGGGCATGTTCCAGAAATTGATAAATCTTGTTCTCAGTGCTCAGTCTATCACTTGAAGTGTTTTAACTTGGATTGGGAAGCTTGCTAAGTCTATTTGCTATACCCAAAAGGAATTTTTCTAATTCCTACCAGGTTGAGAGCACTGTTCATTTTTTCCAACAGGTGTATGTCCAAAAATAGCAAGTTTTGGGAGCTAGTCATTTCGCAACTAGTTTGTCTTGACTTAAACTTTTGGGATACATGTTCCAAAGTACTTGGCTGATATTTTGGTGGATTTAGGAAGCTCAAAGGTTCTACTAATCAACTCTGAAGTCTCAGTTGGCTGGTGTGAAGCTGGTTGTAGCAGCACCTACTCATCTTTGGATTGCATCCACCATCTCTCTTCACATTTCCTTGTCCTACCTCTATTGTCACAAAGGGGCGTCGGTTAATTATTCGAGAAGTAGTTAGATTCGATTTTTGGCACATGTCCATGTGATAATTTTAGAGCTTTTGTGTTGACATCTAGGCCTAGTCGCCGTAACTTATTTCTTCTGATGCGCTCTCTAGCCTCTGCTTGTGCTTCTTCTCTAACCCTTAACTCCTCTTCTTTTCGCTTCTTAGCAGTGTTTAGTCTCATTAGCATTTCCTCTATAAGAGGTTCTTGATATAACTTTACTCGACAACCACTGATATAGTTCGGCAAGATATCACCTTCTAAAGTCGCCAATTGAACTGCACCACTAGTGGAGATTCTATTAATGATCATGGGTCCATATCCTCGTTTCTCCAATTTGCGTGCATGTTGCTTTAGCGTATAAACCAGCACTAGATCTCCTTCTTTCAATCCTTTGTCCTTTACATGGGCATGAAAGTATGCCTTTTGTCTTTTCTTTGTAGCATAGATGCCTGCTGCCGCTCGTAGCCTCGTCTCACCTAAGAGTTCTAGGTCAAAGATCCTAGTTCACGTCCATTCCAATCATGCTCTTGTGCTACTTTTAAGGCTGGGATTAGGAAGTCCAATGGTAGCACATCATTCTGTCAGAAGACCATCTGAAATGGGGTAGCATTGAGTACTGTTTTGTAAGCGACTTGGTAAGCACAAATAGCATGATGAAGCTGTTTGTCCCAATCAGAGCGTTTGTTATTTACGAGTTTTGTCAACACATTACATAGGATCTTATTCGTGCCCTCAGCTTGTCCGTTGGCTTGTGGATGATAAGGGGCAGACTTCTTGTGTATCACCATGAATTCTTGAAGGAGATTTTCAATGACCTCGTTCAAGAAGTGTGTACCTCTATCACTTACTAACTCTATTGGTAACCCATATCTAGTGAATACGTTCTCGAATAAGAACTTAGCCGTTGTTTGAGCATCATTCTTTGTTGTGGGTTTTACTTCCACCCATTTTGTAAGGTAATCTAAGGCTACAATAATGTACTCTGCATGGGAGTTCCTAGCTGGGGGGTTAATAGTACCTACAAAGTCTATACCCCACTTCGAAAATGCACGTCCTCCCATCATTGGCCTCAAAGGAATCTCATCTTTTCTAATAGGATATTGGGCACGTTGGCATGTGTCGCATTTCTTCACATAGGTATGTGCATCCATATGAAGAGTTGGCCACCAAAGTCTTGCGAATAGAATGGTCTTGATTACTCTGTCAGGCCCAAAGTGTCCACCTGACACACCGCTATGTGCAGTTTCTAAGACTTTCAAATAGTCTGATTCATGAACGCACAGACTTAAGTATCCATCTTTGCCTCTCCGATATGGGTTGTCTCCTACTAAGGCATAGTTGAGCCTCTTGCTCCATGCTTCGTCGTCTTGCTAGACTAGCCTTGCTGGTTAGTGTTCCCGATCTCATAAATTCGACCAATGGAGCACTCCAATCTGGAATTAACGACATGTGATAAAGAGTGGCATGCTCCACTAGGGGTCTCTTCTGGCACACTGGACAATTCTTAATCCACTCATGTATTTCTTTGTCCATGCTAGGCCAATACACTCCTAACATTTTAGGCTTTGCAATGTTTGTTGTTTAGAGTAATGATTTCCTAGCAAACCTTCATGGGCTTGTTGCAACCAACTAGTATGTTCATCATCCTCAACACAACAAGCTAGTACGCCCTCGATATCTTGCTTGTACATACTTTCTGCCAATATTTGATATTGCTGTGATCATACAATTTCTTGTTTGTTTGTTTTTACGTTCTTATTTGCAGGTCCAAAGGTTAGGACAGGTACCAACTTATTTGCCCATTTAGGAACAACTTCTAAATTGAACAAATAAGCGTCAGGTAGTTCATCAAACACTCCTTGCGGTGGCTCTCCTGAAGTCATGCGAGAAAGATGGTCCACCCTAAGGTGGGTTCTACCTTTCCTGACAAGAACTTCAAAGTCGTATTCCATTAGTAAGAGGAACCATCTTACTAAGCGGCCTGTATTGCAAGGTTTATTGACCAAATATAGTAAAGCTTGATGATCAGTGAAAAACTTGAACTTATTGGACAATAGATAGTGTCTAAACTTTTTCACAGCATATACCATGCCTAAGACTTCTCTCTCGGTTGTTGTATAGTTTCGTTCAGCAGCATTTAATTGTCTACTAGCATATGCTATAGACAAGTCCAAATTTCCTTCACCTGTGGGTTGTGCTAGCACACATCCTATTGCATGATTGGAAGCATCTACATGGACATGGAAGGGTTTATTCCAATCAGGAGTGGTTAGTATTGGTGCTGAACACAAGCGTCTCTTCAGCTCATTGAAGGATTTTTCACATTCATCATTCCACTCAAATTTGTCAACAATCCATAAAGAGGTTTAGCAATGATGGCATACATGTGGATAAACCTGCGGTAATATCCACAATGGCCCATAAAGGCTTGTACCTCTTTAACGTTCCTTGGCCATGGTAACTCTGCTATGGCTCTTACCTTGTCCTCATCTGTTGATATTCCATTTTTAGAAACAATATGACCTAAGATCTTACCTTGCCGTACCATGAACACACACTTCTCTGGGTTCAGACACACTCGATATTCTCTACACTTGTTGAAAATTTGCCTGAGCTCAGGAATGTGGTATCTTCTCTGTTGGGAATGCACACATAAATCATCCACATATACTTCTAAGCTCTTCCGCAAGAACTCTTTGAAGACATGACACATGAGCCTTTGGAATGTTGCAAGTGCATTGGTGAGCCCAAATGGCATCACACGAAATGCAAAGACTCCCCATTCTGTGGCAAAAGCTGTTTTGTGTTAATCTTCTGGGGCAATGGCTACTTGGTTGTACCCTAAGAACCCATCAAGGAAGCTATAAACTTCCTTGCCTGCAACACACTCTAGCAAATGTTCGGTGATTGGAAGCGGATAACTATCTCGAATCGTGGCAGCATTAACTTTTTTAAGGTTAATGCACACTCACAACTTTCCATTCTTCTTGGGCACCACTACAATGGGGGACACCCACTCAGTATGCTCAATCTCATAGATAAATCCAACTTCAATCAACCTGTCAATCTCTTCTTTGATTTTAGCTGCATAAGTGTCATTATATGTGTAGGGCTTTTGTTTGGTGGGCCTGGCATCTGCAGTCATGGGGATTGTATGAGAGAAAATTCGTGGATCTACTCCCTTCAAATCTCTATAGTGCCATGCAAATACGTCCCTATATTCCCTTAATAGAGCTACAAGCTCTACTTCTTCTTTTGCACTTAGGTCGTCTCCTATGTATGTACATCGTTCTTCATTCTCTTCAATGGTTACTACAATTTTTTTGGTCTTTTCTTTATTATCATATGATTCTCCTATAATGGCCTCTCTCTTAGGCATTCGTACCAAAATTTTTCGGTCTTCCACTCATATTTCTTGAAGTTTTCTGGTACTTCAAACAATGATTCCTCCTCTTCTTGTTTCACTGCTTTTCTTTTCTTTTTCTTTTGACCTCCTTCACTTCCTTCCTTTGAATTTACAGTTTTAATACTTGTGAGAGGTTCTTCTTCTTTTTGGGTTAACACTCCTATGTCTTCTAAATAGTGTTCCTCTGAGTCAAAGTAAGTATCCATCACAATGGATTCTAGATCGTCGTCATTCTCTTCTTCTTCTATGACCTCACTAGGATCACATTCTTCCAACAAAGGCTCACACATGAACACGGAAATATCATAACCCTCCTCATCACAATGAGGTGTCCATTGTTCTTCATTAACTGCAATGTCCATGGTAGCTAAGATTTCTGCCCAACCATGAGGCTCAAATTCCTCATCTGGAAATATCATCGGTGTATAGGATGGGTCTTTAATTGGTCTATCTCCTGGGGAAGTTCCTTCTTCTCTTGCTTTTAGGCGCTTTTCCTCTTCCTCTGCAACCTTGCACATCCACAAGTGAGTATCTTCATGTAGCCAGGATGGATCAGGTGAACTTCCAGAATGCACGGAGATAGAATCTTCTTTCGCTTTGTGGATAGAATTCCATTGTAGGGGTGGTACATCTCTGAAGGAGTAATCCTTCAAATTGACCTTGGTGGTGACCCCTAAGTGTTGTAAGTACAAGGAGTTGGTTCCCCAATCTTGTACTATTTGCAATTGTCGTAGGAAGGGTCTTCCTAGGATCATCTCATAGACATTATTTTGCTCAAAGTCACATATAGCAAATGTATGTTCAAACTCTACACCACAAGTGGTTAGAGTTATCCCTTCGAGCAATCCTAGAGGTCTTTCAAAATGACCATCTGCCATTTGAAGCTTCATTCTAGTTGGTCTCAATGTGGGTTTGCCCCATCGCTTCCACAAGGATGTGGTCGCAATAGCAACACCAGCACCCAAATCTACAATTGCTTTGGTTGTGTAACCTTGATAGGTGATTGGAAGATAAATATTACCTTCTTCACCTTCGCTCATGTCTCCTATCTTGTCTAGAGGTATCTCTGGTACTTTCTGCTTAGAGCCTACTTTTGGCATATTGGAATCAAGTTCTGGAACCTGATCCTTGACATGATTCCATAGCTCAGGTTTTTCTTTGAGAAGCCCTTCTACGGTGAAATGACACTGAACCTTAGTGTTCTTCACGACATCAGTGTTTCTTGGAACCACTGAGTCCTCATTTCTTACCAATATTGTGGGAGCTCTAATCTGGAGAGATTCAGATTCCCATGGGCCTGTGAATTGTGGCAACTCTTGTAAAGAATTAGATTCAAAATCTAATCTCTCATCTTCTTGTTGCTCTGTTTGATCTCCATAGATAGACAGAATGTCTTGGGGAAATTGATCATGAAGATCATCAATCTCAGGAATAGGAGGGGGATTACCCTTCTCCTTGGCCCATTTCTCCTCTTCTATTTCCCGCAAGAACTCTTGAGAGTACTGTTGCATTGAAAGAGGTGCTCCCTCATCTATAGAATTAGGAACATAAGATTTCATTGGTGGTAAGCTTCCTCTTTCAATAACTGGTTGAGGCTGTGGAGGTAAAGCAACCTGGGGTTTGTTTACCAATTGCTCTAATCTTTCTAATAAGCCCTGGAAATGCAAATCTGGCTTGACGGAGTTTGTCTGATTGAATTTTTGACTAGTCTCAAGCATAGCTTGAGCTACTTCTACATTTTCATGCACATTTTTGTCCGTTCAATCTCTAAGACTGCTCTAGGGTAACTCTTGTCCAGGTTCGCAGCTGTTGGCCCTTCTTGAAGACGAGCTTGATAGGCCTTGAACATCATGTCCAAGCCTTCTGGGGTTGGATCTGCAAGAACAGACCCTAATTGCGGTCTATTTACAATGGGCGGTGGGGTGGAATGAGGTGGTGTGGATGGAGGTTCGGCATGAGAGGGGCTTTGAGATGCAATGTCTTCTATTTTTTTTTTGGTATCCCTTAGGCTATCTTCTAGTTCGGATATCTTTTTGTTCCACTTACGATTAGCCTTCTCTCTGGTATCCTTCCAAGTTCTTGTTTTCCTCTTACTAGGCTCTCCTGATTCACTTGACTCTGATTGTTCAGATGGCTTTGCTTGTTGAGCAGCCTGTGCCCTAGTAATTGCCTGTACAAGAGCCACATTACTACTACTTGAACTTGAATCCGCCACTAAGCCTACCACATTGATGGGTGTAACCTTAGGCACACTAGAGGGATTCCTGGGACACTCTCTAGGAAGATGTTCCTTGCCACACTCAGGACAAAAGCCTTGTATTGTGATGTTTGTCCTTGTCCAAGCGCTGGTTGATGGGGACATTCACGAATGAAATGATCGCCCTGACATCTAAAGCATGGTCCTTTAGGGGCTTGTGGTCTTACTTGTCTCGCTTGGGGCCTAGGGTTGGGATTCGTATACATGAAATTGGAGTATTTTGACTCCCAATTTTGTTCCATAGGTGGTGCCTCATATGGATACGAATAATTCTCACTCGGCTCAGGTGACTCTGTGTAATAACCATGTGGACTATCTTCACGGGAGTAGTCTAGACTATGAGCACGAGAGTCATTTTCTGAGATCAAAGGGGTTAGTGGCACCAATGCTCTATTAGGGTTTTCCTCTGCCACTGCATACTTAACTAGGATAACAATTGACAAATTAGATAAAAAAAACTACCCAGCATGGTCTCTAAGGATGGAGGCTTAGCTTCAAGGGAGGAATCTATATGGATTCATATCTGGAGATGAAGCAATGCCAACCATGAGGAACAAAGGGCAACCATCACATGAAGAAGTGGAAGGACTTTCAAATTGGTGTTCGAAGGATGCACTTGCAAGGTCCTATATTCTAAACTCAATCTCTGATTTTCTTTTACCTCATGTCAAGGGATGCAAGACATCAAGAGAGACCTGGAATGCACTTGCTTCTTTCTTCTCTTCCAACCCTCGAGCAAGGAAGAACCAATCGTGGATGGAGTTCACAACAATGAAGAAAAGCCCGAAGCAAAGTGTGAATAATTATGTCACAAAGATGAAGGAGATTTCCGACCAACTTGGAAGCATTGGAGAGGTAATTGAAGAGGAGCAAATCATTAGACAAATCATAAATGGAATCAAAGTAGATGACAAGTGGGAGTCATTCACAACAACCATGGATTTATACATGGATATGCATGTACCCGACCTCAACACACTCATGGACCAACTCTTCACTCATGAAGCAAAGATTAGAAAAGGTGGTGAGTCCTCAAGGGGTAATCAAACTTCTGCCTTATATTTTGATAAAGCTAAGGTCAAGGACAAGTCAAAGAATAGGAAGAATGAAGATAAAGGTAGCTCTTTCTAAGCAGACTTTGCAGGTAGAGGAAGAGCTAGAGGAAGAGGCAGAGGTAGAAAGCAAGGTAGGGGACGATCCCAATCATCTCAACCTTGCAATATATATGGCTTATCTAATCATACTACTGAAGAATGTTTTAGGAGCCCGAGGAACTCAAGAGGAAGAGGATACAATAGAGGTGGCTATGGATCAAATAGAGGCAGATACAATGGAGGCTACAACAACTACTACAACAACAACAACTATCAAAGTGGCCATAGAGGAAGAAGAGACTACAATAACTATGCAGAGGACCAAAGTCAAGAAGATTCATTATTGATTATGAATCTATCAGTGAAGAAGGGTAAGGATGATGATCACATATTTTACATTGATTCGGGATGCTCAAACCATGTAGCAAGAAATGTGGCTTTACTTTCAGATTTGGAAGATCCTCATAACAAGCATGAACTGCAAACAGGAGATGACACAAAGCACTTAGTGGAGAAGATAGCTAATGTGAAGACATCAGATGGGAATATGTACCTCTTAAGCAAAGTTTTATATGTCCCTACAATTACAAAAAATTTAATAAATGTTGGACAGATTGTTGAAAAAGGATTGCAGGTTAGATTCAACAGATTTTGAGCATATGTTGAAGACCCAAGGCAAGGCTTTAGAAGGATTTCCAAAGGAGAAAAGACAAGATGGCTTTTCACTTTTGAAGTGGAAGATACAAAGAACATAGCTTTGTTTAGCTATGGATCTCAAACTCTCATAGAGTTGGAGATATGGCACAAAAGGCTTGATAAGAAGGGATATGTGTATCAAAATTTAGTGCACATGGATGTGTGGGGTCCAAGTAAGGAGCCATCTATATTAGGCTCAAGATATTATGTGTCTTTCATAAATGATTGTAGCAGGTGGACCATTCTGTTTTTCATGAAGCACAAGGATGAAATGCTTAATTGCTTTAAGAAGTATATTGCTCTTGTTGAAAACCAAATAGGTAGGACTTTGAAACAACTCAGACTAGATGGTGGAGGAGAATACTTCTCTTCTGAATTTGATGCCTACTTTCATGAAAGAGGCTGTTGAGAGCAGTATGGGCACCCAAGGACTGACTAGACAAAGAAGCCAGCGGAGAGAGTCAGAACAAAGTGAAGGAGTAAGTAGAAAAAGTAGTCGACGCAAATCTGACAGATAGGCCCTTCAATTTTTCCCAAATCTACATCTTTTAACAGTGATTCTTATCACTAACAATCATTGTAAATACCATTTCATATTTTTGTAGCTCCATTTTGTGCAAGCCAAGGAGTCCTTGAGCTTGAGGAGCCTTAGAAGTACCTACATATCAATTTTCGTATTTTTTAGACTCCTTTTGAGCCCTCAAATTGGCCCTGGAACCTAATTTTTAACTAGGCCGGACACTAGGTCTGGACAGGGCCAAAACCTAGTCAAAAACTATAAAAAGAGCTAGAGAGCTCATTTTTGAGGTGGGATTGTAATTGAAACGAACTTGTAAGAGCATTTTGAAAGTAATCTAAAAGCTCCATTGCTTCTCACTCTTTGTCTTGCCTTGTGTGCGCGTGTGTGTGTATGTGTGTGCATGCTAGTGTGCTTCTCACTCACGCACTTGTGCAGCCACTTGCTCGAGGTCTTCATACCATCCTCACGTCTTCCCGGATTGACATTAAAGGAGGTGCTACTCATCACTGAGCTACACCAAATTTTGGCGCCGTTGCCGGGGATCGAGCTTTGAGGACGAGCGTGTGATGGTAAGACGTAGAGTTGACGCGTTGGAGTTGTGGGTAATTTCTTTATTTTTCCTATTTTTCTCTTTTGTACTTCACCATCATCATCATCATCATCATCCTCACCATCTTTCACCTCCATCTCCATCATCGCGAAAATTTCAGTTTTTTGACTATATCCCCATCTCCACCTCATTTCCCTCATTTCACTTGTGAGAGAGAGCGAGAGAGCGAAATTGCATGTGCTGTTTTTGCATGTTTCTTGAGCTATCTTGCAGGTACAGGTCACATCACCATCCCCAGCTTCCTGCGCAGGTACGGAACTCGACGAAACTGTCTCGCAGTCGCCGACTTCTGTCGATCGCGATTGACAGAAATTCTCACCTTTTGGTAAATCTGAGTGCACCACAGTGGACTAGAGACCCTGCACACCACCTTTCCACCAAAATTTTTGAAAATCTTGCAAAATTTCAGTCCATCGCGATTGACAGCCCTGTCCATCGCGATTGACAGCTCAGTCCATCGCGATTGACTGAACCCCCTGTCCATCGCGATTGACTGAACTGCCTGTCCATCGCTACCGACTGCCTGTCCATCGCGATTGACTGAACCCCCTGTCCATCGCGATTGACTGAACCCCTGTCCATCGCGACCGACTGCCTGTCCATCGCGATTGACTGAACCCCTGTCCATCGCGATTGACTGAACCCCCTGTCCATCGCGACCGACTGCCTGTCCATCGCGATTGACTGAACCCTCTGTCCATCGCGATTGACTGAGTGTCCATCGCGATTGACAGCCCTGTCCATCGCGATTGACAACCAATTTTAGCCAAATTTTTTAAGGATTGTTAATTGAAGAGTTGGGCTAATTTCGGGCACAAATATTATACTCTTGAGCACATGAGGAAGCCTTAGGAAAACAACTTGGGGAAAACCTGTTGCACAGTGATCCTGTTCGAACCCTGTCGTAACCCTAGAACCCTGAACGGTCACCACTTTTTCATACGAAATCCATTTTTTGAGCTCTAGGGCTTGTTGGAAAGCTCGTGGCATATACTACACGCCCTCAACTGTTTTTTATAAAGATAATGCATTGATTTTCAGATAGGGTATTTTGAAGTTGACCATACCCAGGGGGATCAAAGTCAGGGGTCCTTAGGATTGTTTTCTTGAAAATCACTATGCAAGTTTGTGTTTGTGCTACATGAATGAAAATAATTGGTTCTGTCTTTGGAATGTAAATTTCAAAGCTAACTTTGAAACTCTTACAGAGCATCGAGAGGCGTTCTAAGCAAGTGTAAGTGCGAGCTTGGGAACACATTTCCTGGGCACTCAAGGGCAACCGAGCAGGAAACAAAAGGTTGGACACTTTTAACCCCCTCTGTCAATTCATAGCTTAGGCTAAGAACGACGAGAGGTAGGAGTAAGTCAGAGCGACGATAGGCAGTTATCAAGTTGAAGACTACCTAAAAACTCAAGTTCAAGCTAAAAACTTAATCTCTGTACTGTCGATAACATAAAGGAAAAGAACCTAACGTGGAACGATCAACCTGAAAGCACGAAGAACATTCAAGTATTCCGACGACGTAATATCAGACAAGACCTTAAATACGATAAATAACTAAAAAGAATCAAGTGACTGATACCAATTGATCGGCAATGAGGTTGTACTCTGGGCCAAGAGTTGGGCTCCTTAGTTAGGCATATGAACCTTAGATCAGGACGACATTTAGCAAGGGAGAGACAAAGCCTTAGATCTTCAGAGGCTAGTGTCAACCACACTGCTAGGTCCTGGGCCCAGCAGTTGAGCCACCACTCGAACTACCCTAGCTCTAAGACCAGTGAGTCAGAGATGTCTCAAGGCATGGACAGACCTACGGGAAGTTCAGGAGTTCCTTACTTGTACAGGGTGGAAGGCCCTTACAAAACACAGTTGGAGTACCTTAGGACCAACCGATTAGGTGCCAGCATCTATGAGGATGGCTTAGGAAGATCTGTGATACAGATTAAGAATCCTGATCAATCCATTGGACTAGAACACCCAGCTGTCAAGTTTGAAAATGGTGCATACCTGGACAAAGAAGGAACTATATATGTAGTCACTAGTCACCCGGATAGGACAGATGACTTTGGGAATGTAATCTCAGAAGCGGACTTAGGTGACCTGGAACAAGGGAACATGGGTGCGGAACCTAGAACCCCTCGAGGTAAATCAGTTCTCACTAGGATTATCACGCCTGAGTGGGTCCCCCAAGACAACAAGAGCATAGAGTTGCTCCTCAATCGAGAAACTGATGAAGCCTTTTGGAGGTATAAATCCAATCAGCCAACTGATATAGGAAATATCATGATCTATGAGTTTAAGGATCCGGATAGCCCAGGTAGAGTGACCTACTTAGATCACACTTCGGAACGGATCTTTGTGGTGACAGAAAATGATAGGCATGCTTACACTTGGAAGGGTGAATTTATTTTCCCCCAACCAAGATCAAATGTATCCTATGGTCACCCTGGGGCTGGAACCTCCCAAGCTCATGGTACGCAAAGAGACAGAAGTAGAGAAAGACCAGAAGTAAGTTTTGCCAACCCAGTGGGCAGAGAAAGAACGAGAACGGAGACGAATAGGGTAGAACCTGAGATGCTTAGAGCCCACAGGAACCAAAGAAATGTAGATGGATTCCCTCTGCCGAGGCCTAGAGAGCACACAAGAACTTTGAGACCCACCCAGCTAGTTAAGTCCATGAAGAATTACTTTGACGGCACAGGAGATCCCTATGATCATGTGGCGGAGTTCAAGCAAGTCTTGAGAGCTGAACAAGTGGAGGATCTGTTCACGCAGTACAATGCCTTCGGTCTAACCCTTAGGAACACAGCACTTACATGGTTTCAGCCATTAGATGAGCGCCAGTTCAGGAGCATAGACCAACTCCTAGAGGCTTTCATTGTAGAGTTCTCTAAGAGTGGCATAAGACACAATACCTCATCATTGATTCACAGCTTCAAGCAAACCCCTCAAGAGACCGTGAGACTTGCAGGAAGAAGATTTAGACAATACCTTGAAAGATGTCCTGTTTCGGAGCTGCCCACATCTGCTAAACAAGTAGCCTTATTCCTTGATGGATTGCTGAGTACGAAATTGAGATCCTATGTGTATCTAAAAGACCCTAGGACTATAGAAGAGTGTGTACGCATGTGCATTGACATTGAAGATAACCTAGGGGAAGAACTAGAGCTTTCCAAAATCTACAAAGATTCAGATAGTGCTTCTAGTCACTCTTCCACGCAATCCACATCAATTGAGGAACTCGCAGAGAAAGTGGCACAAAAACTAGGCGTGTCCAGCAAACAAATTCCGAGGTTTGCCCCTGTGAAAAGATGCTATACGTGTGGTGGCGACCACATGGCGAACGTCTGCCCCATTATGGCTCAACCTCAAGTAAATCCCAGTAGCCAGTACTGCACTATAGAACGGAAGTACACCAATCACACTGTGCAAGATTGCCCATACAACAGGCAGGCGGTTAGGCAACCCTACCCTCAGCCATACCCTCAACAGGGAAGATACCAGAACCAGTACCCTCCACAGCCATTTGGCAGGCCACAGCAACCCTATCAGCAACCATATCAAAACCAACAAAGACCTCAGCCTGTGTTAGCCCAACAACCCCCAACTCCAGCTAATGTGATCCCGGTAAAGTATACTGCTGCAGAAGAGAACATGAATAGAGCCTTAGTCCCGGTAACATCGTTGCTTTCTAAAAATGACCTCAGTGACCATAGCTTTGATTCTACACATGTTGATAGCCCCCAGGCTTACTACATGCAGTCTCCAGAACATGGTGAGTCCTACTATAGTGAAGAGCCGAATGAACCTAGTTGGGAGTCAGACTACACAAATGTCATGTATGCAAACCCCAACCCTAGGCCTCAACCTAGGCAGGTACGACCACCATTTCCTAGAGGACCATGCTACCGATGTCAGGGAGATCACTTCGTTCGTGATTGCCCCTTACCTCCACCTACACAAACTCAGTCCGTAACAATCCAAGGCTTTTGCCAAGATTGTGGGAAAGAGCATCTTTTACGAGATTGCCCAAAGAACCCCAATAATATGCCAAAAATCACGCCTATCAACGTTATTGGGTTATTAGTAGATTCCACAGGAAGCGTCACTTCCACTGCTCCCGTACAGGTAGTCACTAGGGCTCAAGCATTGCAGCAAAACCAAGGGGTAGACCAGGAAAAGAGCCCAACAGCTAGTGAAACTGAGAGCATAACCAAGAAAAGGACTAGAGTTTGGAGAGATAGCCGTGAACGTATGAAAAGGCAATGGGCGAAGAAGATGAGTGAACTTGAGGAAAGTCTATGAGAAACCAAGGCCAAAATCATAGAGATCACATCCCAACCGCACTCTCACACATTTCCACCGCTACCATCCCCATCACCCTCCGTCCCTCCACCCCCTAATACACCTCACTTAACCCACCCACCACCCCGAGTAGGATCAGTATTAGCTGATCCCACTCCCGAGGACCTTAATATGATGCTTAAAGCATATCAGGCCAGAATCCAAGAAGGGCCAAACGTAACTGATCATGAAAAATGCTACCCTAGAGCCGAGCTAGAGCTTGAACGAACCAAAATTTGTGCCAAAATGGTGGAATTGGCTCAGACCATGTTTGAGGCCAGTCGCCTATTTAACATCTCAAGCTCAGCGAAGACACAGTTGCATTTTGATGGATTGTTAGAAAGAATAGAGAGGTTAATTGCACAATCAGAAAAGGAACCTGCCCCTCAAAGAAAGGAAAGAGCAAGAGAACGAATAAGCCAGCCTCTTCAGGAAGCCCATGTGCCTCCTGAAGAAGCTTATCTTCCCCCTCAAAAGGCAGAGGAACCTCCCTCGAAAGTTTGCATGCCTCCACAGGTGACCCACATTCCTTCTCAGAGAGCGTATGAGCCTGTTCGGAAAAGTAATAGAATAAGTAATCCTCCCCAAGAAGCTTGTGCTCCAGCCATCTATGGAAACGAGGAGAGAGCCAACGATAGAATAAGCCCTCCTTCCCAGGTTGCTTATGTGCCTAATTCTACGGAGCCAGACACTTCTTCTTCTATGAATCGGTTTGCACCAGGCTTCCTACGAGAGATTCAAGAAGATAAATGGGATAACGAAAGTGAAGTCGCTCCTCCTTTTGAACTTGTGGATGATGCACACGATCAATTCCCACAAGACATCCCATCTATTTACGAAGAACATGAGAGTACTCAGTCGCACGAGAGATTGGACTTTGAGTCTAATTCCATACAAGAGCTACCCCACTTCACAGGCCCATGGGAAGCTAAGTCCACCTGTATGAGAACACCTACAGTCATGGTAAGGAACGATGACTCAGTCATATCAAGGAACACGGAGGTAGTAAAGAACGCCAAGGAGCAGCGAGATCTCACTTTGGAAGAACTGCCTAAGGATAGACCAAAAGCGCGGAAATATGTAGCTAGTCAAGTAACTGAAGTTGCAAAACCACGTTCCCGGGTAGGGTCCCATAGGACAGTGCCAGAAATTCCCTTGGACAAGATCGGAGATATGTGTGAAGGTGAAGAAGGGAACACCTATCTTCCCATTACCTACCAGGACTACACCACTAAGGCAATTTTGGACTCAGGTGCAGGAGTTGCAATTGCCACCACTTCCCTATGGAAGCGTTGGGGCAAGCCAGCACTCAGGCCAACGAGAATGAAATTGCAAATGGCCGATGGTCACATAGAGAGACCCCTAGGATTGCTAGAAGGAATAACTCTCACCACTTGTGGTGTCGAGTTTGAGCATAGTTTTGCTATATGTGACTTCAACAAAAATCATGCCTATGAGATGATTTTGGGAAGACCATTCATGCGACAGTTGCAAGTGGTACAGGATTGGGGAACCAATTCTTTGTACCTGCAGCACTTGGGTGTTACAACCAAAGTTAATCTCAAGGATTATTCTCATAGAGATGTCCCTCCTATCCAGTGGAATCCCATCCATAGAGCCAAAGATGATACAGAATCGGTGCGTTCCATAGGGTCAGGATCCTCATGGATGCATGAAGACACTCACTTATGGATGTGCAAAGTAGCAGTAGAGGAAGAGAAGAGAGAAAAAGCCAGAGAAATAGGTGCAAAAGAAACACATAGAGCAATTCAAGACCCAGCCTATGCACTTGTAGTTTTTCCTGATGAGGAATTTGAACCTCACGGTTGGGCAGAAATCTTAGCAACAATGGACGTAGCCATCAATGAAGAACAATGGACACCTCACTGTGATGAGGATGGCTATGACATTTCAGTCTTCTCCATAGAGCCAATCATGGGAGAGGCAGTTCTAGAAGAATGCGAACCTAGCCCTGATGCATTTGAGGATGCAAGTGACTCCGATCTCGAGTCTATCATTATGGACCCACCATTTGCATCAGATGAAGAATACTTCTATGAAGTAGAATTTCAACCCCAGAGGCATGGAGAAGTTACAAATGATGTGAGATTAGCAACGCATATGACCCCGAAGGAAGAAGGAAAAAAACGAAAGAAGAAAGAAGTCTCACCAGAGGAGGAGGAATCTTTGTTTGAGGTCCCAGAAAATTTTAAGAAGTATGAGATAGATGACAGGAGAGTCATGATAAGAATGCCTAAACGAGAGGCACAATCAGGAGAGGCCTATGATAACAAAGAAACTACCAAGAAAATAGTAGTGGCCATAGAAGAAGGAGAGGAGAGATGCACGTATATAGGCCATGACCTGACAGAAGAAGAAGAGCACGAATTGATTGCCTTGCTAAGAGAATACAGAGATGTATTCGCTTGGAGTTACAAGGATTTGAAAGGGGTTGACCCGGACATATGCTCGCACACCATCCCCATGACTTCAGACGCCAAACCCTCTAAGCAAAAGCCTTATACATATAACGATAATTACGCTGCTAAGATCAAAGAAGAGATAGATAGACTGGTTGAAGCTGGATTTATCTATGAAATTGAGCACACCGAATGGGTATCCCCCATCGTGGTGGTGCCCAAGAAGAATGGCAAGTTGCGTGTGTGCATTAACTTGAAAAAGGTTAATGCAGCCACGATTCGAGATAACTATCCGCTTCCCATCACAGAACATCTCTTAGAAAGAGTGGCAGGCAAGGAAGTGTACAGCTTCCTTGATGGATTTTCGGGTTACAATCAAGTAGCCATAGCTCCAGAGGATCAGCATAAGACAGCCTTTGCCACAAAATGGGGCATTTTTGCTTTTAGAGTAATGCCATTTGGGCTGACCAATGCACCAGCTACCTTCCAGAGGCTGATGTGCCATGTGTTTAAGGAGTTCCTGAGGAAGAGTTTAGAAGTCTATGTTGATGATCTTTGTGCTCATTCCAACATTAGACAAACCCATATCCCTGAACTCAGACAAATCTTTGACAAATGTAGAGAATATCAAGTCTGCTTGAACCCAGAAAAGTGCGTTTTTATGGTCAGGCAAGGCAAGATTCTAGGACACATAGTGTCAAAGAATGGCATATCTACCGACGAAGAAAAAGTGAGAGCCATAGCAGAGCTACCTAGGCCAAAGAATGTAAAGGAAGTACAAGCTTTCATGGGGCACTGTGGTTATTACCGACGATTTATACACATGTATGCTGTCATTGCAAAGCCCATGTACGGACTTCTGACAAACTTTGAGTGGACGGATGAATGTGAGAATTCCTTCCAGGAGCTTAAACGAAGATTGTGTTCAGCACCAATCTTGACCACACCAGATTGGAATAAGCCATTCCATGTTCATGTTGATGCATCCAATTATGCTATTGGATGTGTGCTTGCACAACCTACTGGTGAAGGTCATATGGATCTTCCAATTGCCTATGCCAGTAGACAATTGAATGCGGCTGAACGGAATTACACCACTACAGAGCGAGAAGGATTAGGCATGGTATATGCAGTTAAGAAATTTAGACACTATTTGCTTGCAAATAAGTTTAAATTTTTTACTGATCATCAGGCATTGTTATATCTTGTAAACAAGCCATGCAATACATGAAGATTAGTAAGATGGTTTCTCTTGCTAATGGAATATGATTTTGAGGTTGTGGTAAGAAAAGGGAGGACCCATTTGAGAGCTGATCATCTTTCTAGGCTTACATCGGGAGAAGCCCCACAAGGAGTATCAGATGACCTTCCTGATGCCTACTTGTTTAATTTGGAAGTGGTGCCGCAGTGGGCTAAGCCATTGGTACCAGTATTGACATACGGGCCTAATCATCCAGTGGTAAACACACGGAATAGAGAGATCGTAAAAGCCCAAAAGTATCACATCATGGCAGGAAGCATGTACAAGCACACAGATCAAGGGATCTTGGCTTGTTGCGTAGAAGAGGATGAGTACGCTAAATGGTTGCAATTAGCACATGTAGGTGCGTTAGAGCAACACCACTCAAAGCAACGAACTTTACAGACCCTAAAGCGACTCGGAGTACATTGGCCAACTATGGAAGCTGATGTCCAAAAGTTGTGCAAGGAATGCCCAATCTGTTGCACTAAACCACCTGTGGAACATGCCACTCTCTATCAAGTCTCCATTGTGCCAGATTGGAGTGAACCTCTAGTATCATTCTTGAGGACAAACACATTCCCTCCAGACATGACTCTAGCTAGGAAAAGGAGTTTAGAACAAGAAGCCCAGGATTATTCACTCATTGGTGATAATCTATATAAGCGTGGTAAAGATGGTTACCTGAGGCTATGTGTCCATGAAAGTGAGTATCTTAAGATCTTAGAAACTGCTCACCAAGGTGTAGCAGGAGGACACTTTGGACCGGATCGGGTGATCAAGGCAGTCCTATTTGCGGGGTTTTGGTGGCCTACCCTTCACATGGATGCACATACCTATGTGAAACGGTGTGATGTCTGTCAGAGGACTCAGTATCCTATACGCAAAGATGAGATGCCACTGAAACCTATGATGGGTGGACGTGCATTTTCTAAGTGGGGAATAGACTTCGTAGGTCCTATTAATCCCCCAGCCAAGGGTTCTCATGCGGAATACATCATTGTTGCAACAGATTATCTCACCAAGTGGGTAGAGGTAAAGGCTACAACAAAGAACGATGCTCAGACAACTGCCAAATTCTTGTTTGAGAATGTGTTCACAAGATATGGGCTACCTATAGAGCTTGTAAGTGATAGAGGCACTCATTTCTTAAATGAAGTGATTGAAAATCTACTCCAAGAATTCTTGGTAATACACAAGAAGTCTGCCCCCTATCACCCTCAAGCTAATGGACAGGCTGAGAGTACTAATAAGATCTTATGCAATGTACTGACAAAATTAATGAACACTAAACGCTCTGATTGGGACAAACAGTTACATCATGCTGTTTGGGCATACCGAGTTGCCTACAAAACGGTACTCCAAGCCACCCCCTTTCAGATGGTATTCGGTCAAAATGCTGTGCTACCCTTGGACTTCTTGATCCCTACATTGAGAGTAGCACAAGAGTATGAATGGACAGGTCATGAGCTCTCCTCTAGGATCTTTGACCTTGAAAGATTAGGAGAAACAAGACTGAGAGCCGCCGCAGGGATATATGCAGCCAAGAAGAGACAGAAGGCATACTTTGATGCCCATGTGAAGGATAAAGGCTTGAAAGCAGGAGATCTAGTCTTAGTCTATACACTAAAACAACATGCGAGGAAACTAGAAAAGAGAGGCTACGGACCTATGATCATCAATAGGATCTCCACGAGTGGAGCAGTACAACTGGCCACATTAGAGGGTGATGTTCTCCCTAACTATATTAGCGGTTGCAGAGTCAAGTTGTATCAGGAACCCCTCACGGAGGAAATGCTCAGCCGACTCAACACTGCTAAGAAACGCAAAGAGGAAGAGAAGCGAATTAGAGAAGAAGCTCAAGCAGAAGCTTTAGAACGCATCAGAAGGATGAAATTACGAAGGCAAGGTAGAGAGCAACCTAGGACAAATGACTATGCAGATCAAGGATATCATATGGCAATGTGTGAAGTCGCAGGAAACAGCTCACCTAGGATAACTGATCGACGTCCTTTCATAACCCTAGATATAGGACAAGGAAAAAGTGCAAGGACTGTAAGAGCCTTGATTGACTCAGGTGCAGCCACTAGTGCTGTTAGAGTGTCTTACTGTCAAGAGTTACAGTTAACTGTCAATCCTGTGGAAGCATATCTCATAGGATTGGGAGGCGTGGAAACCCTTTGTATGGGCGAGGTGGAACTTCCCCTCTACATTCATGATGAGGCAATGACAGTTAAAGTACTAGTGTGTCAAGATGAGGATCTCACTGAACCTCTTGTCTTGGGTCAAGACTGGATCTATGATCAAGCAGTCAACTTAAACCTAAGAAGTGGACTTCTTCAGGTATGGGTCAATCATAGTCGAATTACAGTAGAGTTGGATAATGGAGCACTCAAGGAACTAGAAAAGGCACAGACTCCTGGTCCCTCCAGGGGCGCACATGAAGTTGACCATGCTGTTCTTGTCCAAAACTATGTGTTGCAGAGGAATGATATTCGCAAAAAAGGAGTCAGGGATGCAAAGGAACTCCCTTCTTTTCCAAAGGCCAGAAGGAGGCAACAACCAAAGGTGGAGCAAAGGCAGAAGAAGCAGAGTACTACCTATGCCGGGCATCAAAAGAACCTGCGCAGTAGAATGTCTCAACAAGTGAACCAAGTGTGGGTGCGAAAAGGCGAACACCCGGTTGCACCCACGCCAACCGCACGGGCAAAGCCTCTTATTAGTAACCAACAACACGTCACTAATAAGAGGTCTTTCGGAAATTCTCCTGCTAACGTGAAATCTATTTGGGTGCCCAAAAAGTCGATGAAGGCTAACCCACAATCAAGACAAATTTGGGTGCCTAAGGCTTGTTTGCGGGCTCAAATAGCTACACCAAGAACACACCCTACCCAGCATGATCCATTCACTCGCACAGCCTACATCCACTCATTTTCAACACCAAGGCACATGAGCACGAACAGAATCAGTTGTAAATGGGCCCCTAAAAGGCCTCATGTTCAACCACGAGCAAAACCCATCCACTGCATTTGGCAGCCCAAGACTTGTAACAAACCCCCTGACCCCGATTGTAAATCCATGACCACCTACTAACCGCTTCACTCTCACATCACATCATTTCGCTTAGCTCTTAGGTCTACCTAACTCCTAACTACACACACCAACACCGAGCACTTATTAACCCCTAACCACTCCAGAACTTTAAGTTAATGTTGTAACAAGGGACACCATGTCATTTTTGTGTCCATTGCAATGTTAACGTTTATTCATATATTCTCACAGAATCAGCTGCGACATTTTCAACATGGCGGAGGCAACAGGAACTAGCTCTCACACAGAAACAAACCCGCAAGTGGTAGACTTGGACAGTTTACCCGTTTTGCCGGAGACAATTGAAAGACCAGAAGATTTGCAGGCCGTCAAAATCATACCTATTGCGGACCCTCCGCGTGGCCACACCATGCCCGTGGGAAAGACTTCCCATTGGTTTACCGAGGTGGCAGGACCCTTGGGGGAAGGAACGTACCTATGGGAATCAGAGTTGGACTACAATGGAAAGCAAGGCAGATACCATTTCTTTACAAGAGAATTTGAGAAATTACAAAATGCGGAAGGTCTACGCCCGATATGGGAAAAAGCAGGATTGAGTGCCTATTTCAGTGCCTGACTCCCAAAACCTGACTTCATGCGATGCTACTATCTCATCAACACCTTGACTCCAAATCAAAATCCAAAAGGTGCAAGCTCATTTGTGATTCCATCTCTGACAAAGGGGAATGAGCTCAAGAGGTTTAGACTATCAAACAATTTGGTGAGAGAAGCTCTAGATATGCGCGGAATGCATATTCCTACAGAAAAGGAAACCCTAGTACCGGATTACATGAAGAATCGAAGTCTCACCAAACTCAAGGACATGGTATCCATGACGCCTAATATTGCAATACACCTTCGCATGTGCATGCAACACTTTGCTTTCCCGGCGCAAGATAGATTCACCATGCCGCACAAAAAGATTTGGTTTAGCCTGTATCTGGCAGAGACACAGAGCCTCACCATCAACCTACCCCACTGGATAATTGATCAGATACACTTAGCTCACAAACGCTGGCCGCAGAAACAGGTTTTATATGGTTGCTGTGCTCTGACAAGAATCATTTATAGGTGTTTGGCTTATGACATTCCAATCCAACGAGCCCTGATGTGGAATCGGGTAGAGCAGTTTCGAGGCAGGACATCCACTGGACCCCCTTCTAAGAAGATGAGAGGCACGGTCCAAGTCCCATGTGCTCAACCACGTGGAGCCACCCTAACACCAGACATCACCCCGCCACCCCGAAGAGTCCGACCATTCACACTCCGACTTCCAAGACGCAGCACCGATGGTTCCACTTTGATATTCTCTCCCATCCCAACGGATCTCGAATTTCCTAGTGGTGCACCTTTGGAAGAACTCACTAATGAAGACTTCGAACAACTATTACAAGATGTAGAGCTGGAGGCAGAAGAGGCACAACAAGCGGAGAATGTACAAACGCAGGCCACAACCTCCCAAGCACCTGTCACACCTGTTGAAGTGGATGCAGAAGATGACGGAGATGAAGAACAGGAGGATGATGAGGAGGAGTATGATCAAGAGCACCAAGAGGAGCAACAAGAAGTGCCAGAACTTGTAGGTGCACCTGCATATACAGCTCAACTACAAAGGCTATACGACACTATCAAAGCAGTACAAGAAAGGCATCAGCTCTCTCTGGTATCAGGTCAAGCTTTGATGCAAGAAATGCTATCAGATGAAGGGGTGGACCAACACTTCATTGACACCCTCAAATTAGTGTCAGACTCTTTAGGAGTTCCAGAGGCTGTCCACACCGCAGTCCGCCAGTCCGTAAGGTATGACAAACGCAGAGTGGACACGTTACCACGAGCAGGTAAGACTATCAGGATACCCGTCACAGAACCAGAAGTACCCATTGAGACCACAGCCACCCCCATAACCACCACTGACCTCTCCGCTGAAACCTTCGTTCAGACATCACCCATCTCACCCCAGCATCCTCCATCACCACCTTCTCCACCCCCACCACCACCTCCCACCTTGGAAGAAACGACAGTCATCACCTCTACCTTCACTTATAACCCATCCTCATTCACATCATTCTCATTTCGAGAACCCACCTCACAAGACACCCTCTTCTCCTTCGTCACCAATCCCTTGTACACTTCGTCCCGTCTATCCTCTGAATCCATGACTGGCCATCCCATAATTACAAGTGTAGTTGGAAACCCAGCACCCACAGAAGGCACCCTGTGTTTCCCGACCTATCCCCCAATACGGGTACCTCCATTCCATGACCCTCACTTCCCATCTGGCCCCTACACCTCTTTCAACCTGACCTCACCACCCCAATACCCGTCCTTTGTGGAGCAGTTCTTCCGCTCTCCAATGTTTCAAAGGCACCTTTCCCCGATGTTCGCAACGACATCAATTTACACGAACACCACACTCACCTCACCTACCATACCCACCTACATGGTAGCCCCTATGCACACCACTCTGTCTGACCCAATGGACATTTCACCCACCACAGCACCTCTCCCCACAATTCCACCCTCTCCCCCTCCACTACCCCCCACCTCACCACTCACATCATTGGCACACACAGCATTCACTACCTCCCTACCCAATCCCACCTCCCCTGCATTTCAAACTTTTCCCCTTGCATCTCATAATGTAAATAGCACGTTCAACACATTACTTCAGTGTGCACATCAGCTACAACAAGACTACCATCAATTGGAAGAACGCACTGCTGCCCTCCAGGCAGAATCTCAACGTCTGCAAGCTAGAGTCACCACTCTTGAAGCTGACTACCAGACGCTCCTAACCGAGCATACCACACTACAGTAGGCTCACTCCGAATTGGAATCAAAGACATCAACTGTAGATGACCAAGCAGTCAAGGAACTAGAATCAGTGCTTCAAGCGCAAATGATATCTAACGCTACACTCAGACGCAACATTGGGCTATTAAGGAAGCATATGGCCGCAGCACTAGAAGAGAACAAACGACTTCAACAACAAAACCAAGACAACTTTGAAGCGGCTATGGAAGGAACCGTAGGAGCAACCATTAGCCCTACCAGATATAGAGCAGTTCCATCAGAAGACATTCGCATCTTACTTGAGGAGCATGCAAATTTCTTGGAGTCATATGAAAAACTAGAGATTGAATGTGCCGATCTAAAGAAACAGATAGCCAGTGTACCCACTGCTCAACAGGAGCCGGTAATCTTGCAACAATCTACAGAAGAAATGGAGACCCTCCGGAAACAGGTGGCAGAACTCCAAACACGCCTCTTACCATATGAACGGCCACCCTCGCCCATTGAAGAACCAGAACCTGAAACAGTAGTGGAAATCCCCGTCGATGACAGCTATGAAGAGCCATATGAGCCTATGCCGACGCCTGGTGGTCGAATTACAGAAGAAGGACAAGACACGTTAGAAATTCAAGTTCCAGATTGGGTCAAAAGGGTCGAGAAAGTGGGTAAGACACATGATGATCGTGTGGCCGTGCAAATGCAATCTCTCACAAATCTGGAAGAAACTGTCCTTCGGTCTTCCTACTTTCAAAATTTATCCCATCAACGGTTAATCACAACATCAGAATCGCAATACATGCCTTATTTTGTCTTACTACATGATTATAATGTAGAAGTCAAAAGACATACAGGGGAGGAGCCCACGTTCGCCACTCAATTTGAGATAGGGGATTTACCGACAGATGCACGTGCTGGCTCGATCTTCCAACCTAATTGGCGTGCACGTTTACTCACTGATTACCCAGAGATGATGAGTACCTGGGCAACCATGCCACTATATATCAAGTATAATCCATGCTATTGTCCAGTGGTACGTCGCAGATCCTGGCAAGCATTTGCAATCAAGGTACGCAACAATAAAGAGTGCTCGGCTTGGGTTAACTACCCATATTTTGCTCCACCTCGAGGGACTCCAACCGTAGCCTACATGATATCAACAATCCGACACTGGTCTACACGTCTAAATAATGCACCCGACATCGCGGCGAAAATGTGTATGAAGATATTCGAGCTCATGACCATTGTCTTCAAAACCTTTCGGAATGTCCAAGCTCCATACATCTCTGCCCCTGGATTCTCTCAAGGCAACAAGGATTTAGTCTACGACATGAGCCAAACCCCCTCGGTCACTATCATCTTTGCTTGGCATGCACGAATAAAGTACTTGCCCGCATGCTTCAAGCAGACATTTGAGGAAATGTTCTCTACGGGATTCTGGGAATACAATTCCGAAATTTTCATTCCCAGACCCACACATTTGCTACATCTATTCGCAGTAGAACAAGCGATCCATGCAGATCAGTTACGTCTGCCACATCCGGACATTCCAGGACCAATCGATTGGGATCGTATGATGACAGATTTGGCCAGAGGACTACGCATACAAGAACATCAGCTTGCCACTCAGGTTGTGGAATATTACATCCAACACTCCCAGCAACAAGGGTCTGTCAGGGACGACAAACGCGAGAGAGGGGGGGGTGTTGAGAGCAGTATGGGCACCCAAGGACTGACTAGACAAAGAAGCCAGCGGAGAGAGTCAGAACAAAGTGAAGGAGTAAGTAGACAAAGTAGTCGACGCAAATCTGGCAGATAGGCCCTTCAATTTTTCCCAAATCTACATCTTTTAACAGTGATTCTTATCACTAACAATCATTGTAAATACCATTTCATATTTTTGTAGCTCCATTTTGTGCAAGCCAAGGAGTCCTTGAGCTTGAGGAGCCTTAGAAGTACCTACATATCAATTTTCGTATTTTTTAGACTCCTTTTGAGCCCTCAAATTGGCCCTGGAACCTAATTTTTAACTAGGCCGGACACTAGGTCTGGACAGGGCCAAAACCTAGTCAAAAACTATAAAAAGAGCTAGAGAGCTCATTTTTGAGGTGGGATTGTAATTGAAACAAACTTGTAAGAGCATTTTGAAAGTAATCTAAAAGCTCCATTGCTTCTCACTCTTTGTCTTGCCTTGTGTGCGCGTGTGTGTGTATGTGTGTGCATGCTAGTGTGCTTCTCACTCACGCACTTGTGCAGCCACTTGCTCGAGGTCTTCATACCATCCTCACGTCTTCCCGGATTGACATTAAAGGAGGTGCTACTCATCACTGAGCTACAGAGGCATTAAAAGGGAAGTCACTACAAGGTATACACTCGAACTCAATGGTGTAGCAAAGAGGAGAAATAGATCTATAGTTGAAGCTGCAAGGCCCATGCTCAATGAAAAGGGATTGCCAAACTACCTATAGGCAGAGGTTGTGTCTATAGCTACATATCTCATAAATAGACTTCCATCTAAGTCACTAGATGGAACCACTCCATATGAAGTATGGAATGGAAGAAGACCTAGTCTAGAGCATTGTAAAATCTTTGGATGCTTAGCCTATGCTCACATTCCTTCTCAAGTAAGAGGGAAATTGGATCCCAAGGTAGAGAAGTGCGTATTCATTGGTTATGACCAAAACCAAAAAGGATATAGATTGTACAATCCAACTAATAAAGGATTTTCTGTGAGTAGAGATGTATTTTTTGATGAGAACAAATCATGTTTTGATGACGACAGGAAAGTGAAGCTACCTTATGACTTGGATGAAGATTTTCCATCACTTCAACCAAAGGAGCCAAAGAAAATTGAAGAAAGTGATTCGGAGATTGACCTAGAAGAGTTGGAAAGACTAAAGCTATAGCCAAATTCATTTTAGTAGTATCTAATTAACTTCAATTGCTACCAATCATGAGTTATTTCAATAAAAAAGATCAATTGTACACTGAGAATGATGCTTAGCAAGTAAGGGAATTATCTCGACATTTACGGGGTGTTACAGTATGTGGACCAGTGAGCAGAAAATAGTGAAAGTATCTCAAGATTGAGAAAACCAAAGACAATGAAACTTTGTTTCTATGAACTAGATTGTAAGGCGGGTCTATAGCACTTTAAATCACATCAAATGATCAACTATGCACTGAGAACAAGCTCTAAGAAGTTCGCAGTTTTGAGATGGTCATAGTAGAGAAGTGAAGTAGAGAAGTGATCAATGTATATGTATTAAGTCACATAGAAATACAATGACATTGGCAATGTTCAATTACACAATGTGAGGATAGTGAAGTGGCTATACAATGATCTCCCGAATCACACAAATCCCTCTCAATTGATCTCTCTAATTGGGCTCAGTTTTGTGAGATTTTTTATCCACTTTTATAGTTGAGATCGGAGCCAAGCTTTGAATTCAAATTCAAATCCTCACCATAAAGTAAGTCCTAAACTATAGGATTTATTCCCTCATCAATCATCTACCAAGTAACCCGAGATTTTATTCCTCCTAACTCCACGTGAGAGTAGTGCAATAAACATAGGCACTTTTACAAAGATAAAAGGTAAAATGACCTTTACAAGGGGATAGTCATATGTGACTATATGAGATACATGCTAATTGCTCAAGTATGTAGGCTTGGATTCTTTTGTACCAACATGAGTGAGGCGTGAGGTTGGTGTGGATGAGAGTTTGTATAGTTGGTGTGTATCCTAGATGCATACTTGGGTTATGAACTAAGCTCAAGATGCATTTAGTAGTGTACAAAGATGGTACAAGGTGGGATCAGGTGGTTTGTTACATGACTTGAATTTCAAGACTTCCCTTATGGGAATCCAAGTTTTGCATTTTGCTACATATAAGGGTTTCAACAATGACTTCACTTGTTCATGGGACTTTTTAGATACCCATTTCCAAGTTATTCTAGGGTTGAATTTACATGAAGGTGTGTTTATAATAGCTTTGTGTATGGGTTTATGGGGGGTTGGGTTTGATGAGTGTTGTTTAAACCATACGATTTCGTGTGTAGAAACCTAAGTTCTAAAGCAGGTCTTAGGCACCCAAATTCATTTATAATTGTGGCTTGCTTTCATCAACCTCTTCGGTACCCAAATGGAGAGTATTTTTTGCAAATGATATCATTGTTGGAAATTAAGCAGGCCCATTACTAATACCAGAGGTCCAAAGTTTCATAGGTCCAGGATCTACAACAAAGATTCCAGCAATCTTCCAATATTGACAAAACATGAACATACCACATTTAATCATTCAAATGATGAGACAAAGATAGAGAAATTAGACAACATGTGTAAAATGTTATGTAAGCCACTGCTTACTCACACTATCATAAATACAAATGTCAATTTACAATGTGGGAGAAAAACTCTCAACCACTCTATGTGAACAGAAATAGATGGATGAGTGTATGTACAGAATTTACAAGAATATTCAGATGTACGGACTGAAATCTGAATATGTATGAGATCTATGAACTATTAGGTTGTAGAAGAGTGAATATGAGTGACAGAAAGAGGAAGGATTAGTGTGAAACTGATATTCAACCAACCCTAATCTGAATTTAGGCTATGAAAGACCCTAAATTAGATGTGTGTGTGAAAGATCACATACTTACATAATCAACATAGAATGCTAACATGTTGCTGCCAGAAATCCTCATACTCATGTGAACGCACCTTCTCTAACACCTCATCCGAATGCATGTAGCATGCATGTACTGATTCTCCTTTAGATATGCCAAATAGGACTCCTCCTGATATGGATGCCACTACCTCCATAAACTCTAAGTAGTACCTGTGTGCATAAAGAGAATATGTACCTGAATTCTTAACATAAGATGCAAATCTTATGTTAAGCTCCATCCAATGTCTTTGAAGTACACTGAAATCTTGATGTAGAAGACAATCTTCAAATACATCATGTAGATGGCTGATCCACACCACCAAGTTGCTGATAGGTAAGTATTCTCCATAAGTAAGAGCATGAGCAAGAGTGTGAGCACACTCTTCTCCAAGAAGAACTCCATAACTGCTCCTCAACATGCTCCTAGAGTGCACCATGGCTGCCCCATGAGTGCTAGAGCACCACCTCTACTAAGGGACCAAAGCTGGCATTGCAATTGGTGTAGGATGATCCTAGAAATGACCCAAACACTTCTTTATATAGCGTTGAGTGTCTCATGCAAAAAACTCACTAAAAAGCACTTTATTTTAATCTCATCGCTTTTTAAATTGATTTTTCTTTATTTTTTAATTAATCATTGAAATTAGGGTTTACAGGTTTACAGGTTTGAGAAGACAAGAGATAGTAGGTTCAAAAGTCAGTACATGCTGCATATGTAGTCAAGCAGTGATTGCTTGATATGTACACTATTGGATATCTAGTTTACATATTTTCTCAAGTATTATGGTTCATAGTCAGCAAGTTTAGTTTTTTGAAGTTTGAAGAAATTCAAATTCAGTTTACAGGTCTGAGAAGAAAGGAGATAGCAGGTTCAGAGTCAGTACATGCTACATATGTAGTCAAGCAGTGATTGCTTGATACGAACACTATTGGATATCTAGTTTGCATATTTTCTCAGGTATTATCAAAGATATGGGAAGGAGCTTAACATAAGATTTGCATCCTATGTTAAGAATTCAGGTACATATTCTCTTTATGCACACAAGTACTACTTAGAGTTTATGCAGGAAGTGGCATCCATATCAGGAGGAGTCCTATTCGGCATATCTAAAGGAGAATCAGTACATGCATGCTACATGCATTCATATGAGGTGTTAGAGAAGGTGTGTTCACATGAGTATGAGGATTTCTGGCAGCAACATGTTAGCATTCTATGATAATTATGTAAGTATGTGATTTTTCACACACACACATCTAATTTAGGGTCTTTCATAGCCTAAATTCAGATTAGGGTTTGCTGAATATCAGTTTCATACTGATCCTTCCTCTTTCTGTCACTCATATTCACTCTTCTACAACCTATTAGTTCATACATCTCATACATATTCAGATTTCAGTCCCTACATTTGAATATTCTTGTAAATTCTGTACATATACTCATCCATCTATTTCTGTTCACATAGAGTGGTTGAGAGTTTTGCTCCCACATTGTAACTTGACATTTGTATTCATGATAGTGTGAGTAAGCAGTGGCTTACATAACACTTTACACATGTTGTCTAATCTCTCTCTATCTTTGTCTCATCATTTGTATGATTAAATGTGGTATGTTCATGTTTTGTCAATATTGCAAATTGTTGGAATCTATGTTGTAGATCCTTGACCTATGGAACTTTGGACCTCTGGTATTAGTAATGGGCCTACTTAATTTCCAACATTTGGTATCAGAGCTTCTAGGTTACCAAAATATGGTTTCAGAGCATCTTCTAGCATTTGACATATGACATACACACTTAATCTAGATGAGTAGAGATTTGAGACTTAAACAATTCAGTCACATGTTTATTTATTAGTGTGGAGTATGAAGCTGATGAACTGTTAGCAGCCAAATACTTTTGGAAGAGTAAAGATACTTTACAGAAGTATTGTTTGAAGACCAAGACTTCACAAAGAGAAGGCTACTTCAAATTCAAGGAAAAATAATGGTTTGGAGAAGTTGAACGAACCAAATCAACATCAAATCACAGGTATTAGTTTCTACTATTAGATTGTCATTTACAAGTCGTATCTTAGAAGAGCAGTTATGAAGAGATTTGAAGGATTCAAGAAGTGCTTTTAAACACTTTCATTATTTTGAAAGTTAAAAGCATTCGCTACATCAAAACAGGTATCTAGAGGTTGTTCTTGACAGTTTTGATAGAAGATCTCTTTCATGGCAAGAAAGCTCATCTAAGAAAACAAATTTGGAGATTAGATCAGTTTTATTTTCAGCCAACACAAGGTTGGAAGTTTTTTTATCAGATTTAGTACCTAGAGAGGTAATTCAGCATTCAACCAAAAGGTTGGTGAATCCAGTCATATCAGTCACATTTGAAGCAGAGTTCTGATTCAGAGATATGAGGAGATGGTAAAAGATGATTCTATATTCACTTCCATTTGTATACCATGTTTGTTTTGTCTCTTACTCTTAGCACTAGAGGAAGAGAAAAAATCATTTGAAGAAGTTAAGAGTGATTGCTACTTCAAGATGAAGAGAACAAAAGGTATGGAAGAGAAGTTTGAAGATGTTGACATCATCAAATGGAAGAAAGATGAAGAAGAAGAAAGTCCAACAATTCCAAAGGGAAAGTATGACTTTCTTTTCTCTTATATTTTCCATATACTTTTTCTACTTTTATCCTCTACACCCAAAGACAAGTCTACAAGAACATCTTGTGGGAAGAAGACAATTTTAAAGAAGAAGCAATTTTAAAGAAGAAGCAATTTCTAGGTTTGCACTATACTTGGTCATGTTTTAGTAGGTTTTGACAAAGAATTGCATTGAGAGAAAGAAGAGCAGGAGATAGCTAAGGCAGCTTATATGTTTTGACTCATATGCGCATGAGTTATGTATAAGTTGAAGATTTTGAGCAGGCAGCTATATGTTTCCTCAAAGAATTCTTGGAGTGTCAATTTAGAGCTACTTGGTATATGACAAGTTGCAAAGATTCTTCTTGACCTAACTCTTGAGGTAAAAGAGTATCTGTAACAAATGTTTGAGACTTGGAGTGAGGATTTTGTATGGAAAAGGTACCTCATATTCTGTATATTGAATATATTCATAAAATTCAGAATTTTTCAGGATAAAAATTTAGAAAAATCAATATTTTCAGAATTTCAGTATTTTTAGAAAAGTCAAAAATTTTAATATTTTGAGAAAATTCAGGAAAATTCAGATTTTTTGATGAACCAGTCAGTTGAAGAATCTACTTTCTATGTTTGTCTTGATTTTTGGATACATGCTTGTATTCAAAAAGGTGTTCCATCAAATCCTATCACTTTATTGAGAAGTGGAGTTAGCCAAAGAAAGTCAAGCAGATACTATCACATTTCACCAGAGTAGAACATGAAGATATGAAGTATCAACTTGCAACTTTTGGAGTTCTCAAGGTGAGAGTTTCTCCACTTATGTTTCAAGTAGCAGTTGCATATTCTTGGAAAGGATTTGGTTGAAGAAAAATTTTAGAACTTTATGTGAGAAACATGGACACTTAGAGACATTCAGGTAGCAAATCAAACATTCAGTCATGAAGGTTTGATGAGAGTAGATTCTACACAGGTATTTTGTTTGAGAGATCTATGATCTTGGAAGATCTTAGATAGATCTTGATTGATCTTGAAGATCTTGAGTATTTATGAGTCAGTTGTCTATCCTTTGTTTGCAAAGTTCTTAACATTGGAAGAAGTAAGTCAAAGATTCAGATTCTATCATATTAGTGTTGCAAAGAAATAGAAGAAGATACTTGTTATGTTACAGAAGATTATGGATCCTAAAATGCTTTCAGTAAGGTTTTTGTTATCATGTAATAGATCAGCTAACCTTATTCTATAATACGGGAAGCTAAGAAAGTAATAGTGGAAGCTATTGGCAACTGCAGTGCTAATAAAAAGGGTTAAGAGATTTTGTTTCAAATATAGGTATTGATAACTGAAGATCAAATTTATTGAAAGAAGGAAGACATTCTAGATTTCATAAAGTCTGATATAATTTGAAGAATTATGGATACTAGTTTTAAATCATCCAAGGGGGGTGATGAAACATGAAGACTTATTTTCAGCCATATGTGAAAGAATGCAGAGTCATACCTTTAGGTATTCCTATATTTCCTTTGTCAGTTTCTCTTTATGTTCCAGCTTTGAAAGAAGAAGGAAGAAGGAGAATGTATGGAGAAAGTTCCTGTTAGATGTTTCTATTCGAGAGAAAGTTCCAAAGTTCTATTGACGAGAAACTTGATATTTCAATGAGTTGTCAGTCACAAGTCCTAGGATGGATTCAGTTTCTGATTTTGTTTAGTGTATTTACATGACACAACAAAAGTACGTTGAGAAACCTTTCGTAAGGTAATGCAAATATGTGGATCCTATTGTATGTTTATAGGTTTGAGAAGACAAGAGATAGCAGGTTCAGAGCCAGTACATGCTACATATGTAGTCAAGCAGTGATTGCTTGATATGTACACTATTGGATATCTAGTTTTCATATTTTCTCAGGTATTATGGTTCATATTCAACAAGTTCAGTTTTTTAAAGTTTGAAGAAATTCAAATTCAGTTTTGTAGAAGAATTTTGAAGAAAAGATTCAAAGGTCAATTCAGAAGTACAAGTTTGAAGTTTATGACATTTTGTAGATGAATGAATTTGCATATCCAGTTCAGTTTGTACCAATATGACATTGCAGGGGGGATTGTTGGAAAACAATATCATATCCGTCCAAAATCCATTTAGGGCAGAAACGCTAATTTTGAGAAGACAGGAGATAGCAAGTTCAGAGTCAGTACATGCTGCATATGTAGTCAAGCAGTGATTGCCTGATATGTGCACTATTGGATATCTAGTTTGCATATTTTCTCAGGTATTATGGTTCATATTCAGCAAGTTCAATTTTTTGAAGTTTGAAGAAAGTCAAATTCAATTTTGAAGAAGACTTTTGAAGAAAAGATTTGAAGGTCAATTCGGGAGTACAAGTTTGAAGTTTATGACAGTTTGCAGATGAATAAAGTTGCATATCTAGTTCAGTTTGTACCAATATGACATTGCAGGGGGGATTGTTGGAAAACAATGTCACATCCGTCCAAAAATCATAGATGTGCTACAATTGATTTCCTTGGCTTCTTCGTATGCTTCTTTGGAAATGGTTGTGTCAGCAAGGAAGCAATTGAATTCTAATACCTAGATATGTGTTATGCTATGAACTGCTTTTTTTCTTGGTCTACCAGTCTTCTTGCCTCTTGTCATGATTCTCGGGTTGAGACACGAAGATCACAATTGTCTTTGGAAAAGAAGGGAGTTACATCCTCTTTCTCACTTATTCTTCATTAGTTGAATCCTTTTGCATCATATAGCTTTGGACAATAAAAACATCTTTCTCTTCATGATTAACCTTAGATAGACTAGAAGCCTATGTGATTGCTAGATCAATGATAGTGCCATTGTCTAGTTTTATCATGACATGCTGCTCATTTACCCAAATCTCAAGAAGTCAACTTTTTAGATTCAATTTGACTACGTGGTCGTAGATCTATTCTTCGTCGAGGATGAAAGACTCAGTGAGTTCTTCATCATGGTAAAATAGTACTTTAGTTGTCATCAAAACATCTTCAATATCTTACAACAACAAGAATATCTTATAGCACTAGTTGCTTCACTTGAATCAATCAATGCTCTAATAGTTTTACAGGGTGCAACTTATTCTAGCTCTTTTGAGATGAAGAGGCATCTATCAAGGATGCTGGGATAAGATTTTCTTTTAGCCTGGCACATAGTCATGTGATATCTATGGGTAGGGGCTTCCCTATTCAAGTACCTAGGCTGATCTACACCTTGTCTTTTCAACTTCATTCTTTTGATTCGTTCCAATGCTTTCACCTACACTTCTTTACATATCCTTAGCTATTCTTCCTTATGTTTCGTAGCCACATTGAGTCGAGTTAGCATCTCTTCAGTCAAAGGCTCTTGATAGATCTTAACTCTACATCCACATATATAGTTTGGTAATACATTTCCTTGCTTCTCTAGTTTACATAAATGTTGTTTCAATGTAAATACCAAAACTAAGTCTCCACATTTTAATCCTTTGTCCTTCACATGTGCATCACAATATGCCTTTTGTCTTTTCTTTGTTGCATATATACTTGTAGTTGTGTATAATCTCGTCTCGCGTAATCTTTCTAGGTCCAAGATTCGTGAGATAGGTCATGACCAATCCATTGATGCTCTTGTGCCACCTTGAGTGTGGGTATCAAAAAGTCTAATGGGATCATAGCATTCTAGCCAAATACCATATGAAAGGGAGTGGCATTAAGTACCATTTTATAGGCAACTTGATATGCCCAAACCACATGATGAAGTTGTTTGTGCCAATCATAATGCTTATCATTTACAAGCTTCCTTAATACCATACACAAGATCTTGTTCGTCCTTTCAACTTGTCCACTTTCTTGTGGGTGATAAGGAGTTGAATTCTTATGAATGACCATGAAATCTTGTAAAAGATATTCAATGACCTTGTTCAAGAAGTGAGTTCCACAATCACTTGCGAGTTCTATAGGCAACATGTATCATGTAAATACATTTTCAAATAAGAACTTAGGTATGCATGGCTCTTTCTTATTGCTTTCACTTTAGCTTGTTTGGTTAGATAATTGGTTGCAACAATGATGTATTCCTCATATGAACTCTTATTTAGGGGCTAATAGGTCCTATCAAGTCTTTTCCCCACTTAGAGAATGCATATTCTCCCATCATGGGTCTTAGTGGCATCTCATCCTTGAGTATTGAGTATTGAGTTCATTGACATGTCACATCGCTTCACATAGGTATGTACATCCATGTGAAGGGTAGGCCACCAAAGACTTGAGAATAGAATCACCTTGACCACTCGACTGAGTTCAAAGTGTCCTCCTGCAACAATGGTGTGCGGTTTCTAAGATCTTTAAATATACACTTTCGTGCACACATATTTTGAGATATCTATCTCGTCCACACATGTAAAGATTGTCTCCTATGAGTGTGTAGTCTTGAGCCTCCTACTCTAGATTTCTTTGATGCACTAAAGTCATCTGTTGAGGGAATTTCTTCTTCCTCAAAAATTCAACTAATTGACTCCTCCAATCCGGTATCAATGACACTTGATACAATGTTACATGCTCAACATGGGGTCTATTGATACAAGTGGGACAATCCTTAATCATCCTATAGACACATGCTTCCATAATTAGCCAATATACACCTAATATTTTTAGATTCTGTAGGGTTGGATATTTTAACTAATGTTGTCCTAGTGCATGGAAACGTGCCAATTCCAAATTTAGCAGGCTCTTCTTCTTTCACACAACAAGATAAAATGCCTTGATCATTTTTCTTGTATATGCTTCCTACCAATATATGGTATTTTTTAGATTTGATAATGTCTTCATCCCTAGTTCTTACTACGGGGATTTTGGGTCCAAAAGTGAGAATAGGCAGAAGTGTTTTAGCCATATTATCAAGATCTTGCCCACATGCACATAGAGGGTACGAATGCTAAAAACACACAGAAAAATAGACACCCCAAGCGACGAGACAGAATGCAGTATTGGGTGCAATCTCCCCCCATGCACTCTGTTTTGACAGTCCACAGAGTGCATGTATTTATATGAATTTTTTATTATGTCGAGATATTGGTTACATGAGAGCAGCTTCAAAAAGCACGCATGAAATTAAAATTTGGTAGCTTTGCAGAAAGCCTTTGCTTTTAATATAAAAAATTGCAGTCTACAATGACCCTTATTCTAACCAATACCTTACCAACTGTTTCTAACAATAGAACCATCTACATGGGTTTATTTACAAATTATATAAATTATAAATCAGATTATTGATGTCCTCCCTTTCTTGCCTTCCACGCCCTCACGGACCTTTAACTGCTATATCAAAAACACCAAAACACATTAATTCATTTATAAATTAACACTCCAACAATTCCTTGTTCAACATATTCCATAATTCATAACATGCCCCTCAGTTGAAAAAGCAATTGACCTCAGTTGATAAAATGAAAATAAACATGGATCGCTAGTCACATGTTCTATCACTGAACGAAAGCAAACATGTCCCATGTAAAAACACATGCATGGAAATGTTCATGGAGGAGTTACATTAATGTGTTTGTGTATGATATGCAGAAATTAAGTGGCAATAATGGGGTGTTAATTGTGTTTTATGTATCCATTGACATTCTTCAATAGAGTGATTTTTGTACTTAACTAAATATCGATGATAGTGAGTACCTGTGCATGTAGTAATGACATCATGATCAATTATTTTCTCAGGAACCAAGATTTCAGGTTGTTCTTCAATTAAAGGAGGGTCATCAAGAAGTGGAGTGAGTGGTAAAGTTCCTTTAAATGGTTTAAGTAAACTAATATGAAAAGATTTATGTATATTCCAGTGAGATGGTATATCTAATCTAAATGAATTATCATTAATTTTTTGTATAATGTGAAATGGTCCATAATAGCATGGTGCAAGTTTAATTTTAGGATGGTGCAAAATATTTTCGAGATGTCTTTTAATGATATGCAACCATACAAGATCATTTTTTCTTGAATTCCTTTGCTAATCATTTTGTATTTATATTACGTGTATATTGCTCTTGACTTTTCCTAATGTGCTCATGAACATCATGAAGTATAGAAATGTGATCTTGAGCAATAGAATCAGCCATCAGAATGTCAATTTGCATGAGTGCTTTTTACCATAAACAATTTCAAAAGGTGCATGGCGAGTAGTGGTGTGTGTGGTGTCATTGTAAGCAAATTGAAGAAATGGCAACTTTTCATCCCAATTATTGGGATTAACTAATGAATAAAAACACAATAAATCAAGAATAGTGCTGTTTCTAGACTCATTTTATCCATTAATTTTAGGATTAAATGCAGAGCTAAAATCTATTTTAGAACCAAAATGTTGAAATAAGGCAACCCAAAATGATTACAAAATCTAACATCACGATCAAATAACATTACTTTAGGAAATCCATGATGTGGGAAAATGCATTTAATGAAGAATTTTGCAGTCTGAGGTGTAGATAAAGTTTTTTTACAAAGAATGAAATATGCATATTTACTAAACCTATCAATTATTGTCCAAATCATATCATTATGTGATGAATTGATTGGAAGACTTGTGATAAAATCCACAGAGATTTGTTCCCATGGTTGATTTGGAATGGGAAGCGGCATTAATAATCCAAATGGTTTACCATGATGAAGTTTTACATGCTGACATACAATGCATTGAGAAACATAATGTGTAATATCTTTGCAAGCAGAAATGGTGCTCTATATGCCTCTATGACCCATGTAGGATGGTTCATGCATTTCTTTGATGACAAAATCTTTAAAAGCTTGGGTTATGCACAATCTATGTTGAAAATAAAGTAAACCATGATGAAATGTACATTCTTCATCAGATAAAGGTGCACCATTGTTGAAGTCATGCCATGCATGCAAGAAATACAAATCAGATGCATAAGTGGAAATCATTTCCTGAAAAGAATGAATTAAGATGGCAGAAATATTATGCAAAACAACAAAATGTGAAGGAAAATGGCTAAGAGCATCCGCTACAACATTAGATTTACTAGGCTGATATTGGATCATGGGTTGGAAATTTTGAGTGAATGAATCCCATTTAAGATGTCGATGAGAGATTAAGGGCTGATTTAATAAATGCTTAATAGCCTATTGATCAGTTTTGATTAAGACCTTAGAGCCCATAAGATAGTGTTTCCAAATTTGCAAAGCATGCTCAACCACTAACAATTCTTTATCATATGTACTATAATTCTTTTTTGAGGGCTTAAGCTTCCTGCTCTTAAATTCAATGGGATGATCATTTTGCATTAAAACAACACCTATTCCCGAACCACTAGCATCAGTAACGACATAAAAGGGTTGTGAAAAATCAAGTAACTGTAAAACAAGTGCATGTGAAAGTGCATGTTTGAGTTTTTCAAAGGATTGTTGTTGAGGTAAGAGGCAATGCTAAATGAGAGAAATTTCGAGCAAACTTCCTATAATGCATGCCTTCACTTGAAATAATATGTCCTAGATATTATAGCTTATGTTGAAAGAAGTAACTCTTTTCAAGATTAATGTAAAGTGTGTTCTCTCATAGCAAATGGAAAATTGTTTTAAGATGCTTCTCATGCTCACCATCATTCTTAGTAAACAAGTATATTGTCAAAGAATATAAGAAAAAAAACTTGGTAATCAAGAAAAATGTTGTTCATCATTCATGCAAATGTAGCAGGGGCATTAATAAGTCCAAAGAGCATTACCATAAATTCATAATGGCCGGTTTGAGTTCTAAATGCAATCTTAAAAACATCACTTTGAATCATACATATTTGACGGTAACCCAGTTTAAGGTCAATTTTACTAAACATACGAGCTCCTCGTAACTTATCTAAGAGATCATCTATTCGAGGAATAGGGTATCTATTCTTTATTGTGACCTTGTTAAGGGCTCTATAATCAATGCACATTCGATAAGTTTTATTCTTCTTCTCTACTAAGAGAACTGGTGCTCTAAATGAGGAAGAACTAGGCCTTATACATCCTTTCTGTAGTAGGTCCTTTACTTGGTTTTCTATTTCCTTTTGGTGGAGTGGGCCATGTCTATAAGGTGCTTTATGAGGAGGAGAACTACCAAGGACTAAGTCTGTGCTATGGTCAAAGGATCCTCAAGATGGTGGTAGTTCAGAGGTATACTCAGACATAAAACAATCCTTATAAGTAATCACGAAAGGTTTATGTGCATCAAGAAGTGTATGAGTATAATCATTGATGACATGAACAAAAACAACGCATGAAATGAATCCTTTCCTAAATGCATGTTTTACTTGAGTATGACTAATTGTTGAAGCTCAAGGTCAAGGACAAGCATAATAAGTGCATCAAAGAAGTAGACACACAAGAAGAAATAGGGAGCTCCAAGAAGTGTATGTCAAATTTTCAGAAGAAATCTCTATAAAATAGTGATTTTCATCACTAAAAACCATTGTAAATATCATTTCACCTTTTTGTAGCTCCATTTTTGCAAGCTGAGGAGTCCTCAAGCTTGAGGATGTTGGTGCAAACAAGCCTTAACACTTGGCTTTGTCTTGTACCTTAAAGAGCATTGGATACCAACCTTGAAGGTGTTACAAAAGTTCTTGGATTAATTCACTTGAAGGAAGATCATAGGAACACATGCCTATGCCTTATTATCTTTTATCCAATGTAAAAGTCAATATGACTTAACTTACCTCTTGTAATCTCACCCACCTTCAAAAGTCGTGGAATTTGAAAGGTATGAATGGAGAGAATATCTCGATGTGATTAGTTGAGAGATTTGAGGGAGCCTACATTTGAATTTTGAAATTCAAATTCCTTCAAAACACCTATAAAAGACAATGTAAAAGTCGCGGGTTAGTTACACTCTTCCCGAGGCTAATCCAAGCAAAATTGTGAGTGTGTGAGAGCTACTACCTAGCCTACACCTCTGAGTACCATTGGGCATCACTCTACATGCCAATGGGAATGTACATTTGATAGTATCAATACATATACTCATAGTTCTTTACTCTGTGTTTTCTCTGAGTGACTACCTTCAAGTCTGTCAACTTCAACAGAGCATATCTCAAGATCTACTGAACCAAATTTGATGATCAAGGGCTCATTGGAACCAGCTCAAAGCATTCTACAACACTACAAAATTTCAAGTCATTCTATTCAGCCAATTAGGAGAAATTGCTGTCGAAGTGATCACTGGTATATTTCTGTGTTGTTCCTAAAAAGTCGGGGGTGTCCCTGATTTTGCTAAACATCATGATCAGTGTATAGTTTGTTATTTGGAGTGATTTAACTTGCTAATGGTAGCTTGTTAAGTTAATTTAATACTCCCAGAAGGAATTAAACCAATTGCAAGTGTGCTGGACACACTGAGCTTAGAACTGAGCAGGTATCAATACAGGAATAGAAAGTTTTTGGAGTTGTGAAGGTTCAAAATCATCTGTTTTGATTTGGTCATTACTCAATCATTTTGTAAAGCACATATATAGTTTCTTGGTGTCATTTGGAAGCTCAAGGAGTCACCTAACCATATCTGAAGAGAAAAGAGGGCAGGTGTGAAGCAGGTCTAGCAGCACCAACTTGATCTTCTGATTGTACCCAACCATCACATCCAACAGTGGTATCAGAGCTTTCAAGGTAATCATGGGTGATGGTTTCCCTTCATTTATTGACAAATTGGATAGGAATAACTACCAGGCATGGTCATTAAGAATGAAGACTTATCTACAAGGGAGAAGCTTGTATGGATACATATCAGGAGATGAGGAGTTGCCCTCATTCAAAACCAGAGGCCTACCTACAAAGGATGAGCATGAGAGACTTAATCAATGGTGTGCTAAAGATGCTTTGGCAAGGTCATACCTTCTAAACTCTATCTCTGATTTCCTTCTACCTCATGTTAGGAACTGTAAGACTTCCCAAGAGACTTGGGAAACCTTGTCAACATATTTTTCATCAAGCAGAAGAGCCAGAAAGAATCAGCTATGGATTGAGTTTACAACTCTTAGGAAGCAATCAAAACAATGTGTCTCAGATTTTGTCACCAAAGTCAAAGACATTGCAGATCAACTTGCAAGTGTTGGAGAAGAAATTGAAGAAGAGCAAATAGTCAGACAAGTGATCAATGGACTCAAAGCAGATGACAAGTGGGAAAGCTTTACCACTGCAATGGATTTATACATGGACATCCAAGCACCTGATCTAACAACTCTGATTGGACAACTATTCACACATGAAGCAAAGATCACAAAGAATGGAGAGCAATCAAAAGGTAACAATCCCTCTGCCCTATATACAGATAAGAAGTCCAAAGACAAGGGTAAAAGTAAAAAAGTTGATGAAGAAGGATCCACCTCCCAAGCAAACTATGCAGGGAGAGGTAGATCATCTAGAGGTAGGGGCAGAGGAGGTAAGTCAGGTAGGGGGAGACCCTATAATTAATCTCCATGCAATATTTGTGGCTTGTCTAACCATACTACAGATGAATGCTACAAGAACTACAAGAATCAAAGAGGAAGAGGTCACCAAAGAGGAGGATACTCTCAAGGAAGAGGCAGATTCAATCAATCTCAAGGCTACCATGGTTACAACAATAATTACAACAATAACTACAACAATAGCTACAATCACAATGGCAATTATCAAGGAGGATACAGGAACAGAAAGGATTACAACAATTATGCAGAGGATCAAGATGATTCCTTGTTGATTATGAACATGACATCTAAATCAGGTATCAATGATGATCATTTGTTCTATATTGACTCAGGTTGCTCTAACCATGTAGCTGGGAATGTTGCCTTACTCTCTGATTTGGAAGAACCTAAAGGCAAGCACCAAGTGCAGACAGGTGGTGACACTAAACATTCAGTGGTTAAAGTAGGTAATGTCAAAACAAGTGATGGTAATCAGAATTTGCTAAGCAGAGTATTGTATGTTCCAACAATCACCAAGAATCTGATGAGTGTAGGTCAGATTGTTGAAAAAGGTCTACAGGTCAGGTTCACTCAACATGGTGCATATGTGGAGGATCCAAGACATGGATTCAGAAGGATAGCCAAGGGAGAGAAATCAGGTAGACTATTTACCTTTGAACTTGAGGATACTAAGAATATTGCATTGTACAATTACAAGGACCAAACCCTATCAGAATTGGAGATGTGGCACAAGAGATTAGGTCACATTGGAGAAAGGACCATAAAGCAAATGAGTAGGGATCAATGTGTGCTTGGGATACCTAATGTATCCAAGCAACACATGATATACAAATGTGGGGCTTGTCAGTTTGGTAAGTCACACAGATTGCCATATACAAAAAAGGGTTTTATGCATGAAGACTACTTGGAATTGGTGCATACAGATGTTTGGGGACCAAGCAAGGAGCCATCCATATCTGGATCAAGGTACTATGTATCTTTTATAGATGATTATAGCAGATGGACTGTTTTGTACTTCATGAAACATAAAGATGAAGTATTTAATTGCTTCAAAAGGTATCTTGCATTAGTTGAGAATCAAACAGGTAGACATTTGAAGAGGTTAAGGTCTGATGGTGGTGGAGAATACTTCTCCAATGACTTTGAAGACTTCTTGCAGGAAAGAGGCATCAAGAGGGAGATTACCACAAGGTACTCACCTGAACAAAATGGGGTAGCTGAAAGAAGGAATAGACTCATTGTGGAGACAGCTAGGTCTATGCTTAATGAAAAAAAATTACCAAATTATCTTTGGGCAGAGAGTGTATCTACTGCCACATACTTAATCAACAGGTTGCCATCAAAGACACTTGATGGAATGACACCCTATGAGGCTTGGCATGGTAAGAGACCTTCTCTGGATCATTGCAAGATCTTTGGGTGTGTTGCATATGTGCATATTCCCTCACAGGTAAGGGGAAAGCTAGACCCTAAGGCTGAAAAGTGTATCTTTATTGGTTATGATTTGAATCAGAAAGGATACAGGTTCTATAACCCCTCAAACAAAGGCTTCAAGGTAAGCAGAGATGTCATTTTTGATGAAAATGATTCATGGTATGATAATGAGTGCAGGAAAGTTAGCCTACCTTATGATATGGAAGAAGACTTTCCAAAGCTTGTCAGACAAGAACCAACTCAGAATGAGGATACAAGTTCAGATGATGAAGACACCATCAACATTGAAGAATTCAAAGCTTGGAAATCCAAAGGGAAGATGAAGATGAAGCAACTTGAAGACAATCCAGAATCCTCAACTCAAGCTATGAGGAGATCTTCAAGGGAAAAGAAGAAACCTATTAGGTATGGATATGATACTTCACTTGTAACCAAGCACTCTGTATATCTTGTAAAGGATATCTTAAGTGAAGAACCAGGTACATTTGAGGAAGCCATTACTAAACCAGAATGGAAGGAAGCAATGGATGAAGAAATGGAGGCTCTCAAGGAAAGTGATACTTGGGACTTGGTACCCAAGAAGGACTCCATGAAGGTGATAGGATCCAGATGGATCTACAAACTCAAAAGGAACTCAGATGGTTCAATAAGCAGGTACAAAGCTAGGTTGGTAGCCAAGGGTTTTGCACAAACCCAAGGCATTGATTATGAGGAGACTTTCTCTCCTGTGGCCAAGATGCCAACTATCAGAATTATGGTGAGTGTAGCTGCATCCAAGAATTGGAACATGTATCAATTGGATGTAAAGAATGCATTCTTGAATGGATGGATATCTGAAGAGGTCTACATGTCACAACCACCTGGCTATGAGGATCCCAATAAGGTAAATCATGTTTGCAAATTGAAGAAAGCTCTGTATGGATTGAAGCAGGCACCTAGAGCATGGAACTATAGGTTAACAACCTATCTCTTGGATCAAGGATTTGTGATGAGTAAAGCAGATACTTCATTGTTTATAAAGAAGAACAATTCAGAGGTAATATACTTGTGTGTCTATGTTGATGACATCATTATTACAGGAAATGATGTTCAAGGAATTAGACAAATCAAAGGTCAAATGATGAAGGAATTCAAGATCAATGATCTTGGATTATTGAAGTACTTCCTAGGGCTTGAATTGGTATACACAAATTCAGGTATATTCATTACTCAGAAGAAGTACATTCAGGACATGGTCAAGAAATTTAATTTGCAGGAAGCTAGAGTCTCAAACATTCCTATGGAGGTCAACCACAAACTCAGTGCACATGAAGGAGAAGAACTCAAGGATGTTACAGGTTACCAAAGTTTGGTAGGTAGTCTCAATTATGCTACCTTAACTAGGATTGATATCTCATATGGTGTTAGTGTACTTAGCCAATTTATGCATAAGCCAAGAGTACCACATTTGGAGGCAGCCAAGAAGATAGTAAAGTACCTAAAGGGAACACAAAATCATGGTTTGTATTATCCATATTCATCAGACATTGACATCAAGGTATACTCAGATGCAGATTGGGCAGGTTGCAAGGATGACAGGAGAAGTACATCTGGTTACATATGCTTTGCAGGTGATAAACCAATTTCTTGGTCATCCAAGAAACAACCCACAGTGGCTCTATCATCTACTGAGGCAGAATACAGAGGGCTAGCCAATGCTACTCAAGAAGCAATATGGTTGAAGTTACTCTATTCAGAATTGGGCCTATACACTAGGCCACCTATCATATTTGGTGATAATACAAGTTCACTCCATCTAGCTGCTAATCCTGTGTATCATGCTAGGACAAAACACATAGAGGTTCATTACCACTATGTGAGGGAGAAATTACTTAGCAAGGAAATCCAGTTATCATATGTGTCCACTAATATTCAATGTGCAGATTTGCTTACAAAAGCTTTGGATGGAAGCAAGCTATGCAGGTTTAAATCCATGATTGGATTACAGGATATCATTGAAGATTAAAGATGAAGACTCAAGCAAGTGTTTGGCTTGAGGGGGAGCTGTTGGTGCAAACAAGCCTTAACACTTGGCTTTGTCTTGTACCTTAAAGAGCATTGGATACCAACCTTGAAGGTGTTACAAAAGTTCTTGGATTAATTCACTTGAAGGAAGATCATAGGAACACATGCCTATGCCTTATTATCTTTTATCCAATGTAAAAGTCAATATGACTTAACTTACCTCTTGTAATCTCACCCACCTTCAAAAGTCGTGGAATTTGAAAGGTATGAATGGAGAGAATATCTCGATGTGATTAGTTGAGAGATTTGAGGGAGCCTACATTTGAATTTTGAAATTCAAATTCCTTCAAAACACCTATAAAAGACAATGTAAAAGTCGCGGGTTAGTTACACTCTTCCCGAGGCTAATCCAAGCAAAATTGTGAGTGTGTGAGAGCTACTACCTAGCCTACACCTCTGAGTACCATTGGGCATCACTCTACATGCCAATGGGAATGTACATTTGATAGTATCAATACATATACTCATAGTTCTTTACTCTGTGTTTTCTCTGAGTGACTACCTTCAAGTCTGTCAACTTCAACAGAGCATATCTCAAGATCTACTGAACCAAATTTGATGATCAAGGGCTCATTGGAACCAGCTCAAAGCATTCTACAACACTACAAAATTTCAAGTCATTCTATTCAGCCAATTAGGAGAAATTGCTGTCGAAGTGATCACTGGTATATTTCTGTGTTGTTCCTAAAAAGTCGGGGGTGTCCCTGATTTTGCTAAACATCATGCTCAGTGTATAGTTTGTTATTTGGAGTGATTTAACTTGCTAATGGTAGCTTGTTAAGTTAATTTAATACTCCCAGAAGGAATTAAACCAATTGCAAGTGTGCTGGACACACTGAGCTTAGAACTGAGCAGGTATCAATACAGGAATAGAAAGTTTTTGGAGTTGTGAAGGTTCAAAATCATCTGTTTTGATTTGGTCATTACTCAATCATTTTGTAAAGCACATATATAGTTTCTTGGTGTCATTTGGAAGCTCAAGGAGTCTCCTAACCATATCTGAAGAGAAAAGAGGGCAGGTGTGAAGCAGGTCTAGCAGCACCAACTTGATCTTCTGATTGTACCCAACCATCACATCCAACAGAGGAGCATTAGAAGTATCATCCTACCAATTTTCATAATTTTTAGACTGCATTTGAGCCTTCAAATAAGCCCTAGAACCTAATTTTTAACTAGGCCGGACATTAGGTCTGAATAGGGCCAAAACTAGTCCAAAAACTATAAAAAGAGCTAGAGAGCTCATTTTTTAGGTTAGCTTGTTAGAGAAAGGAGCTTTTGTAAGAGATTTCCGTTGTAATCAAAGTCCTTCCATTGCTCCTCTCTTTGATCTTGCCTTGTGTGCATGTGTGTGCATGTGTGTGTATGTGTGTGCATGCTTGTGTGCTTTCACTCTCACACTTGTGCCTTCAGTCGCTCGTGGTCTTCATACCAGTCCTCACATCTCCGCGGATTGATAAGTAAAGGAGGTGGTGCTTATGCTTGAGCTACACCAAATTTTGGCACCGTTGTTGGGGAGAGAGCTTCGAGGACGAGCGTTGTGATGGTAAGATCGTAGATTTGCAATGTTGAAAGGTAAAAAAACTATCATTTCTGATCATTTTCTGATTTTTCTTCTTCATCTTCATCATCATCATCATCATCATCACCATCTTAATCCATCTTATTCTTCATAAATTTCTTGTTTTTTAGTGCATTTTCACCATTTTCATACCATTTTTCATGCATTATTGTGCAAAAAGTAGTTTAGGAAGTGGAAGGGAGAGCAAGCGCCTATGTTTTTTCACAATTTTCTACACATACAGAGCTGGCCATTGCTCGGCGCTCAAAAGTTTGAATTTCCCGCCAAAAAAATACGATTCTGACTGAAAATCACGATTTTCATAAAATTCAAATTTAAAAAAAAAATGTGATTTTCTATTTCCCACTTAAAAGCTTTCTAAAAAGAACACGATTCTGAGGTCATTCTCAGAATCGTGATTCTCTGGTTGTGCTCAAAATCGTGATTTTGTAAGTTTCTCAAAAACACGATTCTAAGGCAAAATTGCGATTTTCATATCAAAAAACACGATTTTGAAAAAACACGATTCTCTATTGGCTCCAAAATAATGATTTTCAAAAACACGACTTTCATCCAAAATCGCGATTTTCACGATTTTCAAAACACGATTTTCATTAAGGTACAAAATCGCGATTTTCAGAACATGATTCTCAAAACAGAATTTTTAGCCAAAATCACGATTTTCAGGTAAAACCACGATTTTGAGCAAAAACACGATTTTCAATCAAAATCGCGATTTTCTGGTCATTCTCAAAATGACAATTTTTAGGCAAAAAACACGACTTTGAGGAAACACGATTTTCATTCAAAATCACGATTTTCTGATCATTCTCAAAATCGCATTCACGATTTTCATTCAAAATTGCATTTTTCATAATTTTCATTCAAAATCGTATTTTTTGAGGATTGCTCAGAATCACAATTTTCATAAGTGTTCAGCATCACGATTTCCATGATTTCACAAAATCATGATTTTTATGGTTGCTCGGCATCGCGATTTTCATGATCCCTCAAAATCACAATTTTCATACGAGCTCAGCATCGCGATTTTCAGACCCCCAAAATCATGATTTTCACACAAAATCGTGATTTTTCCAAAAGTTCATGTTTGCCTGTTTTGACCCCTAGGAGCCTGATTTGACATAACTTTTTCATCAAAAGTCCATTTTTTGAGCTCTATAGCTTGTTGGAAAGATTGTTTCAAATGCTACATGGCCTCAACTATTTTTTATAAGAATGACATGTTGATTTTTAGATAGACTAATTTGAATTTGACCCTAAGGTGGGATTAGAAAACCAAGGGGGCTTCAAAGGATTTTGAGCAATACAAAGGGGAATTTTGGGACTAGAAGACAAAGCTTATGAACTTGAGATCTCGTAGACACCTAGGCATAGATAGACAAAGCAATAGATCTTCTGAGGCTAGTGTCAACTATACAGCTAAGTCTTGGGCACAAAAACTAAGTGGTTATCCTTACGTATTAAGCTCTGACTCAAGTGACTCAGAAATGTCTTTTAGCATGGGGAAACATGTAGGTGGCTCAGGCACTGCCTATCTACAAACACCAGAAGGTCCCTATAAGACACAATTGGAATATATTCGGACCAACGGATTAGGTGCTCGCATCTATGAGGATGGTCTGAGGCGATCAGTGGTCCAACTCAAAAATCCATACCAACCCTTGGGACTTTGAATACCCAGTAGTCAAGTTTGAAGAGGGTTCATACATTGATAAGGAAGGGACCATTTATGTGGTCACCAACTTACTAGAAAGGATAAATGAGTTTGGAAACATTATTCCTGAGAGTGAGATAGGCAACCTAGAGCAAGGAGATGTAGGAGGAGAACCCAAGACTCCTAGAGGTAAGTTAGTTTTGACCAGAGTGATCACTCTAGATTGGATCCCTCAAGACAACAAAAGCATAGAACTATTCTTGAATAGAGAAATAGAGGAAGTCTTTTGGAGATTCAAAACAAATCAACCTAGCCCAAGATTCATCATCTATGAGTTCAAGGATCCAGAGCTACCAAGCAAACTTGTCTACCTGGATAATACATCGGAGAAAATGTTCTTGGTATCAGAGCATGATAGGCATGCATATAATTGGCAGGGTGAATTGATCTTTCCTCCACCGCGGCCTAATATTTCCCATGGCCACCAAGGTATAGGATCATCATGGGCTCATGAAGCACAACGAGAATGCACAAGAGAGAGACATGAGGTAAGTTTTGCACACATGGTGGGTTGAAACAGATCAGGACATGGGGGTGAAAGACATGAAAGAGAGAGACATCAAGCACATGGGCATCAAAGAGATGAACATGATTTTCCATTGCCTAGACCCCAAGAGTACCCAAGGACCCTTAGACCCTCTCAAGTGGTCAAGACAATGAAAAACTACTTTGACAGGACAAGATATCCTTATGATCATGTGGTTGAGTTCAAAAAAGTGTTGAGAGCTGAACAAGTTGAAGACTTGTTCACTCAGTTCGAGCATTTGGTTTGACTCTCAAGGGCACTACCTTAGCTTGGTTTCAACCCCTAAACAGTCACAACTATCACGATATAGGTCAACTGCTAGATGAATTCATTGTAGAATTTTCTAAGAGTGGTATCAGACATAACACATCATCCTTGATCCATAGCTTCAAGCAGACACCCCAAGAAACAGTGTGACTAGCAGGAAGACGGTTCAGACAGTACTTAGAAAGATGCCCTGTTCCAAAGTTACCCACACTTGCCAAACAAGTGGCCTTGTTCTTAGATGGCTTACTAAGCACCAAGTTAAGATCATATGTGTACTTGAAAGATCCTAGATCCATAGAAGAGTGTGTGCAAATGTGCATAGACATAGAAGACAACTTGGGTGAAGAGTTAGAATTGTCCAAACTCTACAAGGATTCAGATAGTTCTACTAGTCATACTTCTAGAGCCTCCACTGAGATAGATAAGATAGCTGAGCAAGTTGCCAAGAAGCTAGGAGTCCAAAATAGACAAACACCAAGAGTCACCTCATTGAATTGGTGCTATACTTGCGGAGGGGACCACCTGACTAACGTATGCCCAATGCAAAACTAGAACATAAGAGAAAGGAATGCCCTATATTGCTCTATTGAGAGAAAGTACACGAACCATATGGCTCAAGATTGTCCATACAATAGGCAGACTATTAGACAAACTTATCAGCAACCTTACCAACAGGGTAGGTATCAAAACCAATACCAACATGCATACTATCGAACACAATAGCAATATCAGGCACCATATAGGCCACAACTAGTCCTAGGAAACCAACCACCAACTCTGGTCAATGTAATTCCAGTTAAGTATGCAATGGCACAAGAGAACCCTAATAGAGCATTGGTGCCAATGACTCCTTTGGTCTCAGAAAATGACCGTCATGCTCAGAATTCTGACTACTCCTATGAAGATAGTCCACAAGCTTATTACACAGAGTCACCTGAGCATAGTGAGATTTACTCGTATCAATATGAGGCACCACCTATGGAACAAAATTGGGAGCCCGAATACTCCAATGTCATGTACACAAATCCTAACCCTAGGCCCCAATGGAGACAAGTAAGACCACAAGCCCCTAGAGGACCATGTTTTAGATGTCAGGGTGACCATTTTATTCATGAATGTCCCCACTCAGCAACTCTAGGACAAGAACAAAATATCACAATACAAGGATTTTTTCCTGAGTGTGGCAAGGAACATCTCCCAAGAGAATGTCCCAGGAATCCCTCTAGTGCATCCAAGGTTAGACCCATCAATGTGGTAGGCTTAGTGGAAGATTCAAGTTCAAGTAGCAATAATGTGGCTCCTATACAGGTAGTTACTAGGGCACAAGCCTTAAAACAAGATTATTTAGTTGAACAATTAGAGTCAAGTGAATCAGGAGAGCCTAGTAAGAGGAAAACAAGAACATGGAAAGATACTAGGGAGAAGGCCAATCGCAAGTGAAATAAAAAGCTATCGGAACTAGAAGAAAGCCTGAAAGACACAAAAACAAAAATAGAAGACATTGCATTGCAAAACCCCTCGCATGTCGAAACTCCATCCACACCACCTCATCCCACCCCACCACCCATTGTAAATAGGCCACAACCAGGGTCTATTCTTGCAGATCCAACACCAGAAGGCTTGGACATGATGTTCAAGGCCTACCAGGCTCGACTTCAAGAAGGGCCTACAACTGCAAACCTAGAAAAGAGTTACCCTAGTGCAGACTTAGAGATTGAACAGACGAAAATGTGCATGAAAATGGTAGAACTAGCTCAAGCTATGCTTGAGACTAGTCAAAAGTTCAATCAGACAAACTCTGTCAAACCGGATTTGCATTTCCAGGGCTTATTAGAAAGATTAGAGCAGTTGGTAAACAAAGCACAAGTTTCTTTACCTCCACAGGCTCAACCAATGGTTGAGAGAGAAAGCTCTCCACCAATGAAAGCTTATGTTCCTAATTCCACACATGTTGGAACACCTCTTTCAATTCAAGAGTACTCTCAAGAGTTCTTGTGGGAAATACAAGAAGAGAAATGGGCCAAGGAGAAGGGTAATCCCCCTCCTATTCCTGAGACTGATGATCTTCATGATCAATTTCCCCAAGACATTCCGTCTATCTATGGAGACCAAATAGAGCAACAAGAAGATGAAAGATTAGATTTTGAATCTAATTCTTTACAAGAGTTGCCACAATTCACAAGCCCATGGGAGTCTGAATCTCTCCAGATCAAAGATCCCACAGTACTAGTAAGAAACGGAGACTCAGTGGTTCCAAGGAACACCGATGTCATGAAGAACACTAAGGTTCAGTGTCATCTCACTATGGAAGAGCTGCTAAAAGTAAAACCCGAGCTATGGAACCATGTGAAGGATCAAGTCCTAGAACTCGATTCCAATATGCCAAAAGGAGGCTCTAAACAGAAAGTACCAAAGATACCTCTAGACAAAATAGGGGACATGAGTGAAGGTGAAGAAGGTAATACTTATCTTCCAATCACCTACCAAGGTTACACAACGAAAGCGATCGTAGATTCAGGTGTTGGTGTTGCTATTGCGACCACCTCCTTGTGGAAGCAATGGAACAAACCAACATTAAGACCAACTAGAATGAAGCTTCAAATGGCAGATGGTCATTTTGAAAGACCTCTAGGATTGCTCGAAGGGATAACTCTAACCACTTGTGGTGTAGAGTTTGAACACACATTTGCTATATGTGACTTTGAGAAAAATAATGTCTACGAGATGATCCTAGGAAGACCCTTCCTAGGACAACTGCAAATAGTACAGGATTGGGGAACCAACTCCTTGTATTTACAACACTTAGGGATCACCACCAAGGTCAATTTGAAGAATTACTCCTTTAGGGATATGCCACCCCTACAGTGGAATCCTATCCACAAAGCAAAAGAAGATTCAATCTCTATGTATTTTGGAAGTTCTCCTAACCCATCCTGGTTGCATGAAGATACTCATTTGTGGATGTGCAAGGTCATAGAGGAAGAGGAAAAACACTTAAAGGCAAGAGAAGAAGGAACTTCGCCAGGATATAGACTAGTTAGAGACCCAACCTATGTTGATATATTTAGGTAGTGATGTGTGTGAACACACTAGGACTGCCGGGGCACTTTGTTCCCTCTTTAGGAGGTTTTTTTCCCCCGGCTTGTATATACGCCTATTGGCCTAATGGGCTACTTATCTTTGTACATTCTCTAGTAATACGTTTAGTATTGTGTGTTGTGCCTCTTCCTTGTGTTGTTCGCGTGCTTCCGCAGATGTCTAACTCCAACAATTGGTATCAGAGTAGGTTGTCGCTTCATCTAGGGCACCGTCGACACTCCTTCGGTTGCAGTCTCAGAATCACACAAATTTTGGTGAGCATACTCAGCATGTTTTCGAGATCAAAACAACTTTGCTATGTGGTGCCAAAATCGCGATCTCAGCTTGTTTTGGCCTCCAAACATGCTTGGGATACACTTACCACATTGTACCAAGCTAGGAATGAGGCTCGTGTTGCTTACCTCCGAAAACAGTTAGAGAGTGAGCACATGAATGAAGGTGATTCTATGGACAGTTTCCTAAGAAAGATCAAAGACTTGAAGGAACAATTGATTTTTGTTGATGAGGTTATACCAGATAGCTTACTTGTGCAGACCGTTCTGAATGGTCTTCCTAGTTCATATTAGAGTTTTGCTTCTACTCTTCGGTTGATGATGAAAGGCAATCCAAATGCCTTATCATTTGAGGAGTCAGAAGGGCAAAGGAAAATGGAGCTCTTCAATTAGTAAGCAGAAATCTACTAATTCTGCATATTCGAAGAAGGAAGATAAAGATGAGAAGAAAACAGAAAAGCAGAAATTGTTTTTGTAAGTACTATAAAGGGAATGATCATATCATAAAGAACTGTCCAAAACTGGCTGCTGAAGAGGCAAAGAAGAAAGAGGCTGGAATGGTTGTTGCAGAGGCCTCTACACCAAAAACAGAGTCTACTAATCTTGTGTAGGAAGAAGAATGTGTGTTTACTACTGTCTGTAGTTTTGACTCATCTTCTCATGAGCAGTGCATGTTTGTAGTAGACTCAGATGTTTGGTATTTTGATAGCGGGGTGACCAAACATATTACCTCATAGCACAGTTTCTTCTCTTCACTTGAGCCTGCCCCTACATGGAATATTGTTACATGCACCAACAACTCCTCTTATCCTGTTATGGGAGTTGGTAAGATCATTTTGACTACTTCTGATGGTAGTTCTTTCACTTTGTCAGATGCTTTATTTGTGCCAGGGATCAAGAAGAACCTGTTATCAGTTTCTGCATTAGCCAAGATTGGCTTCGTTGTGAAATTTGTTGATGACAGGTGTACAGTTCATGGTCTATCAAATGGTGATGTGATTATTGCTTTTGGCATTTTATGTCGTGGGCTGTATAAGCTCATAGACTATGAAAGATCTATAAATGATTTGGCAGTAAATGATTCTCAGGCTATGTCAGATGCAACGCTTTGGCATGCATGCTTTGGTCATCTGAATTTTGCTAGTTTGCTATGCCTGCAGAAATCTGAAAATGATGTCCTCTTTGCCCAAACTTGAGGCACCTGGAAAACATGTTTGTGAAGGCTATATTTTGGGCAAAATGCAGTGTTCGTCCTTTCCAAAAGATGGTTCAATTTGGGCTACTCAGAAATTGCAGCTTGTACATAGTGATGTCTATGGTCCTATGCAGACACATTTTTTTGGGAATTATCTTTACTTTTTGACTTTCATCGATTGATTTTTCCAGGCATGCATGGGTATATCCATTGAAGGCAAAGTCCAAAGTGTTCATGTGCTTCAAATAGTTTTTGGTTTTGGTTGAAAATCTATCAGCATGTAAAATGGGTACCCTCCCTTCTGATCTAGGGGAGGAATATATGTCTTCTAATTTTAATGCATTTATGGCTGAACGTGGGATAAAACACCAATGTACAGTGCCATATACACCTCAATAGAATGGAGTTGCTGAACGAAAGAATAGATGACTCATGGAGATGGCAAGGTGTATGGTCAAGAGTCAGGCTTTACCACATAGTTTCTGGCTTGAGGCTGTCATGTGTGCAGCATATGTACTGAACAGGTGTCCCACTAAAGCACTGTAGTCTATCACTCCATATGAGGCTTGGCATGAATGCAAGCCATCTATTTCTCATTTGCGTGTCAACATCGTAGAAAATTGGATGATAAAGTAGTAAAATGTATTTTTGTTGGGTACAGTTCTGAAAGTAAAGGCTATCATCTGTATCATCCACAGACTAAACACATTCTGGTTAGCCATGATGTTGTTTTTGTGGAAGATGTTATTCAACCATTGCTTTCATGTACTAAGGAGACATTTGTTAGCTCCAAAGACATGTATGATACTTTGCTACCTCTTTTTATAGGTGGATAGTCTAGTGTTGGTCCTCATGAGGTAACTTCTAAGCCTTTGGAGGTTTCATGTGATGATGTAGATAATTCCATTTCTAATGCAGATGTACAAGATGCACTTATTGATGAGAGAGCTGATATTGAGCAGGCAAGAACTATGCCAAAATGGCTGGTGCACACTTTGCGTGAAAGCAAATTAGATGCATCTCTGTCACATCATACTTGTTCACGCTCTCATAGTGCCTCTTTTGCATCAAATTGCTATGATATGGCTGCATCTAGTCTCTGTGATGAGAATGAGCCTGTTTTGTTTGATGAAGCACAAAATTCAGAAAATTGGATGGTGGCTATGCAATCTGAATATGATGCTATAATGAAGAATGGTACTTGGTCTTTATGTGACTTGCCTCCTGGCAAGAAGGCCATTGGCACTAAGTGGGTATACAAGCTGAAGCGTAAATCGGATGTTACAGTTGAGAGGTATAAGGCTAGGCTTGTTGCAAAGGGTTATGCACATGAAAGAGGCATTGATTTTGATGAGACCTTTGCACCTACATGCCGTATGACTATTGTTCGGAGCATCTGTGCACTTGCAGCTCATCATGGTTGGAATGTACATCAGTTGGACATTAAAACATCATTTTTGAATGGTGACTTGCATGAAGAAGTGTATGTTTTTCAGCCCCGTGATTTTGTGTAGAAAGGGCATGAAAACCAGGTGTGCAGGTTAAAGAAGGCATTATATGGTTTAAAGCAAGCACCAGTGCTTGGTATGAGAAGATACATGCCTATCTAATTGCACATGGTTTTGGGAATAGTCCAACTGAAAGCACCTTATATGTTAAGCGTGCTAATGATGTGCTTCTGATCATAGTTGTCTATGTTGATGACATGCTGCTCACTAGCCTTATTGAGAAGCATATTGCTGATTTTAAGGCTGTTGTGGAATGGCTTTGTGTCAAACAAAATATATTGACACATTATTGCAGCATTTTGGCCTTGAAGACTATAAGCCTATTGCCACTCCTATGGAGATAGGTTTACGATTGAGTCTTCATGATGCTAGAGATGCATTTGATGATGTTCTCTATCAGCAGGTTGTTGGATGCTTGATTTACTTATGCATTACTCAACCAGATATTCAATTTGTTGTCTCACAGATGAGCAGGTTTATGCATTGCCCAGGAGTCAAGCATTGGTGGGCAGTTAAGCGCATCTTTCGCTATTTGAGTGGTACTCAGCTACTTGGGTTGTTTTATCCCAAGGGGGGATCACTACCGCCAGATTTGCATGCTTTTTCTGACTCTGATTGGGCTGGTTGCTATGACACTCGTGTGTCCACTAGTGGCTTTTGCTTCATGCTTGGTAGCTCATGTATATCTTGGTTGAGCAAGAAGCAGCCTATTGTGGCCACTTCCAGTTGTGAGGCTGAGTATAGGGCAGCTTTCACAGCGATTGTTGAGTGTGTGTGGCTCAGATGCCTTATGGCTGATTTGGATGTTGGTCAGACTTTTGCCACCACCATCTTCACTGACAGTCAGAGTGCATTGGCAGTTGCGAGGAACCCTGTGTTCCATGCTCACACTAAGCACATTGAGGTGCATTATCACTATATCAGGGAGATCAGCTTAGCATATGTGCTCATGTAGGAGAACATTGCAGACCTTTTCAAGAAGGCTGTGCCTAGGGAGAAGTTCGAAGCCTTCCGCAAAGCTTTGGGCTTACTTCCTTTTGTGGAGTGATTTCCACATAGCTTGGCACTTCCTTATACATGAGTGCCAGCTCCTTGTTCACCGCATCACTCCCAGAGGGATTTGTTGATATATTTAGGTAGTGATGTGTGTGAACACACTAGGATGGGGCACTTTTTTCCCTCTTTAGGAGGTTTTTTCCCCCGGCTTGTATATACGCCTATTGCCCTAATGGGCTACTTATCTTTGTACATTCTCTAGTAATACATTCAGTATTGTGTGTTGTGCTCCAAGCTTCTTCTTCTTCCTTGTGCTGTTCACGTGCTTCCGCAGACGTCTAACTCGAACAACCTACACAATGATGATCTTTCCAGATGATGAATTTGAGCCTCATGGCTGGGCAAAAATCTTACCCACCATGGACATTGCTGTCAATGAAGAAGATTGGACACCTCATTGTGATGAGGAGGGTTATGATATTTCAGTGTTCATGTGTCAACCCTTGCTAGAAGAATGTGACCCTAGTGACTTCATAGAACAAGAAGAGAACGATGATGATCTAGAGTCCATTGTGATGGATAGTTGTTTTAATTCAGAGAAGCACTATGTAGACGATGTCAGAGTATTTTCTCAAAAAGAAGAAAAACCTCTCACAAGCATTAAACCTATAAATTCAAAGGATGGAAGTGAGAGCAGTAAAAAGAAAAAGAAATGAAAAGCAGTAAAACAATAAGAGGATGAATCATTGTTTGAAGTACTAGAAAACTTCAAGAAATATGAAGTTGAAGACCGGAAAATTTTGATATGAATGCCTAAAAGAGAGGCCATCATAGGAGAAGCATATGATAATAAAGAAAATACCAAAAAGATGGTAGTAACCATTGAAGGAAACGAAGAGAGATGTACATACATAGGAGAAGACCTAAGTGCAGAAGAAGAAATGGAGCTTGTAGTTCTATTAAGGGAATATAGGGATGTGTTTGCGTGGCACTATAGAGACTTGAAGGGGGTGGACCCAAGAATATGCTCTCATATGATTCCCATGATTGCTGACGCCAAGCCTACCAAATAGAAGCCCTACACATATAATGACACTTATGCAGCTAAAATAAAAGAGGAAATTGATAGGTTGATTGAAGCTAGATTTATCTATGAGATTGAGCATACTGAGTGGGTGTCCCCCATGTAGTGGTGCCCAAGAAGAATGGAAAGTTGCGAGTGTGTATTAACCTTAAAAAAGTTAATGCCGCTACGATTAGAGATAGCTATCTGCTTCCAATCACCAAACATTTATTGGAGCGCGTTGCAGTCAAGGAAGTTTATAGCTTCCTTGATGGATTTTTAGGTTACAACCAAGTAGCCATTGCCCCAGAAGATCAACACAAAATAGCCTTTGCCACTTGGGTTCACCAATGCATTTTTGTGTGATGCCATTTGGGCTCACCATTGCACCTGCAACATTCCAAAGGCTCATGTGTCATATCTTCAAAGAGTTCTTGCAGAAGAGCTTAGAAGTATATGTGGATGATTTATGTGCTCATTCCCAACGAAGAAAATACCACATCCCTGAGCTCAGACATATTTTCAACAAGTGTAGAGAATATCGAGTGTGTTTGAACCCAGAGAAGTGTGTATTCATGGTATGACAAGGTAAAATCTTAGGTCATATTGTTTCAAAGAATGGAATATCAATAGACGAGGACAAAGTTAGAGCCATAGCAGAATTGCCCAGGCCAAGGAATGTTAAAGAGGTACAAGCTTTTATGGGCCATTGTGGATATTACCGCAGATTTATCCACATGTATGCAATCATAGCTAAACCTCTTTATGGTTTGTTGACAAATTTCGAATGGGACGAATGCGAGAATTCCTTCAATGAGCTGAAGAGACATTTGTGCACAACACCAATATTGACCACTCCTGATTGGAATAAGCCATTCCATGTCCATGTGGATGCATCCAATCATGCCATAGGATGTGTGCTAGCACAACCCACAGGTGAAGGAAATCTAGATTTGTCTATAGCATATGCTAGCAAACAGCTCACTGTAGCTGAGCAAAATTATACAACAACAAAGAGAGAAGGTTTAGGCATGGTATATCCCGTGAAGAAATTTAGGCACTATCTATTGGCCAATAAGTTCAAGTTTTCACTGATCATCAAGCTTTGTTATATTTGGTCAATAAACCTTGCAATACAGGATGTCTAGTAAGATGGTTCCTCTTGCTAATGGAATATGACTTTGAAGTTGTTGTTAGAAGAGGTAGAACCCACCTCCGGGCATATCACCTTTCTCACATCACTTCAGGAGAGTCACCGCAAGGAGTGTTTGATGAACTACCTGACGCTTATTTGTCAATTTAGAAGTTGCTCCTAAATGGGCAAATAAGTTGGTACCAATCCTAACCTTCGGGCCTGCAAATAAGAATGTGAAAACATCACAAGAAGAAATTGTAAAATCACAAAAATATCACAGATTGGCAGGAAGCATGTATAAGCAAGATATAGAGGGTGTATTAGCTTGTTGTGTCGAGGACAATGAATATAGCAGTTGGTTGCAACAAGCCTGTAATAAAGTAAGTCTATGATCCAAGGGTCTGGCCGGTTCAGACAGATCTGAAATCGGACACCGTTTGGTCATCCGTGTGTATGACCAAAGATCTCGAGTTTAGACTTACTAGGAGGTCTTGTGCTCTTGTGAACAAGTGAACCACTTAGCTTAGTGGTTAAGTCTCAAGGATGTGAAGGACGAGGTCTTGGGTTCAATCCCCATGAGGTACATGGGAAGAGTATTTTGCCCAAAGAGCTCTAGAACCTTCTAGAAGCATCCACTGGACACTTGGCGCACATGTAGTTACATGGCTGACACTTGGCTGGTTAGTATCCACCTGCCCAAGAAGGTAGTCCCCTGGAGAGAGCTATATATAGAGGCATTTGGTTGGGAGGAGAGTCATCTCTCAAGCATGTGGTGGTCGTAATTCTTAGATTGTTGCATTGGTATCAGAGCTCAAGGTTGAGCTTCCATGGAGACCTTGATGGGCCTTCATCATTGTCATCACACAAGCTTTAATGGAGAGTTTGTTATGTTCTTTTTGGTGACTTCTCTCATGCGTCTTCTTGCGAGTATTACGAGGTCCATTGTTTATCTTCGGTGGCGCCATTGGAAGGATTGAAGGAAGCAATTAGCAAAAGATTATCAGATTTCTACCGTCAGCCCCGCAGCGGACTCGAACTCGGAACCCGTCGTTCAGAGAGTTCAGGCCTATCCACAAGCCCAACGGTGCTAGCGGACTTCTTTTCCACGCCGTTTACTTTGATCTGTCTTTTTTCGACTGATGATCAAACGATTTATCGAGGAGCAAAAGATGAAGATCATCTCTGCTGTGTATGGCGAGGGACTCGAACCCCCGTCCCACGGATTGGCGTGCGCTGCTCTATCCACAAGAGCATCATCGACCGCGTGAGGTTAAATACGCAGCAGAGCAGATTGATCAACTCCGGCGCTGAATTAGATCTAAATTTATAGATCTAAAAAGTGATATTCTCTGATGAAGCATAGGGGATTCGAACCCCCGCCCCCCCAACCAGAGGATTGCCGCCTATCCATCATGTCGACGGGCGTTCACGCTCCAGACATCTGCAGAGATTCATCTTTTGTTGTAACCGAGCGATGCAGAAGATTTCCAAAAGGAACAAAATCAAAAATAACTTTTTGTGCCCGCTGCGTCTGCTAGGGATCGAACTCAGACGGTTTCTTTGGGAGGAGGCTCACGTAGCCACGCACCCAACCATATTTGCTTGTTCTATAGTGCAGAGCAGATTTTCCTAAAGCAGTAAGCAGAGCTGAAGTGCAAGCCCAACTCTCATCTTTTCAAGGAGCCAAGTCCTCTCATCCATCCAAGAAGAATCAAAGATTGAGCAAAGCTTGATGGAATTGGAGCTGTGGAGTGAAGATCCGGAGGCCTAAGTTAGTCGATTTCGACGGACCAAGTCATCCAAGACTATTTCTTGATGAGGAAGCTTCAAGAATGGTGAATAGCTCCTGGCAAGGATCAAGGGATGGACGAAGCTATGATCAAAGCTAAGTATTTTCCAGTTTCTGCTTGGCCTTAATGCTTGATTTATCTTGTTTTCATTATTCTACACTTAATCCTAGATGCACATTGAAATAGCCAAGATTTCAATTGATTAAGTCTAGATTAGAATAATGAATTAATCCATTTCTTATTTCAAGCATTAGTTTGCATTAAGGAAAGACTTGATCCTTGTGCATCAAAGAATGTATTTTGGTAGTTTAAATACATATTTCCTTTCCATTGAGTCAGTTTTCTATTGCACCTTAAGGGTATTTTTTATATATCATAGTGCATTAGGACAAAGGAAAGGATATACATGCATCAGGATTGCATGACATACATTCTTAGTACAAGAAAAAAATTGTGCATCAAGTTCATGCATGATTATTGTATTATTTTTTGGGCATGCAAAGAACATGCATGCATACGCATGTGAGCATATGCTTTTGCATGTAGATACATGCATTTGCATGGAAGAATGGAATGCTGTTTGCAAGTAGATATGAGAATGTACTCTCTTAGTATTTAGCTTACTTTATAAAGCTCGCAGTTTGACATTAGGGAAGACCAAGGACTAGTTAGTTGCAAAGACATACTAGTTCTAGTTTGCAACTCAAGTAATTAGTCGATTTCTTCCCAAGTCGATACTCTGCTATTAAAGACAAATACTTAATGAGAATTAAGTATGTTAGATGTCTTGCTAGGTATAAGTAAGCACTAAGAGAAGGTTAAGTAATAAATTTCCTTGATGACCAAGAAAATTTAATTACTTGCAAACTCTTTTGTGATGTATGATGACTCTAAGTCCTGGATGTACTTAGAAAGTCATGCGGATAAAGCTTTAGTTGATTAGTTATATATTTTATGTAACTTCTCAAGCATCCCAAGGTTGGATGAGAACATCAACTATATTTCCAAAGTTCCATGAGCACTCTTCTATTTAGAAGATTTCGAAAGTTTTAAAGAAGTTTCTTGTGGTTTCAAGATTTATATCTCATGATGAAACCTCGGTAAGTGACTTTTTGGAATAGAGATATTAAATAGTCAAGCCTTCTATTTCATGTGAGATCATTCTCCTACTATGTTCAAGACGAATTTATTTTTGGGGAGGTAGCATTCTCCTACTATGTTCAAGACGAATTTATTTTTGGGAAGGTAGATGTTCCAAGTAGAGGATCTTAATTGATTCATGAACTCTTCCCAAAATACACATAAATTCATATTATATGATAGGTCCAAGGAATGATGCAGGCAAAACCTCTTTAGGATATAAATGTTTTGCCAAGATATAAAGGTACCAAGCTTTTATAAATTTTCATCTCAAGGGGTGATGGAAATCAAAAGGTTAAACCTCAACATCAATTGATCCTTGATATCAATAAAAGGATGTTAGGTTCCATAGTTGCATCTCTGGTAAATGATGCAACTAGCTAAGCAATCTTTAGGAAATAATATAAGTTCCTAAAGACTTGAAGCAAGTATGAACTTTTCATTTAGGAGTAGAAAGTTCCAAGAAATGGATCTTAAATCCATGAACTTCTCCTAAACAAGTTATAAAGTTCAAAGTGTTCATAGTTGCATTACTATTGGATCAATCAATAGATGCTTGGACTTTAAACATAAATTTGATTAGTGAAATATGTTTAAAGGACTCTAGTAACATCTGAAGATTGACCAATAATAATGAGTTTTGTATCAAACTCAAGAATACAAGTCGATATCACATAAATGAAAGTTCAACTTAAACTTTCATACTGGCAAATGTGATATTTCGTCTCTAGTTTGATACTCAGGAAATAAATACAATTGAATCAGTAAATTTTTTGGATATCATTTGAAAGAATTTCTTTTAAATGTTCTTTTTGCAAAAGATTCCAAAATGAATCGTTTGCTCAAGTTATTTTGATTCCCTAGAAGGAATCTCAAGTCTTTGAAGAATGGCATTCTTTCAAGTATTGAGAATGAAATCCTTCATACTCTTTAGTCTGTAAGTAGTTCATTAGCAATTCCCAAACCATCAGTATTGGTTAATTAAGTCCAAATAAGTGATATAACCTAACGGTATATCAAAGATTCTTAGCTTTGGAATCTGAGAGGCATAAGTGTATGCTTGGACTTGAGAAAGATCTCAAAAAATCCTGCAGGTAAGCAAAGAAGCTTAAGATAGTTTAAGAGATCTTAAAGATAAAGACTATAAGTCTTTATTTTTATCGCAAGATCAACCAGACTTGATCAATCTTGGCCATGATTGTCCAAGTAATGTGCGATTAGAACTACTTTGTAGATTGCCCAAGTATTGGCAATAAAATTCCTTTTGGGAATTATTCACTCAAGTTCCATTTATTCGATGGAAAACTGTGAAAAAGAGTAAGCTGTTCTAAGTCTGAACAGAGTGAAGTAATTCCAAGTATGTAGTCTGCAACCGTGAAGACGGTACTTAAGTCTGTGGAAGGTAAAACATAAGTATTTGCCTATCCTTAAAGGGATTTTGGTACAAATCCAGAAAGCATGAGCGGATGCTTAGACTAAGGCAGTAGAGAGATTCCTGTAAAAAAGCCCCGGCCGGGATAGGTACCTAAAAAGCACCAGTATAGAAAGGAATCTAAAGACAAGAAGTCATAAACTCTTGTCGCTACAAAATTGGTCAAGAATAACCAATTGAACTTGAATTTGAGAAATTCAAGTACTTGGAATTTTGATTGGTTTTCATTTGAAAACCCCAGTAAAGAAGAATTGATATTCTGTCATGAGGTTTTCAAGTTTCCAAGACAAAGCACATGATTATGAGGTGATCATGCGAAGGAATCAAAACCTAGGAAAATCTAGTTAGAGGTAATGCCTGAAAACTTCCAATTCTTGTAAAAGAATTGAAGAAATAAGGTACTCTATCAAGAGATGTTTAGACTTTAGGATAAGAATCACCCACACATTAATGTGAATATAAAATAGGGTGGTATGGGACACCAGATTTTATACTCAGATTGATGTAGGAAAGATGGAATGGGACATCGGACCGTGGGATGATGATTATCTTTTAGTCCTAGTTTGGATTTTGAAGTTAGGTTCCATCCTCAAGGGAATTAAGACTTCAAGGAAAGTTTAATTCATAAAGGATGTGAAAGTAGTATCTTACGATACTTCAAGGTAACTTCAAGATTAAGGAAACTGAAGATATGAAGTAAGTAACTTCCAAGATCTTCTTAAGACACTTCAAGTTTAAGTGTTATTGATCAGAAATATTTGATAAATTTCTGAAAGAAGTTGGACTTTTACTTTGAGTTGATTTTTTTCAACTAAAGATTCAATTGACTAAGTCAAATATCAAGTTTCTAGTGTAACTTGATAAATTCACTCTTTTGACTTAAAGAAATGCACAAGAATTGCATTCACGATTAGGAGTCAAAAAGATTGAATGTGATCTGAACTTAGTCTCAAGTGAAGCATTATTTGAATACGAAACTCATCGACAGAACCTCAGTGGGTCGACACACTGATGTTGATTACCACACTAGTATCTTGTGGTAGGATGATGTTTTTGATATCCTTTGAATCTTTTTGAGAATCCAGCTTATTTCTCTGAAAGATAAAGACAATGCTTCAATACCTTGTTGAAATTGATCATTGAAAAGTTAAAGTCCTGAGTCATCTAGTCTTTGACTCATAGCAAGTTTATGTATGTGCGAAGTTTGAATTGGTTGTACAAAGTCTTAGTTATCTCTTTCCGCTTTCCAAATCTTTTGGAATTGACTCAGATATGGTATCTGATTTCTTTTTGCAAAAGACCAAGGATAGCCGGTTAGAATTAGATAACTAACTTGAACATCCTAGATAGATGTTATGTACAAGAACCTTTTCAATCTTCAAAAGATGATAAGTCTAAGTAGACTTATTCATTTGATTTTGCTTCAAGTTATAGCATAAATGATTTCCTGGAGTCCAGTATACTCTAGAATAGGGAAGTTAGGAATTGCTCATCAGATTGACAATTCCCAAGAACTTTCAGTTAAAAGTCTTTGAGAAAAGTGTCCTAAGTTGGACAATTTTCATTTTGAATTTGAATTGGTAAAGTTAGTATGGTTGATTCCACCGGAATGGTAAACTTTCTCCTACAGTTTACATAGGATTTTTTCAACTCATTGGGACAGAATAGTCCTCTAGTCGGGTGAAAAAATCAAGTAACTGTTAGATAAAAGTAAACCATTGTACAGACATCTAAAGTTAGATGTATGGGACAACCACACTTCAAGTTCTCCAAAACAAATTCAAGTGAATCAAGAATTCTCAAAGTCTTGCGAGGGATAAAGAATCCCACCTTCATTACTAAGCCCATGCACCAGTTATGCCTAGAAATGGACTAGTAATTTGAATCCACCTAATTCACATGTTTGTGCCTAGATCGCACATCGAGAAACTGTGAATTAGCCAGGGATATGTGTTTAAATCCACCTTTATTATTCATTCACTATTTTGTACTTTGACTAGTTCATCAAAGTGCAAAGCGAGATAGTGTTTAGAATCATTTGGGCAAGGATGCCACCACAGAGATGAGACATGTTCTTCCAGTTCTAGAACATGACCATGTTCTTCCAGTTTTAGAACATGAGGCTCGGGGGTTGCCTACAGTATGTATATAGCTCTATTTTCGAGGACGAAAATATTTTCCAAGGGGGGAAGAATGTAATAAAGTAAGTCTATGATCCAAGGGTCTGGCCGGTTCAGACAGATCTGAAATCGGACACCGTTTGGTCATCCGTGTGTATGACCAAAGATCTCGAGTTTAGACTTACTAGGAGGTCTTGTGCTCTTGTGAACAAGTGAACCACTTAGCTTAGTGGTTAAGTCTCAAGGATGTGAAGGACGAGGTCTTGGGTTCAATCCCCATGAGGTACATGGGAAGAGTATTTTGCCCAAAGAGCTCTAGAACCTTCTAGAAGCATCCACTGGACACTTGGCGCACATGTAGTTACATGGCTGACACTTGGCTGGTTAGTATCCACCTGCCCAAGAAGGTAGTCCCCTGGAGAGAGCTATATATAGAGGCATTTGGTTGGGAGGAGAGTCATCTCTCAAGCATGTGGTGGTCGTAATTCTTAGATTGTTGCAAAGCCCATGAAGGATTGCTAGGAAATCACTATTCTAAACAGTGAACATTGCAAAATCTAAAATGTTTAGGAGTATATTGGCCTAGCATGGACAAAGAAATTCATGAGTGGATCAAGAATTGTCTAGTATGTCAAGTGCAAACCCCAGTGGAGCATGCCACCCTTTATAATGTGTCATTAACTCCAGATTGGAGTGCTCCATTTGTAGAATTCATGAGATCGAGAACATTACCCAATGAGACTAGTCTAGCAAGGAAACGAAGCTTGGAACGAGGCTCAAGACTACACCTTAGTATGAGACAACCTATACCGAAGATGCAAAGATGGATACTTGAGACTATGCGTTCATGAATCAGACTAGAAAGTCTTAGAAACTGCACATAGCGGTGTTGGAGGTGGACACTTTGGTCTTGATAGAGTGATCAAGACCATTTTATTCTCAAGAATTTGGTGGCCAACTCTTCATATGGATGCTCATACCTATGTGAAGAAATGTGACACATGTCAACGTGCACAATATCCGATCAAAAAATATGAGATGCCTTTGAAGCCAATGATGGGAGGACATGCATTCTCGAAGGGGGGCATAGAATTCATAGGTCCTATTAATCCCCCAGCTAGAAACTCCCATGCAGGGTGTATTATTGTAGCCATAGATTACCTTACAAAGTGAGTAGAAGTAAAAGCCACAACAAAGAATGATGCTCAAACAACAGCTAAGTTCTTATTTGAGAATGTGTTCACGAGATATGGACTACCAATAGAGTTAGTGAGCGATATAGGCACACACTTCTTGAATGAGGTCATTGAAAATCTTCTCCAAGAATTCTTGGTGATACATAAGAAGTCTGCCCCCTATCATCCACAAGCTAATGGACAAGCTGAGAGCACAAACAAGATCCTATGTAATGTCTTGACTAAGCTTGTAAATAAGAAACGCTCTGATTGGGATAAGCAGCTTCATCATGCTGTTTGGGCTTACCGAGTTGCCTACAAAATAGTACTCAATGCCACCCCATTTCAGATGGTCTTTGGCTAGAACGTTGTGCTAACATTAGATTTCCTAATCCCAGCTTTAAAGGTAGCACAAGAGCATGAGTGGAATGGACATGAGTTGTCCTCCAGAATCTTTGATTTAGAACGCTTAGGTGAGATGAGGCTACGAGTGACAGTAGGTAACTTCGCTGCAAAAAAAAGGCAAAAGGCATATTTCGATGCACACATAAAGGATAAGGGACTGAAAGAGGGAGATCTGGTGTTGGTTTATACACTAAAGCGACATGCCCATAAGTTGGAAAAAGGAGGATATGCACATGTTTGAGTTTTTCAAAAGATTGTTGTTGTGCTAATCCTCATGCAAATTTTAACTTTTTCTTCAATAATAATATGAGTGGGAGTGATAAATAAGAAAAACCTTTTACAAACTTTCTATAAAAACTAGATAACCCTAGAAAAGAGAGTACATCATTCATAGTTTGAGGTACAAGCCATTCTTCAATCACTTAAATTTTCTTTGGATCTACATGAACTCCTTGACTAGAAAAAATATGGCCTAAATACTCTAATTCTTTTTGGGAGAAATGACTCTTTTTGGGGTTGGCATAAAGTTTTTTTTTGCACAACAAATTAAAGACAATTGCTAAATGATTTTCATGGTCACTATCATTCTCACTATAGACAATTATATCATCACAGAAAACAAGAACAAAAGCTTGATAATCAAGAAAAATGTTATTCATCATACGTGCAAATGTAACAGGTACATTGGTGAGTCCAAAAGGCATTACCATGAATTCAAAATGACCAGTTTGAGTTTGAAAGGAAATCTTATAAATGTCATTTGTATTTGATGATACCCAAATTTAAGATCAATTTGACTAAAGACACGTGCTCCATGAAGTTTATCTAGCAAATCATCTATCCTAGGAATATGATATTTATTTTTAATTGTAATCTTATTGAGTGCTCTATAGACAATGCACATCCTATAAGTCTTGTTCTTCTTCTCTACTAAAAGAATAGGTGCTCCAAAGGGAGGAGAACTAGGTCTTATAAGTCCTTTGTGGAGTAATTCCTTATTTTGATTAGCTATTTCTTATTGATGTAAAGGCCTATGCCTATAAGGTGCTTTATGGAGAGGAGAACTACCAAGAATTAAGTCTATCTTATGGTCAAGAGATCCCCTACAAGGTGGTAGTTTAGAAGGAAAATCAGCCATAAAACAATCCTTATAGGAATCTATAAATGATTTATGTGCACTAGGAAGTGTATGTGTGTAATCAAATATATTATTGACAAAAACAATACATGAGTTGTATCCTTTCCTAAATGCACATTTTACTTGAGTATGAATAATTAATGGAAATGGTTGGAATGTCTGCATTGCAGACAAAGAAATATCTTGATTGTTAAACTTAAAGCTCATTGTGTGTGTATGATAATCAATGCATGGATTATAATGATGACGAAAAGGCATACCAAGTCTAACATCATAGAAATACAAAGGAGCAAGTAAGAATGGGCATTCATCTATGTATGAACCTATACAAATCTCAATATTATACACTTCAGTTGTAACATTATATCTATTTCCTTGAAATGCCTTAACTTTATACATAGAAGGAAGCGGATGTAATTGAAGATCTTGTACTAGTGTATGAGAAATAAACTCATGTGAACTACCATCATCATGTAAAATATTAACAAATTTACCATTAATAGTACCTTGCATGAAAAGTAAAGAATGAATACAAATTGCATTACCCAAGGTACTTAGATCCTTTTTCAGTGCTTCTTCGATCCAATCAGGGTGAATGTCTTCAAGAACCACCTCCATGTTGTGTACTTGAACTCCAACAGGCTTCATGTTGCTAGTTCGAAACATACATTTAGCTTTAGTATGACCAAACTTACCACAATGCTAGCAAGTGATACATGCCCTCTTTTGTTGAGCATCTATCATTGTAGTTTGAAGAGTTGGAGGTTTGGTAGGGTGTAAGGGGTTTGTCTTGGGTATTGGTTAGAAATTGGATTGAGGAGCGTGTTGAAAGGTAGGTGGGCACTGAAAAAAGTAGAAAAAGGGTGCTTGAAAGGAAAATTGGGCTTAATTGGTTGTGGTCATTTAATTGGCTTCATTCATCCAAAATTTTCAGCCTATGATTCAATGTCAACTTGGCAAAGCTAATGTTGTAGCTGATGCCCTTAGTCACTTCCCATGCCCACAAGCAAACATGGAATGCTTTCAATAATTCGATAACATTTAGTGAGGATCACAACACTTTTCCAACACAAGTTATGCATCACACAAGGTTTTAAAGCATTTCATATGAAAGAGATGCATGAACCACCATATATGGGTCATAGGGGCATACAAAGTATTGTTTCCACATGTAAAGAAATTTTCTTTTGGCCAAATATGGAAAGGATATTGCACAGTATGTTTCCCATTGCATTGTGTCTTTTTGATTGAGATGTTTGTTTTTGTAATCACTTTTGGGTTGCATTATTTTAAAATTTAGGTTCCAAAATAGATTTTAGCTCTACATTTCATCTTGAAAGTAATGGGCAAAGTGAAGCTAAAAATAGTACTATTTTGGATTTACTACATTGTTATTCTTTAGATAATCCAAGTAATTGGGATGAGGAAATTCCTTCACTATAGTTTGCATATAATAACACAACACATTCCACTGAAATTGTTTATGGTAAAAAGCTTCCCACTCCCACGACTCGCACTCAAGCTGATATTCCTATGGATGATTCTTTTGCACAAGATCATATTTCTACACTTCATGAGGTTCATGAGCACATTAAAAGGAGTCAAGAACGTTACATGTAGGAGTTTGAGGTCTATGGAAGCACGTGAAAAGCACAAGGAAGAAGAAGAAGAAGCTTGGAGCACAACACACAAGACTGAATGTATTACAACTAGAATGTACAAAGATAAGTAACTTGTTAGGCAATAGGCATATATACAAGCCGGGGGAAAAAACCTCCTAGAAAGGGAAAAAAGTGTCGTAGTAGTCCTAGTGTGTTCACACACATCAATACCTAAATATATCCACAAATCCCCCAAAGGAGTGATGCAGTGAACAAGGAGCTGGCACTCATGTATAAGGAAGTGCCAACTATGTGGAATCAATCCACAAAAGGAAGTAAGCCCAAAGCTTTCCGAAAAGCTTCAAACTTCTCCCTAGGCAAAGCCTTCCTGAAAAGGTCTGCAATGTTCTCTTGCATGGGCACATAGGCCAAGCTGATCTCTCCAGCAGAGAACCTCTACTTGACATAATGATAATGCACCTCAATGTGCTTAGTGCGAGCATGGAACACACGGTTCCTCATAACTACCAATGCACTCTGACTGTCAGTGAAGATGGTGGTGGCAGAAGACTGGCCAACACCCAAATCAGCCATAAGGCATCTAAGCCACACACACTCAAAAGTCGCTATGAAAGCTGCCCTATACTCAACTTCACAACTGGAAGTGGCCATAGTAGTTTACTTCTTGCTCAACCAAGATATACATAAGCTACCAATTATGAAGCAAAAACCACTAGTGGACACACAAGTTTCATAGCAATCAACCCAATCAAAGTTAGAAAAAGCATGTAAATTTGACAATAGTGATCCCCCCTTGGGATAAAACAATCCAAGTAGCCGAGTACCACTCAAATAGCAAAAGATGCACTTAACCACCTACCAATGCTTCACACCTGGGCAATGCATAAACTTGCTCATTTGTGAGATAGCAAAGTGAATATCTGGTTGAGTAATGCATAAGTAAATCAAGCATCCAATAGTCTCCTAATAGAGAAGAGCATCAAATGCATCTCCAACATCATGAAGACTCAATCATAAACTTATCTCCATAGGAGTGGTAATAGGTTTGTAGTCCTCAAGGACAAAATGCTACAATAATGTGTCAATATATTTCGTTTGACACAAAGCTATTCCACCATCAACTTGCATAAATTGAATGCCCAAATAATGATGCAAATGCCCTAAATCAGACCTCTTGAATGAGGCATGCAAATCAACTTTGAAATCAGCAATATGCTTCTCATGAGGACCAGTGAGTAGCATGTCATCAACATACACAAAAATGCTCAGAAGCACATCATTTGCATGCTTAACATATAGGGTGCTCTTAGTTGGACTGTTCTCAAAACCATGTGCAATGAGATAGGCATGTATCTATTCATACCAAGCATATGGTGCTTGCTTTAAACCATATAATGCCTTCTTTAACCTACAGACTTGGTTTTCATGCCCTTTCTGCACAAAGCCATGGGGCTAAAAAACATACACTTCTTCATGCAAGTCACCATTCAAAAATGCAATCTTAATGTCTAACTGATGTAAATTCGAACCATGATGAGATGCAAGTGCATAGATGGTACAAAGAGTAGTCATTTGGCACGTAGGTGCAAAGGTCTCATCAAAATCAATGGCTCTTTCTTGCCCATAACCCTTTCCAACAAGCCTAGCCTTATACCTGTCAACTGTTCCATCCGGATTATGCTTCAGCTTGTATACCCACTTAGTGCCAATGACATTCTTGCCAGGATCCAAGTCACATAAAGAACAAGTACCATTTTTCATGATAGCATCATATTCTGATTGCATAGCAACCATCCAATTTTTAGAATTTTGTGCTTCATCAAACGAAACAGGCTCATTATCATCACAGAGACCAAAGGCAGCCATAGCATAGAAATCCGATGCAAAAGGGACACTATGAGAGCCTGAACAAGTATGGTATGATAGATGATTGTAGCTTGGAATGAGTGCATGGAAGTGTTGTTTATCCAATTCATTGCTTTTTTGAAGTGTGTAATGCATGTGTGAAGTGTGAGGAGGTGTGTGGTGAGACTAGGTGAGTTGCACAGCTCAATTTTTTGCCCATCTTGAAGTAGGTTTGTAAGAATTAGACAAGATATGACCATTGAATGGGTCTCATCGAGAGCTTTGAAATGAACTTGCTATTGACCATATTCCAAGTTTGGAGCTAAGAGAAAAGTCTGTTTTTGTGCTTACAGTTGTTTCATGTATCGCGACTCCATTTCCACCTGTGGGAGTGATGAATGTGAGGGATGACACTCATTTGCATGTAAAGGTAGCTGCTCCACTTCATTGATCATCGTGCAAGTGCAAGTACTCATATACTTGGTAGCTTCAAGATACTTCTCAGATTGATAATTTAGATGTGTGATCCTCTTATATGCACTTGTTGGTGATAGAGGAATAGTCTCTTTCGTCACAAGTCCCTAAGTTGTTGCTTAGGTACACACATTTTTTGGCGCCATTTCTGGGGAAGTAGGAGTCCAACCGAGATACTCGTATGATGGTAAGAACTCTTAGGAGAAGATCTGAGTTGTGAAGAGGTGAGTACTTTGCTTTGGTAAGTCATTTCTATTTGCACTTATTACTTCGCACTTGGAAAGTGTGTGTGGTAAGTTGTTAGACCTAGGGAAGTGAGAGTGAGTGAGTAGATATAGAGAGTAGAAAGGAAAGATTAGGAGTAGAGTAGGTAGGTAGATACCCCAAAATCCCAAAAAAGTTTTCATTCCTGCACCTCTCAGCCTTGGGCTAGCCCAAGAATATAAAAACCAAAAAACAACTCTTGAGAAGTCATTTGTTTTTGCAAGTATCATGGAGTTCTGATGATAGGTATCATGGGTCTGATATCACATGTGCTTATAGCCTTAGAGAGAAGCTAATCAAGTGGAGAACCAAGAGAGAGCATCACCGAGGTGAGATCAAACAAAATTTCCAGTTAAAATCAAATTAAATCCCCTAAAAATGTGACCTAGGCTGTGATAAGTATCATAGAAGAAGCATCGTGGGATAGAGTGAGAGTTTATTTGCCACAGGCACATAGGGGTGGATAGGAGTGCACAAGGATCACATAAACACAAAAATCTCAAAAACAAATTCTTTCATTTGAGCGAGATAAGCCCAAGTATCATGACTGGTTGAGTTCAAGTATCGAGATAGTTGAATTCTTGTGTATCATGATACCTGGCAGGTATCATGTTCGCCGATACCCATACTCCCTATGTATCGTGATACCTAGGTATCATGTATTGTCAGGTTGACTATCGCGATCACCAAGTATCGTGTAGCACGCGACTCTGTGTATCGTGTATCATCACGATCACCAAGTATCATGTATCGCAAGGTTCCTGTATCATGTATCATGTGTATTTCCATATTGAGGTATTGTGTATCATCATGACTACATGGTATCGTGTATCCCAAGGTTCGTGTATCCTGTACCGTGTGTATCACGATATTGAGGTATCATGTATCATGAGATTCCGTGTATCATGTATCGTAGAAGGCCAAATATTGTGTATCATGGAGGTCAAGTATCATGTATTGCCAATACAAGTATCACGTATCATTTTGGATCTGAGTATCGTTTATCATTTGTCCTTCATGTATCGTGTATTGTGAGATCCTGTGTATCGTGTATCGTCCTAGTCCCTGATATCGTGTATCGTGACCCGTGAGGTATCGTGTATCATGGAAAGCTAAGTATTGTGTATCGTGGAAAACAATAACCAATTGGACATTTCCACGAAAGGAGAACCTAATGTGGGCTAAGTCAACTCCTAGAATAAATGCAAATCTAAGAGACCTACAAAATTGACTTCGGTGTTTAGTGGATGAACCTGCACTCAGGACATGTCCCAGGGAGCCAACATAGTGTCATATCATCAGCAGGAAGTGTAAATTTACCTAGTGCCGATTCCCAGTATTCTGACACCTCTAGTGAATCAGATGAAGATGCTAGAATGGCTTTGGAGGACATGCATAGTTTAGTGCCTATGGCTGGATTTATGTCCATCATTGAAGGAGAATACAGGACCTCTCTGGAATATGTGAACACCAATCAACATGAACTACGAATTTACATAGATGGACTAAATAGAATAGTGGCATGAATGAAGAAAGCGATTGAATATGAGATAGTCCCTCGACCTACAGTAAAATATGAAGGAGGGTTCTATATGGACAAAAGAGGAATAATTTACGCAGTGACTGACGGTAAGGAAACCATAAGCAAACAACGGGAGAGTGAGAATGTAGATCACCTTAATGGGAAAGATAAGGAAGGTAGGGTCTCTACTCCCTGAGGTAAGTCTAACGTGACCAGAGTTTGGAGAGGTGACAAGATCCCTCAGCATGATGCATTGACCGATGTGTATATGGTAACCGGGATGGAGAAACTACTACAAGCCCCTTCATCTTTGTGGGGAGAAAGTAGCAACCTTGTCACCATTTATGAGCTACAAGATCTAGAGGATCTCTCTAGAATCACCTATCTTGACACGAATATGAGAAGTTATTGGCCCATGTCGGATCTAGATAGATCTCGATTAAGATATCAAGGCATTCCAGTGTTTCCCCCTAGAGACCCAAGAACCTCTTCCCAGAATCCTCAAGGAACGTACCAAAGCTATGCCTATCAAAACTCTGGGCAGGCTCAACAACAGAACATTCTTGCAAGGACTAATGTTCAATTTTCCACACCAGGAGTTAATCCTATCTATCAACCCCCGACTAGTGGAGAACCAAGAAATAGAAACCCTGTGCCCGAGAGACCACCGTTAGGTAGGGGAATGGGAGTTCAAGTGAGACATCCAGCCATTCTTGTTATGCCCAGACCACTAGAACTGGGTAGAAGATTACGACCAATTCAAGTGGCCAAATGCATGAGGAGCCACTATGATGGGTCTAGCGAACCCTATAATCACATAGCCAAATTCAAGCAAGTGATTTGTGTTGAACAAGTGGAAGATTTCCTAGTTCAATATGAGTCATTTGGGTTGACCGTTATGGATACAGCTTTGGCCTAGTTTCAACCACTTGAACCCAATCGATTCCTAAATATGGAACAAGTATTTTAGGAAATGATCAAAGAGTTCATTAAGATTGGCATTAAGAATAACTCTTTATCTTTGATTCAGAGTTTCAAATAGTCCCCTACAGAGTCAGTACGACTAGCGGCTCGGAGGTTTAAGCAATATGTGGATAGATGCCCCACATAAGAAATGCCTACTTAGCAGAAAATGATCTCGTTATTTTTAGAAGGACTAGTCAATAGATCTCTAAGAGCACTAGTCTATGTAAAGAGATTCCAAAAATTGAGTGAATGCTTGAAGGAATGCATAGATCTAGAAGATAACTTATCAAAAGACTTGAAGATTCCCCAAACCAAGAGTAAGAGCAAAGATAGTTCTAGCAGCATCTCTAGTACAAGCAACAATGTAGAAGAGATTGCAGACTTAGTGGCCAAGAAATTAGGCATGCAGGGATAGAAGAATTATCCCAACCCCCCATTACGAATGCCCATGCTAAGGAGATGTGTACACTATGGAGGGGATCATCCTTCTCATGTGTGCAATAGGGGAATTGTTCCATCAAACCCATATGGTTACAACTGTCCACCAGCACAGATTCAAGCCCAATACTGCATTATTAAACAGAAATACACAAATCAGAATACTGAAAACTGTCCTCCTTACAAGGCAATCTAGACCAGTCCAACCACCACAATTCAGGCCATATGGATACCCAACTAGAAAACCAGGTAGGGTCCTAGATATACTCAATATCAGAACCCACTTCCAAATCAACGTTGTGGTCGGGTTCTTGCGCGCTTAGGGGTGCACACAGAGTGCCAAGAAAGTATCTCTGCTTGAAAAGATGTCAATAGTTAGGAGATCTTCCATATTTGAAGTGCTAGATTCTACGGCTCTATTTATGGATGCTAACTTGATTCTTTAGTTCACTGGCTCTATGATTTTCTCACTCCCCTCCTTTCACTTCCTGTTCACCAAATGTAGGCGCGAAAGCGACGGCTGGTGGATCAAGCCAACTGCCTAGGAATTACGGCATACGCCGGGTGCTTGGAGCAATCTCAGGTGAAGTGAGAACTCAAAGAAATGAGTAGTAACTCACAAAATATTTCTTATTATCCGGATTATTATGTATTTAACCATTCAACTGCCAGTAATGTGGCACACTCAGGGTTGTTCTCGTGAACCCAAGTGAGTCCAATTCGATAAAAGCCGCTATCTCATGAAAGATGGAACCCCAAGAGATTTGCTCATATATAAAAAAAATCATACAAAATCTTCAAAACATCCGGCATAACACATCAAAAGTATACACAAATACATGTCAAAAGAATTAGTATGAACATTTTTTATTCGAAGAAATATTAAATAAAGCAGCACTTAAAATGAGGCTTGCTGAAATGTATCGTTGATCTCATTGAGGATCTCAGTAAAAGAGATCGCGACCTTCAGATCCGAGTAACAAGAGCATATATTAATATTCTTTGTACGATTCAGAAACGTTTTCATCGTTAAATTACTTGATATCTAAACAGACGTAAGTATGTTCACATTCACCCATACGTATGTTCTTCTTCAGCACATTGTTTATGTTTTAAACACTAAGGATCTCGACCTTTATTGATAAACATTTGGTTAAGCACCAATTAAGTTTGATGTTCGTAGTTTGATAACATCATAAGATGTCTTACTGTCTACAGATATTACTCGTCTTATGAAAAGCAATTCAGACACAACCCACATATAAAGCACAGAGTATAGATTTTGAGGTCCGAATCTCTTCGCAGCAATACACAATTATTCGCTATGGGATTCCAATTCATGCAGTTGTTTTCGTAGAAATGTAGTAGCTAGACCTCTGAAAATTAAACTAAAGATTTTTCAGCCATAAGAGGTGCAAGCACATAATGAAGATTTCTTGAGTTCTAAGTCGAATGTTGTTCAGCAAAACATCGACAGAAAAAAATCTTTGATTGGATCTATAAGATCACTTTCATCATAATTTCCCTAGTGATTCGACGAAGACAGAAACTGAGACCCGATTATGCAGAATAAGATTCAAGGCTGCTTGAGCGAGATGTCATGAGATGAACAACACATCAGTGTATAATAATTTTGACATTTTGTTCTGAGTGGGAACAGAAGAGATAGATGTACGAATGCCTTCTCAAGATTCATAACAAATAACTCTATCACTCGATTTACATCATAAAACATCACGTGGATCAAGTCGAAAGCCAAGAAAAATATTTCATACACACATAAATGGAATATAAGCCATGTCAAACTTTAACAAAATAATGGCTCTGTATAGTGGCTTACCAGATTTGTCTTCGCAACCTTTCACTTCTATTTATGCAGAGACTATGGTAGTCTGATTATCAGTATGTCTTTACACTTTAAGCACGTCATCATCTGGAATATCAAACATCCTTATCACATTAATCTGTAGCTCATGATGTCTTGGGAGAAAACTGCTTCTCTACTCAGAGATTTCAGCGCCCAGATCAGATAAGAGACATGCATCCCGCATGGAGAGAGGAGAGATGGACTTCAAACAGTCCAGAGGTAATCCACACATAGTTCCTTGGGTTTCATGCAATCATCAGAATCGATGTTTCCCTCCGTCTGCTATCCTCCTCTGTCCTGAACGTAGATGTCTGCCTTTCCTTTTCCTCAGAACAGCCGCCCCCTTTTCTGATCCGCAGTACCTGCCTAAACAAAAAATCCCAGAGAGCCCCCCTCTCCTCATCGATGCGCCTCCCCCCTCTTTTTCTCGGAACAGTGGCCTCCTTTGTCCTCCGTTGCTTGGAAGCGGTTCAACCCTCCCCTAGAGAATCAACACAATAATACTATACTTGTCTATGAAGCACAAAGCACACTCTGCCGCCTTTCCTTTTTCTCTGTATGCCTCAAAGTCTGCCCCCGAATTCGAGCCGATTTTCCCTCTTTTCCTGAGCACTCCCTTCCCTTCTTTCCTAGAGAATCCTCTGCCATCCCCTTCCTCTATGTACTCACTACAACCATATGATCATTTGTGAAGTAGGTGCCTCATATATCCAAACTCCAATGATTGTGCGTAATGATTATATTGCTCTTTCAATGTGAATTGCGATCGTGGAGAAAGAATCTACACAACAACATCCTTACAAATACCCTAGATACAATCCACCATAGCCAGTGTTGGGACAACAACCACCTCACCCACATAATGTAGTTCCGGTGAAATTTTCCCAAGCCAAAGAGAACACAAAGAGAGCCCTAGTACCCACTTCTTCATTAATTCACCCAGACAACCATAATCAACCCTAGGATTAGCACTGGGGAGATTAGTATACATACAAAGCTGACTCGATGAATTACAAGCAAGCCTACAAACAATACCCATATGGACAAGAGGTCTATGATCAATCATATGGATACAAAGTTGAATATGCTACACTAATGTACACGAACCCAAGAGCTCAAGCGCCTTCTAGACCGATGATTAGGCCCCCTGTCCCTCGAGGACCTTGTTATCGTTGTGGAGGAGACCATTTCATTAGGGAATGTACTTTGCCTTACTAGCCACCACATAAGGTTTGGGAAGGATATTGTAGTGATTGTGGAAAGGAGCATTTGTTTAGGGATTGTCCCAAAAACCCTAACAAGATGAACACCACCACTCAAGTGAACGTAGTAGAAGTGGTAGAGTCCTCTAGAAGTCAAAAAATATATGGTACCATTGAAGGCGATTAAAAGAGCAAGGGCTAAAGAAGATCCAGAAGGTTTAGATTCAATTAGGCACGAAACCAACAAACCAAAAACTCCAGTGCCTCAAGTACTGCCAGATTCAGAAGAATTTGAAGAAAATTCTAAGGTAAAATGGACTCAAAGGTGGAAAGCTCAACGAAAGAAGGTGAGAAACAAGTGGACTCAAAAGAAGGAGGAAGAAAAGAGCAAACACGAGTCAAATCAAGCTGCAAATCCTACAACTAGAAGAGATTTTATTACAATAGAGAAAGAGCAACATAAATCCAATACTCGAAGATCTAGCCATGTGGAGAAACACATATCAATCTAGGATCAAAGCAAGACTGAGTGTAGAACAACACGAAGTGAGCTATCCGAGAGGGGATTTGGAAAAAGAAAGGCTAGAAATATACAAAAAATTAATCAAAGTAGCTCAAAACACACTGAAGAAACATATGCAAAACCTTCCAAAAACAAGAATTCCTGATAGAGAATTTCAAGAAGGTTTAAGAGCACATGACCCCCTAGAAGATAGAAGGATTATAGAGAAAGCTGAAAGCGTAGCCAATGAAAACCATGAAGGAAGTTCAATGATCACGAAAGTAGAAGCTAATTGGCCTGAGGATCTATGGGCTGTGAAGAGATGGATAGGTATGTGTTTGAAGATCAAGAGGTGTTGCAAAATCCTTGATCTACACCAGCAAAATGAACTCCAGGAGTATATGGTGGGCCCTTTTAGCTTGCCAATGGATGTATTAGACACCATATGTACCTTGGAAGATCACTGTGAAAAAGATAGATAAAAACAGATAAGTTGGAGTTAGCTCAGAGGTGAAGAACTTGCTATTCTTGGTTCATACACCTATCCAGTGTTTTGCATATTTCTCTGAGCACAATAGCAATTAGCTTAATTCCTCTTGGGAAACTCTAGTTAACTTAAAGAGCTAACTTTCAAGAGTAATCTCATAAAAAATAATGAACCACACACTGAGAATGATGTTTAACAACTGATGACATCATCTCGATTTTCACGGGCTTCTACAATAATGAGACAAGTGAGCTGAAAAATGAACATAACTCAAGATTTAAGAATTCAATGATTATGAAAATTTGTATTCTTATACTGGACAGTAAGCTGAATCCAAAAAGCTTTAAAGCATTAAATTTGGATGAGTAACCACTGAGAAATAGCTCTGACAAGATGAGTAAAAAAGTCGGGTACCTGACAGAGAAGTGAAAATGAACAGACAGTGTTGACTTCAACTGAACATAACTGAAGTTTACAACATCCAAATGAAAGGAAAATTGGTGAGCATATAGTAGAATTATAGAGCTAACGTTACCAAGTTAAATCATTGAAAATGATGCACCAAGCTTAGAGAAACCATCTCTGCAATCTGACTGAGAAAACTGTGAGATATGGCAGTGAGTAGTACACTTCACAAGAACATGGAAATATGAACTCAAATGATCATGAAAATGAAAGTATATTGCTTGTACAATACAATGGACTTACTAATACATATGTGTTCCTTGTAATCACACCTTGATATGGCATAAATCTCAGCTCTTGGAGGTCTTCACATAGGTCTCTCTGACCATGACTAAAACTGCCATCTATTTATAGTTGAGTTTGGGAGGCTAACTTCCCTCAATCACTCTCCAATCAATTTGTGATTGATTTGATTCTCTATCTACCAAAAATCACGAATTCGTGGCTCCTCTTTCCCTTTTTGATCAAGTGGACTCAACCACTTAAGATTCTTTCACTTTTACATTAAGTAAACTCTTCAAAAGTTACAAGAGGTAGTTCACAAGTGAACTTTACATAGTCTTCATTTTAAGGCTGCTTCTATGACTTTGTGGGACTCAAGCCAATACTTAGGCTTGTCATAGACTTGCTCCAATAGGTCCCCCTCAAGCCAAGTATGCTTGAGGTCTTCAATCTTCCAAGATTACCTGTAAACCAATCATAGCCTTGAATTTGCAAAGCTTTGTACCATCCAATGCTTTGGTTAGAATATCTGCACATTGTTGATGAGTGGACACATATGATATTTGAATCTCTTTGCTTAGAACCTTCTCTAGTACATAGTGATAACGATCTTCAATATGTTTAGTCCTTGCATGAAAAATAGGATTAGCAGCTAAGTGAATAGAACTCATATTGTCACCAAAAATAGTTGGAGTTCCAAATTCCAATCCAAGATCTTTCAATAATGTCTTCATCCACATAGATTCCTGAGTAGCTATGACAAGACCTCTATATTCAACTTTAGTAGAAGAGAAAGCAACTGTGGTTTGCTTCTTGGATGACCATGAAATAAGCTTTGAACCTGCAAAGGTAAGATAACCTGAAGTGCTCCTTCTATCTTCCTTGGAGCCAGCCCAATCTGCATCAGAAAATAGCTTCAAACCTAAATCAGATACATGAGGATAATAAAGTCCTTCATTTATGGTTCCTTTGAGATACTTGAGAATCCCTTTGGCAGCATCCATATGTGGTCTCCTTGGTGTGTGCATAAATTGGCTTAGCACACTCACACTATAACATATATCTACTCTTGTCAATGTGGCATAGTTGAGACTACCCACTAGACTTTGATATGATGTGATGTCCTCTATGAGTTCACCTTCATGTGAGCTCAATTTGTGATTGACCTCCATTGGAGTACCTGCAATCTTACAATCTTGCATCTTGAATTTTGCCAGCATGTCCTTAATGTACTTTCTTTGAGTGAGAAACAAACCATGATCTTTGTAGACAACTTCCAAACCTAGGAAGTAGGTAAGTGAACCCAAATCACTTATCTTGAACTCTTCTCTCATGTGATCTTTGATCTTCTTCATACCATTTGCATCATTTCCTGTCAATATAATATCATCTACATATACACATAAGTAGATGACCTCAGAATTACTCTTTTTAATAAAGAGTGAAGGATCTGCCTTGCTTAGTTGAAAGCCTTTGTCCTGCAAGAATGAAACAAGCCTGAAATTCCAAGCTCTTGGAGCTTGCTTGAGACCATACAATGCTTTGTTAAGTTTACACACATAATCAAGATAAACTTGATTCTCAAAACCAGGTGGTTGTGCCATATATACCTCTTCTGTTATCCAACCATTCAAGAATGCATTCTTTACATCTAGTTGAAGTATCTTCCAATTCTTGGAAGAGGCAATACTAAGCAAAACCCTAATAGTAGGCATCTTTGCCACAGGAGAGAAGGTCTCCTCATAATCAATTCCCTGAGTTTGTGCAAAGCCTTTTGCTACAAGCCTTGCCTTATACCTGTTAATGGAACCATCAAAATTCTTCTTGAGTTTATAGACCCATCTTGAGCCTATTACCTTCATGGATGAAGTCTTGGGCACCAAATCCCAAGTGTTGTTTTCCTCAAGTGCTTCAATCTCTTCCTTCATTGCATGCTTCCATTCTGTTTTTGCTTTGGCCTCTTCAAATGATGATGGCTCCTCTCGGTTTATGTACTGTGCTATGTAGATAGAATGTTTAGTTACTAATGAGGTGTCAAACCCATACCTTTCTGGTTTTTTCTTTTCCCTCATAGATCTTCATAGGCCATGATGTGATGATTCTACCTCATGTCCAAGTTCCTGCAATTTTGCTTTACCTTTAGACTTCCATGCTTTGATCTTTTCCATCTCAGATTCTTCATCATCCTCTGGGTGTCTTGTTCTTCCATCTTTGGTTGTTCTCTACCAAGCTTTGGAAAATCTTCTTCAAGATCATATGGTAAATTGACCTTCCTGCATGAATCTTCATACCATGAATTGTTCTCATCAAAAACTACATCTCTGCTTACCAAGAATCCTTTGTTGGTAGGGTTGTATGACCTGTAGCCCTTTTGATTGTTGTCATATCCAATAAATACACACCTTTCTGCCTTTGGATCCATCTTGCCTCTAACCTGTGAAGGAACATGAGCAAAAGCAATACATCCAAAAATTTTACAATGATCTAAGCTTGGTCTTCTTCCATTCCAAGCCTCATATGGAGTCATCCCATCAAGGGATTTTGAAGGCAACCTGTTAATCAATTAAGTGGCTGTAGATACAGCCTCAGCCCATAAGTAATTAGGTAAATGCTTTTCATTTAACATAGACCTTGCAACTTCAACAATTGTCCTATTCCTCCTTTCTGCCACTCCATTTTGCTCAGGAGTGTACCTTGTAGTTACCTCTCTTTTGATTCCTCTTTCTTGAAGAAAAGAATCAAACTCATGGGAAAAGTATTCTCCCCCTCCATCTGACCTAAGTCTTTTTAGTGATTTACCTGTTTGATTCTCCACAAGAGCCAAATATCTTTTGAAACATGAAAAAACTTCATCTTTGTGTTTCATAAAGAATAGGATAGTCCATCTGCTTCAATCATCAATAAAGGAGATATAATACCTTGATCCAGATATTGAAGCTTCCTTGCTAGGTCCCCATACATCTGTATGAACCAAGTCCAAGAGATCTCCATGCATATAACCTTTCTTCATGAATGGTAACTTGTGAGACTTTCCAAATTGACATGCACTACACTTATAAATCATATGTTGTTTTGACAAATTAGGGAGTCCAAGTACACTTTGGTCCCTGCAAATTTGCTTAAATGACCTTTCACCAATATGTGCTAACCTTTTGTGCCATACTTCCAATTTTGTGAGTGTCTGACTACCATAATTAAAGAGAGCAATGTTTTTAGTGTCTTGTAATTCAAATGTGAACAATCTACTTGTCTTTTCACCTTTTGCAATTCTTCTGAATCCTTGACTTGGATCTTCAACAAATGCTCCTGCTTTTGTGAACCTGACTTGCAACCCTTTCTCTACTATCTGCCCAACACTTATCAAATTCTTTGTAATGGTAGGGACATAGAATACCTTATTGAGTAGGTTGATGTTTCCATCAGGTGCTTTGACATTGCCTATTTTCTCCACAGGATGTCTTGTGTCATCTCCTGTTTACACCTGACGAGTGTCGGGTATCGTGAAGTCTTGCCCACGACATTTGAAAAATATCGAGTGTCGTGAAGTCAGTCTTGCGACATCTGTCGGATATCGAGTATCGTCAAATTCTTCTTGCGACATTTGGCAAGTATTGAGTGTCGTAAATTTTCTTCAAGACATTTGTCGAGTATCGTGTATCATGAGACTTTCTTTGCGACATTGGACAGGTGTTGAGTATCGCTGATTTCTCTCGCAACATTTGTCGAGTGTCGTATGTCGTGACTCTATAGGTGTCAGATGTCATGGGTCTCTCATTGCAACATTTGGTGAATGTCGAGTGTCGTGGAGTTCTGATCATGATATTTGTGTAGTGTCGAGTGTCATGATTTTAGCCAGTGTCAGGTGTCGTGTTGGGAGATTTTGAGATATTTCAGTGTGAAATTCCAAGTCAACCAAATATTTCATATAACTCCAAGATTCAGCAAAGAGCATTGGGAGCTAGGGGTTGGTGAAAACTAGACTAGAGCTTTTAAGTGAATGAACCTAAGATCTGGAAGAACCCTAGGAAGCCGAAGAAGTGTAATCTTGTCAGTGGGAAGTGTAGCCGAACCAAGTAGTCACTCACACTACTCTGAAACCTCGAGTGAGTCAGAGGAGGAAACTCTTATGGCCTCAGAGGACATGCAGAATTCTGTACCAATAATTGGCATGATGTCAATTATTGAGGGTGAATATCGAACATCTTTAGAATATGTGAACACCAATCAGCACAGTTTACCCATCTACCTAGATGGGCTAAACAGATCAATGGCTAGGCTGAAGAAAGCTACAGATGCTTATATAGTACCTAGGCTAGCTGTTAAGTGTGCAGGAGGATTCTACATGGACAAAAGGGATATTCTATATGTAGTAACTGAGAATCCTGAAAACATCAACGAACAAAGGGAAGAAGGCGATGACCACAACCTTAATGGAGAGGGACATGAAGAACAGGTATCTACACCTCGAGGAAAGTCCATTGTAATTAGGGTTTGGAGAGGAGACCTAATTCCCCAAGACGATTCCCTGATGGATGTTTATTTAATCAACGGGATGGAGCATCTTCTGAAAACACACTCTTCATTGTGGGAAGAAGCCATTAACCCATCCACCATTTATGAATTGCAAGATCCTGAAAACCCCACTCACATCACGTATCTGGACAAGAATCAGAGGAGGTACTGGCCCTTAACAGAATTAGAAAGAACAGGGTTGAAATATCAAAACATCCCAATGTTCCCTCCTAGGGATCAAGCCATGACTTCACAAAATCCCCAAGGAACCTATCAGGATAATTCATGTAAGCATTGGAGACAGACACAACAAACACACATCCTAGTTAGGCCCCATGTGCAGTTTGCTACACTGGGCAATAATCCGAATTATTGACCACCTACACATGTAGAACCAACGATTAGAATTACTGTTCAGGAGAGACCACGAACAGGAAGAGGACCAGGAATACCAATAGGACGACTGGTCTTTCTTGTAATGCCTAGACCACCTGAAACAGGAAGAAGATTAAGACCTATCCAAGTTGCCAAATGCATGAGAAACCACTATGATGGCTCTAGTGAGCCTTACAACCACATAGCTGAATTCAAGCAAGTAATAAGAGCCGAACAAGTGGAAGACTTCTTGATTCAATATGAATCCTTTGGACTAACCCTTATGGACATAGCCGTAGCGTGGTTCCAGCCGTTATACCTTAATAACTTTCAAAACATGGAACAAGTCTATCAGGAATCGATTGAAGAATTCACCAAGTCTGGAATAAAAAACAACTCTTCCTCACTAATCCATAGTTTTAAACAAGCTCCTATGGAATCGGTGAGATTGGCAGCAAGAAGATTTAAGCAATATGTGGACAGATGCCCTCTTGAAGAGAGACCACTCAAAACAAAATGGTGTCATTGTTTTTGGAAGGATTAGTGAATGGATCATTGAGATCATTGGTATATGTGAAAAGAGTCCAAAATTTGCAAGAATGCATGAAAGAGTGTATTGACCTAGAGGACAATCTAGTAGAAGATTTGAAAATACCTCAAGCCAGTGTGAAAAGTGAGGACACCGCCAACAGCACGTCAAACCCCATGAATAATGTAGAGGAAATAGCTGATTTAGTGGCAAAAAAACAGAATGTTCAAGGGCAGAGGAACTACCCAAACAATCCTATGAGAGTACCCATGCTTAGAAGATGTGTGCACTGTGGAGGTGATCATCCTTCTCATTTGTGCAATAGGGGAATAGTTCCACCACCTGCTTATGCTTACAATAGACCACCCACCTCGGGCCCTATGCATTATTGTAGCATAGAACAACGGTACACAAATCACAACACATAAAACTCTCCGTACAATTGGCAGTCAAGACCGGTACAACCACCCATGAGACCTTATGGATTCCCTCACAGAGATCAAGGAGGAGAAGCCTTTAGATATCCCACATATCAGCAACAACCACCAAGGGTACACTCAACCAAGGGTACACTCAACCACAACCCGTGTTAGGACAACAACCGCCTCACCTTCAGAATGTTGTCCCAGTAAAAATGGCTCAATCGAAAGAGAACCCAGAGAGAGCAATAGTCCCTGCCATGCCATTGGCTAGTAATGAGCCTTATGACCCATCTTATGACCCTAGTCAAGGAAATTATTCCGCATATGATGGCACTATAGTTGAGTACGAACAATCTTACAAGCCATATGCTTACGGTATGGAAGGACCGGATAGCTCTTACGGATATGAGCAGGATTATGTGTCATTAATGTACACAGCCCCCAGAGCACCCTTACCCTCCCGACCAATGAATAGACCACCTGCACCTAGAGGACCATGTTATAGATGTGGAGGAGATCATTTTATCAGAGAATGTACGTTACCCAACCCACCACCACCGCAACAAATTTGGGAAGGATACTATAGTGATTGTGGTAAAGAACATCTTTTTAGAGATTGTCCCAAGAACCCCAACAAACTTAACTCGAATGTGCAGATCAATGTGATAGAAGTGATAGAGTCATCAGGGAGTGATAAGGAGTACACGGTACCACTAAAAGCAATAACCAGAGCTAAAATGAGAGAAACCTCAGACAGAATCAGAGAAAATGATCATGCCAACAAAGACTTGAATATACCCACACCTCAAATAGTTGTAGACTCTGAAGAGTCTGGGAAAAGTATTAAAAGTAAACGGACCCAAAGATGGAAGAATCCTAGAGAAAGGATGAGAGAAAAGAAACTACAAAAAAAAACAAGAGGCAAGATCAGTTCTAGCTGACCCTATGCCAGAAGAGTTAGCCATGTGGATTCAGGCATACCAGGCACGAATGAGAGCAGGATCAACCATTGAACAACATTAAAAGGAATATCCTAGAGGTGACCTAGAGAAAGAAAGTTTGGAGATATGTAAGAAATTAATTGAAGTGCCTTAACAGACCCTAGAAAAACCTGTTCAGCGACTACCCAACTCAAGAATTCCCGAAAAAGAATTCCAAGAGTGTGTCACCCCTAATGATCCTGAGAAAGGAAAAGAAGACGAGACCTGTGGTGAAAATTACTGCGAGAATAAAAGAGAAGGATCCATTATCCCCAAAGTCGACGGGGAGTGGCCTAAAGACTTGTGGGCAAGAGTCCAGGAAGACAGATGGAAGAAAGTGGAAGGAATTGAACCACCCTTTGAGAAGTTAGAAGCAGACGGTGAATTTGAAGCATCAATACCTGAGTTAAACTCAGAAGGATTATTACAACTTGACGAGAGCAAAAGAGATGAAGACAATGTGAAGGCTTTACCAAATTACACAGGGGAATACAAACATAATTCTGAATTATATTGCATTCCCTCAGTAAGAAGAAAAGAGCAGAACCCATCGATTCAAACATCGGACATTATACAACATCTTAAAAAAGTAAGAATCCCTTGTACTCTGACATTGGAAGAACTCTTGAAGGAGAAACTAACTAGTCAATTAGGGACAAGGTTAGATGAAAAGGAGATGCCTGATGGAGCAACCACAATCAAAATCCCAGTCGATAAGGTTGGGGATTTCAGTGAGGGAGATGAAGGAAACACATGCCTCCCCATCACTTATAGAGGTTACACCACTAAAGCCATCTTAGATTCTGGAGCAGGATTAGGAATTGCGACCAAGGAACTTTGGGAAAAATGGGGAAAACCAGCTTTAAGACCAACATGGATGAAGATTCAAATGGCAGACGGACACACGGAACGACCCCTAGGATTATTGGAAAAAGTGACTTTTACCTATACGTATCAAGATGTTCCTCCCTTGAAATGGAATCTGATTCATAAGGAGGAAGATGATCAATCGATTCACAGTATAGGTTCAAGTGACCAAACATGGATGAACAAAGACACTCATCTATGGATATGCCAGGCAACTAAAAGGGAGGAAGAAAGGAAGAAAGGATGGCAGCAAAGGTAGGGAGTTGCTAGATCTGTACAGGATCCTGCTTACATGCCCCAAATATTCCTAGATGAAGAATTTGAACCTCATGGTTGGATGGAGATTTTAGCTACTCTTGATGTATGTGTAAACAGAGGTAATAACCATGAATGAATGCATCGACGAGGAAGGATATGATGTAAGTTTATACGTGATTGTTCTCCAAGAAGCCGAAGAAGGAGAGGTAATTGAAAAAGAATGGAAGGAGGATTATGAGAGCATTGAAATGGAGCATGAACAAATTGAGGCAGAAAGCAAAAATCAAAGAGTAAGTGTCATAACTAATGGGTTGAATCAAGGAATGACACATGGAGAAGAACTTGGACTAGATAAAGAAAATGAAGAAGGAGAAAACAATCCTCAAGATCAATTCGAAGTACCTGCCCACTTCAAGAAATATGAGGTAGATGAGAGGAAATCGCTATCCAAATGCCAAAATGGGAAGCACAACCAGGAATAGCATATGACAACAAAGAACAGACCAAGAAAATAGTAGTAACTTTGGAGGAAGGAGAAGAGCGATGTAGCTTTATAGGACAGGATGTCTCAATGGAGGAAGAACAAGAGTTAATACGACTCATAAGAGAATATAGGGTCGTCTTTGCTTGGACATATAAGGATTTAAAAGGAATAGATCCCTCTATTTGTGCCCATAGAATCCCTATGACATCAGAAGCCAAACCTTCCAAACAAAGACGATACACATATTATGATGTTTACTCAGCAGAAATTAAGGAGGAGATAGATAAGTTTTTAGACGCAGGCTTCATTTATGAGATCGAACACACGGAATGGGTATCACCTTTAGTGGTCGTGTCGAAAAAGAATGGCAAGTTAAGGGTATGTATTAACTTGAAGAAATTAAACATTGCCACCATACGAGATAGTTACCCATTACCTATCACCGATCATCTTTTGGAAAGGGTTGCAGAAAAGGAATTCTATAGTTTTCTGGACGGCTTTTCAGGATATAATCAGGTAGCAATTGCTCCTGAGGACCAACATAAGATAGCCTTTGCAACTGAATGGGGAGTGTATGCATTTAGGGTTATGCCTTTTGGTCTAACTAATGCTCCACCCACTTTTCAAAGGTTGATGTGTCACGTGTTCAAGGAATTCTTACGGAAGAGCATGGAGGTATATGTGGAGGACTTATGCACTTATTCAGCCATACAATCAGAACATATCCTAGAACTAAGAAAGATCTTTAAATGTTGATAATATAGAGTTTGTCTTAATCCAGAAAAGTGTGTCTTCATGGTTCGAAAAGGGAAGATATTAGGACACATTGTCTCTAAAAATGGGATTTCCACGAATGAAGACAAAATCAAAGTGATTCTCGATTTGCCGAGACCAAAGACGGCTAAAAAAGTGTAAGCATTTATGGGAGATTGTGGATACTACCGTAGGTTTATCCACATGTATGCCATAATTGCTATGCCCCTTTATGCATTATTGTCTCAGTTAATTTGGATAGAAGAATGTGAAAAGGCCTTCAACGAATTGAAGATTCGCTTGAGTTCAGCACCAATCCTTAGAGTTCTTGATTGGAACAAACCATTTCATATTCATGTAGATGCTTCCAAGTTTGCCTTTGGATGCATTCTAGCGCAGCCAACAGATACAGGAAAGTTAGACCACCCCATAGCCTATGCTAGTAGACAATTAAATCAAGCAGAGCACAATTATACCACGACGGAGCGAGAAGGTTTAGGAATGGCGTCTATAGTGAAGAAGTTTCGACACTACCTATTGGCAAACAAATTCAAATTCTTCATCGATCATCAAGAGCTACTGTACTTAGTCAACAAACCTTGTAATACAGGAGGACTAGTACGATGGTTTCTATTGCTAATGGAATTTGATTTTGAAGTAGTAGTCAAGAAAGAAAATACACACATCTGAGCAGATCACCTATCACAAATGACACATGGAGAGCCCCCCACAGGAGTACCAGATGATCTGCCAGATACTTATATTTTTAATCTCGAAGTATGTCCCCAATGGGTAGAAAAGTTGATCCCTATCCTCACATACGGACCTAAACATGGGATCACTACAAACAGAAGTTAGGAGTTATGGAAGACTCAAAATCTCCACATCATTGCTGGAAGCTTATATGACCAAGATCCAAATGGGTTACTCTTGATATGTGTGGAGCAAGAGGAACAAGAGATGTGGCTTCAAAAGGCACATGTAAATCAATGGAAACCTCATCTAAATGTGAATGGAACATGCCAAACACTAAAGAGATTAGGCATATACTGGCCAACCATGCAGAGGGATACACATAACTATGTATCTACCCGCCCAACTTGTCAAGGACGAAGGCCAGAAGAGAACTCTACTCTATGTTACTCCACTCTAGCACCTAGATGGAGTATGCTGCTGGTAAAATTCTTGAAGACCCAGGAGTACCCGGAAGGAGATACTCTAGCAAAAAACATGCCCTCACAGAGCAAAGCAAGGACTATGTTCTTATAGGAAAACAACTCTTCAAGAGAGGAAGAGACAATCATCTACGAATTTGCATTCATGAAGACGAGTATCTTTCTGTCTTAGAGATGGCGCATACAGGAGTTGCAGGAGGACATTTTTGTTGCAAACATTTGTTTTATGTATGGTACAAGTTTCAAATTATGTAAATACATTTGGGAAGTCTTCAAATACTTCAAGAAGGCTCATATTATTCATAAAAGATAGCAAAAATACCACGTGAGTTCTAGAACATGGTGAGTCAATCTAGTGAGTCACAAGGGAGCTGCAGTGGTGTCCTAGTGGAAGGTCGATGTGGCTAGTTCTCAAAGTCCATCAATACTTTGCTTATTTGAGCACTTGAGTCATGTAAAACCTCCACCCAAGTGTTTACCACAAGTTTAGATGTATTAGGAAGGTTTTAGATTAGTTCTCCATGCTATAAAAAGAGGAGAGAAGTCGTGATCTTGTGGGAACTCCAAGAGAGTCATTTGTGTATCTCTATGTTGCTGTAGTTTTGTATGCAGAGATTGTATCTCCCTCATTATATATCCAAATTACATCTTTGATAGCTCATTTGAAAGCTCTTACTGTCTTATTTCTTTGTATAAATTTTCATAATCATTGGATTTGTGAGCTGAGAGCAGTACTCTCTGCACGTAGTGTGTGTTCTCTGGTTTTATCCCTGCTGAAGGTCTCCATTAAACCTCCAACTTGCAGAGGTCATATCTCCTTGTGTATTTATCCAAATTGAGTGTTCTTTGGCTCATTGGAAAGCTCTTGGTCTCTAGTGTATGTGGTTAAAACAGTTTTAGAAAACTATAATTCAATAGAGAACAGTAAGCTCTGCAAGCATGACTGGTTTTCTATGGTGAAGTTTGTGAGAAGGTCAACTTGTTCCTAGGGGGTTCCACCTACTTCGTGGTATATTTTGGAGGCCAATAAACTTCAACATTGGTATCAGAGCTTGGAATTAAAGCTTGGAGAAGGTTATAATACCTTGATGAAGAATTTGAAGCTATTGAAGCATCGGTTCATCATCGATACTACACAAAGGTAGAAGGACATAGCAAGGAAGCATCTCAAGCAACATCCAAGCAAAGAAAGGTGCATAAACATTATTACAAAGGTAAATCTCATACTTCTTCTTATCATACATATCCAAAAGGAGGGTTAAAGGAGGAAGTTTAGTATTTACACAATGGGGGATCAACATGCACAAATAGAGAAGCTTGATAAGAACAACTATCAAGCATGGCGATTTAGAATCACAACATACTTGCAAGGTAAAGGCTTGTATGGTTTGATTGATGGAACAGATATCAAACCTATATTACCAGAGGATCCAAATCAGCATTGTCACTCTAGCACAATGGTGAGTACCAATGTGAGAAGATTCACCTCATAATTGTCAATCCGTGGAGATGTGAGGACTAGTATGAAGACTATGAGCAAGTGAAGGCACAAGTGTGTGAGTGAGAAGCACACAAGCATGCACACACATACACACACACGCGCACACAAGGCAAGAACAAGGAGAGGAACAATGGAGTTCTTTGCATTAGTCAAAAAGTCTCTTACATAAGCTCAATTCACAAACAATCTAACCTCAAAAATGAGCTCTCTAGCTCTTTTTATAGTTTTCTAACTAGCTTTGGTCTTGTCCAGACCTAGTGTCTGGCCTAGTTAAAAATTAGGTTCTAGAGCCTATTTGAGGGCTCAAACAGAGTCTAAAAATTATGAAAATTGATATGTAGCTAGTTCTAATACTCCTCAAGCTCGAGGACTCCTCGGCTTGCACAAAATGGAGTCTATTCTACCAAAAACGAAATTTACAATGTTTGTGTAGTGATTAAAATCACTTGAGTTGTAAATGGTCCATGGAAAAAAATGATTTGGCCTTGTTGCCGTATTGTGCATGACTCCTCTGTTGCTTTGTATGCCAACACGCCCCCCTTCCTAGCGTCTGTCGCCCCTGACATACCTCTGTTCTATCGGGTGGTCGATATAGTATTGGATGACATTGGTGGCAAGTTCGTGTTCTCCTATCCTTAAGCCTCTTGCTAGATCAGCTTCCAATGCATCCCAATTTATTGCGCCAGGGACCTCTGGTTGCGGGGTGGTGTAGTACTCAGAGTACATTGCTTGTTCACAAGCAAAGAGATGGAGCAGGTGTGTTGGCTTTGGTGCGAAGATCTCCGAGTGATACTCCCAGAAACCTGATCTGAACATTTCTTCGAAGGTCTGTTTGTAACATGCAGGGAGGTATTTGATGCGTGCATGCCAGGCGTAAGCCACACGAATACTGGGGGTGGTGCTCATGTCATACACCAAATCATAATTTCCATTGGTAAACCCCGGGAGACGTACCTATGGTGCGGCTGCATTCCTAAAAGTTTTCAGGACTACCTGCATCATATCTAAAATTTTAAGCAATTTGAGCTGCTACATCTGGCATGGGCTTCAATCGCGGCATCCAATGGCGAATTGTTCCCATCATGTATGCTACCGACGGTGGTCCCTATGGTGGCGCAATGTACGGGTAGTTTAGCCATTCCTTGCATTGCGTGTTGTTCTGCACTTTGATATTGAATGCCTTCCAAGACCTGCGGCGTGGAACTGGACCATAGCATGGATTGTATAGGAGATGTAAAGGCGCGTTGTTCCATGTGCGTAGCATTTCTGGATATGTCTCTAGAAGTTTCTGGCGCCAGTTGGGTTGACGAATTTTGCCTTTTTGCGCCTCTGGAGGAAGGTCTTCGGGTTGAAATTGGGTAGCAAAGGTAGGAATCTGACCCGTGGCTCTCTGTATTTCTGCATTATAATCAGCTAGGATAATATAATAAGGCCTGTATGGGAGTTCAGATGAGAGGATAAGGCGTCTCGATGACAGGTTCTTGAAGTAAGCAGATTGTAGCAATTTCCTCTATGACCCTCATGGCCTGATTTTGCACTACTGTGCGCTCTTCGTGGGAACTCCCGATTTCCTCCACTTGACGTAGCCATGGAGGCCGTGGTGCCTCGAATGTGTCCTGAGCTTCTTCCGTTTGTTGGCCTCCTGGGAAGGGTTGTGGGTCGTATTCTTCTTCAAATGTCTGTTCCACAGGAATTTGTACTACTTCTTCATCGGTGGGAGCCTCTGGAGGGGAAGGTGGTCTCTCATATTGTAGTAGACGTGCTTGCAATTCGGTGACCTGTTTCTGGAGATCTTTTAAGGCCTCTGAGTCTGTGAGAAGTGAAGCTGCAGAGGAGGTGGTTTGAGAGGTTGCTGTTGTTTCTTTTTGGTGTTTCTGCTTCAGTTGACCCAGTTCTTCTGATAGCAGGTCATGTGCTTCAAGCAGCATGGCATAGTCTTCCAATATGATCTTGATATTGTCGGGGGTCACTGCTTGAAACTTTGATGGGCTGATGGGTGCCCCAGGTGTGCTTTCGATAGCTGCTTCTAGGTTCTCTTGATTTTGTACTTGCAGGCGTCGATTCTCTTCCTGAGCGGCCGCAAGATGTCACTTGAGTAGGGCCATATTTCACTGAAGCTTTGAATTGCGTTCCAGCTGTGTCCGTAGGTGACCTTCTACCACTTGTATTGCTTCCTTATCTGTGTTCTGTAACTGTACCTCCAATATGCTATGAGCCTCTTGGAGAGTTTGGAATTGTGTGTGGAGGCGAGCATTTTCCTCCTCTAGTGCAGCAAGGCGGTGTTGTAGTGTCTCCGAGTGCTCTTGCAGGCGTTCATTCTGTTGCTGGAGTTGATTGTAATCTGTCCTTAAGTTTGATATACAAGCTAGCATGGTGTCCAATGCATTTCCTATAGATGAGGGGGTGGTGTTTACAGTGGAAGATGCATGGGAAGGGAAATGGGGAAGGGGAAGAGTGAATGATGTGTCTATTGAAGACGTGTGTGTGGGTGAAATTGGTGGAGGGGGAATGGGAGGAGGTGGAAGCGTGGGGGGAGGTGCCGTGGGTGGTGAAATGTCCATACTTTCAGGAGTGGGTGCGAGTGTGGGGTCTGCCATATACATTGGAATGGTAGGTGGTGTGTGTGTGAAAGTGGTGAATAGATGAGAAGTGGGGTGGGGAGCTGAAAAGAAAGGGAATGGTTGAGACCTGGGTTGAAAAGTTCTAGCAAGGAAGTTATGGAGGGATTGGAGAAGTGGAGAGATGGAGGTCGGGGGTTGAGGTTGTAGATTTGAGGAGGGCATGAAGGGTTGCGTGGTAGCAGGGAAACCCATGAATGTGGATCTAGGGTCAGGATGACCTATGGCTGAGGGCATGGGGGATGGTTGTCCTAGGGCAGGCTCTATGAGCGATTCGGTGGATTGTGTAGTGATGGGGGTTGCTTCATAGATTGGGTTATCAGAGGTGGAGAATAGGGTTGAACTAGAGATGGGAGTACGGAAGATGAAGGTTGGTTCGGTGGTTTGAGTGGTCGAGGTGATTTCCACGGTTTCTGCTCTAGGAGGCGATGGTGGGGGTGTGGGTGGTAGTGGCTCGGTGGATTCCTCATGGGTGATTGGGTGCTCTTGGCTAGCCGTTTCGGTTGCTTGGGAGGTTGTCCTGATGGGTTTGGATGTAATAATTGGCTCTTCTGCCGTTGTAATGGGGATCTGGATATTCTTACCTGAGCGTGGTCGTGTCTGGAATCTTCGTGGATCATATTGAACTGGAGACCTCCTAATGGAGGTCCGCACTGCTTCCACTACCCCATATGTTTCTGCCATCAATAAGAGACCTTCACTATATTCTGAGTCAACTCGTGCTTCTTCCAACAGCTGAGTCATGAGTACTCTACTGCTCTGTTCGGTGAGCAGTTGTTGCGATCACACTCTTTCCATAATTTGATACAGCCTTCGGAGTTCTTCTGTATAGGCTGGGGCTTCAGTGGTCTCCTCTTCATATGCTCCTTCTTCTTCTAGGTGTCCTTGTTGTTGACCTTGCTGAGCGTCACTCCAATGTACATGGCGGCCGTCTGTAGATTTTCTTCTTCTTTGTGAAGATGTGCCTTGTTCTTCTGCATCTGAATAAAACTCTACATCAGACAATTGTGTACTTTGTAAGAATGCTTCGAAGTCCTGGGGATCCATTCCTTCAGCATCTCTAGTTGTAGCAAATTCAAATTCAGATGGAGCAGGAGGAGCTGAAGGGGTAGCTTGTGTCGTAGTTTCAGATCCAGACCTGGGTATCCTAATGGTAAAGGGAGGTACAGTGGTCTCCCTTCGTGGCGATACTTCAGGAGTAGTCAGAACTTCCCTTGTCTGGACACAAGGGATCGCACCCTCATGCGCTTGGATTGATGTGTGGACGTCTTGAGCTTCTTAAACATTTGTAATTGTGCCCAAGTTAAGGCACGTTCAATGGGAACATCGTATGCTAGGCACCGGTAAATAATGCGTGTGATTGCACAGCAACCGTTCACCACTAATTTCCTAGAAGACCTTTTATTTGCTTCATACAATTGATCTATAATCCATACCGGCAGCTTAATTGGTAACGCACCTGCCTCTGCTAAGTAGAGAGCGAACCAGATTCTTTTGTGTGGTTGTGTGAAGCGGTCTTGGCCGGGGAAAGCAAAATGTTGCATGCACATACGGAGAGGGATGGACACGTTTGGTGTGAGTGCTGCCATGTCTTTAAGCTTCAATAGTTTCCTATCCTTCATGTTAGTAGGAACAAGAGCATCCTTCTCAGAAGGTACATGTGTGCCGTGCATATTCAAAGCAGCGCTCACCAACTCCACAGTAAGTTCAAACCTCTTTAACTCGTTGTTGCCCAGCTTCAATAGTTTCCTATCCTTCATGTTAGTAGGAACAAGAGCATCCTTCTCAGAAGGTACATGTGTGCCGTGCATATTCAAAGCAGCGCTCACCAACTCCACAGTAAGTTCAAACCTCTTTAACTCGTTGTTGCCCAGCAAGGAAGGAAGAACAAATGATCCTGGTTTGTCCTTTTCTTCATTAGCTTGTAATGTGGAGACCAAATAATAGCATCGGAGGAGATCCGGTTTAGGTAGTGGTGCTTCAAAGTATTCTGCTAGCCCTGCACGTTGCCATATGGTCTGGAGATCCTCAGGGTTCTGTAGAGTCTCAAACTCCTTGGAGAAAAAATGGAATCGAACCCATGATATGTCATACTCGCACTTAGACTCCCATATATACTTGGCCTCTCCTAATGGACTTGGCATGCCATTGAACCAATGAGAATTGGCATGGACTCTTTCTGTGATCCCTGTGGGTGGATCCGGTACCGGGATTTGCTGAAGGTGTTGCAGCTCCACAGGTCGTTCAGTTGGTGGCACATCCACAGGTAGACTATCCACATCGATTCATGCAGTAAGTATTCCTACTTGTGAGCTCGGACCTATCGCTTCTGCCATGTTACTTCTTGCCTTCTGATTCTGTGAGAATATAGAAACATGTGTTAATATTGTAAAGGACAAGTTAGAATCGTTTTTGTCCCCATTACAACATTATCATGAGGTTCGGGAGAGATTAGTAGGTTAATAAGTGCTCGGTGCTTGTGTGTGTAGTTAGGAATTGGTTGGACCTAAGAACTAAGTGGAATGATGTAGTGTGAGAGTGACGTAGTTAGTAGGTGGGCATGGATTTACAACTGGGGTCCGGGGGTTTATTACAAGTTTTAGGTTTCCAAATACGGTGGATGGCTTTGGGTCTTGGTTTTGTGGAGATTCGGGAGGGTTGCATGAGTAATTCTGCTGGGAGTTGTTGTGTCATTGGGACCCATTTACGAGTGAGTCTGTGCGTGCTTCTAGGTGGCAGTGTGTTCGAGTGTATCAGACAAGAGTGGGTGGCGGCTGCTTGAGCGAGTGAACCCTGTCGTGTATGATGTGAATTGTGTGGGGTTAGTTGAGCCCGCAAGCAAGCCTTAGGCACCCAAATTTGTCTTGGTTGTGGGTCAGCCTTCATCGACTTCTTGGGTACCCAAATGGATTTCACTTTCTCAACAGAGGTTTTAGGAGTCCTCTTATTAGCATCCATTCGTTGATTACTAATAGGAAGTTGAGACCGTTGTTGCGACTTAGTTACGGTCGGCAGCTCGTCTTTCCGCACCCACATTTGTTTCATCGGCTGAGTTGTTCTGCTTCGCGCGTTCTTTTGGTCTGTCGCCTGGAGAATCTTCAGTGATTGATCTGCCCTTAGTTGCTGCCTCCTTCTGGCCTTTGGAAAAGAAGGGAGTTCCATTGTGGTTCTGACTCCTTCTTTGAGATCTTCGTTCTTCTGTATCACATAGCCTTGGACAAGAACAGCATGGTCAACTTCATGTGTACCCCTGGAGGGACCAGGAATCTGTGCCTTTCCTAGTTCCTTGAGTGCTCCATTATTTAACTCAATTGTAATTCTAGTTTGATTCACCCATACCTGAAGAAGTCCACTTCTTAGGTTTAAGTTGACTGCTTGGTCATAGATCCAGTCTTGACCCAAGACAAGGGGTTCAGTGAGGTCCTCATCTTGACATACTAGTACTTTAACTGTCATTGCCTCATCGTGAATATAGAGGGGAAGTTCCACCTTGCCCATGCAAGGGGTTTCCATGCCTCCCAATCCTATGAGATATGCTTCCACAGGATTGACAGTTAATTGCAACTCTTGACAGTAAGACAATTTAACAGCACTAGTGGCTGCACCTGAGTCAATCAAGGCTCTTACAGTCCTTGCACTCTTTCCTTGTCCTATATCTAAGGTTATGAAAGGACGTCGATCAGTTATCCTATGTGAGCTAACACCTGAAGCTTCACACATAGCCACGTCATATCCTTGGTCTGCATATGCACCTTGCCTAGGGTGCTCTCTACCTTGTCTTCTTAATTTCATTCTCCGTATGCACTCTAGGGCTTCTGCTTGAGCTTCTTCTCAAATTCGCTTTTCTTCCTCTTTGCATTTCTTAGCAGTATTGAGTCGACTTAGCATTTCCTCTGTGAGAGGTTCTTGATACAACTTGACTCTGCATCCGCTGATATAACTTGGGAGAACATCGCCTTCTGATGTGGCTAGTTGCACTGCTCCATTTGTTGAGATTCTATTAATGATCATGGGTCCATAGCCTCTCTTCTCCAATTTTCTTGCATGTTGCTTCAATGTGTAGACTAAAACTAAGTCGCCTGCCTTCAAACCTTTATCCTTAACGTGGGCATCAAAGTATGCCTTCTGTCGTTTCTTAGCTGCATATATCCCTGCAGCTGCTCTTAGTCTTGTTTCTCCTAATCGTTCAAGGTCAAATAGTCTAGAGGAGAGTTCATGACCCGTCCATTCGTGCTCTTGTGCCACTTTCAATGTAGGTATTAAGAAGTCCAAAGGTAGCACGGCGTTTTGGCCAAATACCATCTGAAAGGGGGTGGCTTGGAGTACCGTTTTGTAGGCGACTCGGTATGCCCAAACAACATGGTGTAGCTGTTTGTCCCAATCAGAGTGTTTATTGTTCACTGATTTTGTCAGTACATTGCATAAGATCTTGTTGGTGCTCTCAGCCTGGCCATTTGCTTGAGGGTGATAGGGGGCAAACTTCTTATGTACTACCAAGAATTCTTGGAGCAGATTTTCAATAACTTCATTCAAGAAGTGAGTGCCTGTATCACTTACTAGTTCTATAGGTAGCCCGTATCTTGTGAATACATTCTCAAACAAGAATTTAGCAGTTGTTTGAGCATCGTTCTTCGTCGTGGCTTTTACCTCTACCCACTTTGTTAGATAGTCTGTCGCAACAATGATATATTCTGCATGGGAACCCTTAGCTGGGGGATTAATAGGACCTACGAAGTCTATTCCCAACTTAGAGAATGCACGTCCACCCATCATAGGTTTCAGTGGCATCTCATCTTTACGTATAGGATACTGAGTTCTCTGGCAAACATCACACCGTTTCACATAGGTATGTGCATCCATGTGAAGGGTCGGCCACCAGAAACCCGCAAATAGTATTGCCTTGATCACCCGATCTGGTCCAAAGTGTCCTCCTGCTACACCTTGGTGAGCAGTTTCCAAGATCTTGAGATATTCACTTTCATGGACACATAGCCTCAGGTAACCATCTTTACCACGCTTGTATAGATTATCACCAATGAGTGAGTAATCCTGGGCTTCTTGTTCTAAACTCCTTTTCCTAGCAAGCGTCATGTCTTGAGGGAATGTTTTCGTCCTCAGAAAGGATACTAGTGGTTCACTCCAATCTGGCACTATGGAAACTTGATAAAGAGTGGCATGTTCCACAGGTGGTTTAGTGCAGCAGATTGGACATTCCTTGCACAACTTTTGGACATCAGCCTCCATAGTCGGCCAATGCACTCCGAGTCTCCTTAGTGTCTGTAAGGTTCGTTGCTTTGAGTAGTGTTGCTTTAATGCACCTACATGTGCTAAATGCAACCATTTAGTGTACTCGTCCTCTTCTACACAACAAGCTAAAATTCCTTGATCTGTGTGCTTGTACATACTTCCTGCCATGATGTGATACTTTTGGGCTTTTACTACCTCTCTGTTCTGTGTGTTTATTACTGGGTGGTTAGGCCCGTATGTCAATACTGGCACTAGTGGCTTAGCCCACTGTGGCACCACTTCCAAATTAAACAAGTAAGCATCAGGAAGGTCATCTGACACTCCTTGTGGGGCTTCTCTAGATGTGAGCCTAGAGAGATGATCCGCTCTCAAGTGAGTCTTCCCTTTCCTTACTACAACCTCGAATTCATATTCCATTAGCAAGAGAAACCATCTTACTAATCGTCCTGTATTGCATGGCTTGTTTACCAGGTACAGTAGAGCTTGGTGATCCATAAAAAATTTGAACTTATTTGCAAGCAAATAATGTCTAAACTTTTTAACTGCATATACCATGCCTAGTCCTTCCCTCTCCGTAGTGGTATAATTTCGTTCAGCTGCATTCAATTGTCTACTAGCATAGGCAATTGGAAGATCCATATTACCTTCACCCGTAGGTTGCGCGAGTACACACCCAATAGCATAGTTGGATGCATCCACATGAACATGAAATGGCTTGTTCCAATCTGGTGTGGTCAAGATTGGTGCTGAACATAATCTTCGTTTAAGCTCCTGGAAGGAGTTCTCACATTCATCAGTCCACTCAAAGTTAGTCAGGAGTCCGTACATGGGCTTTGCAATGACAGCATACATGTGAATGAACCGGTGGTAGTAACCACAATGCCCCATGAAAGCTTGTACTTCCTTGACATTCTTTGGCCTAGGTAGTTCTGCGATGGCTCTCACTTTCTCTTCATCAGTGGATATGCCATTCTTTGACACTATGTGTCCTAGAATCTTCCCTTGCCTGACCATGAAAACGCACTTTTCTGGGTTCAAGCAGACTTGATATTCTCTACATTTGTCAAAGATTTGTCTGAGTTCAGGAATATGGGTTTGTCTGATGTTGGAATGAGCACAAAGATCATCAACATAGACTTCTAAGTTCTTCCTCAAGAACTCTTTAAATACGTGACACATCAATCTTTGAAAGGTAGCAGGTGCATTAGTAAGCCCGAATGGCATTACTCTAAAGGCAAAAATGCCCCATTCAGTGGCAAAAGCCGTCTTATGCTGATCTTCTGGAGCTATGGCTACTTGATTGTAGCCCGAAAATCCATCAAGGAAGCTGTACACTTCCTTGCCTGCTACTCTTTCAAGGAGATGTTCTGTGATAGGAAGCGGATAGTTATCTCGAATTGTGGCTGCATTGACCTTCTTCAAGTTAATGCATACACGCAACTTGCCATTCTTCTTGGGCACCACTACGATGGGGGATACCACTCAGTGTGCTCAATTTCATAGATGAATCCAGCTTCAACCAGTCCATCTATCTCTTCCTTGATCTTAGCAGCATAATTATCGTTATATGTATAAGGCTTTTGCTTAGAGGGTTTGGCATCTGAAGTCATGGGGATGGTGTGTGAGCATATGTCTGGATCAACCCCCTTCAAATCCTTGTAACTCCAAGCGAATACATCTCTGTATTCTCTTAGCAAGGCTATTAACGCATGCTCTTCTTCCTCTGTTAGGTCGTGGCCTATGTACGTGCATCTCTCCTCTCCTTCTTCTAGGGCCACTACTATTTTCTTGGTGGTTTCTTTGTTATCATAGGCCTCTCCTGATTGTGCCTCTCGTTTAGGCATTCTTATCATGACTCTCTTGTCGTCTATCTCATACTTCTTAAAATTTTCCGGGACCTCAAACAAAGATTCTTCCTCTTCTGGTGAGACTTCTCTCTTCTTTCGTTTCTTTCCTTCTTCCTTCAGGGTCACATGTGTGGCTAATCTTACATCATTTGTAAGCTCTCCATGCCTCTGGGGTTGAAATTCTACTTCATGGAAGTATTCTTCATCTGATGCAAAAGGTGGGTTCATAATGATTGACTCTAGATCGGAGTCACTTGCATCCTCAAATGCATCAGGGCTAGGTTCGCATTCTTCTAGAACTGCCTCTCCCATGATTGGCTCTATGGAGAAGACTGAAATGTCATAGCCATCTTCATCACAGTGAGGTGTCCATTGTTCTTCATTGATGGCTACATCCATTGTTGCTAGGATTTCTGCCCAGCCGTGGGGTTCAAATTCTTCGTCAGGAAAAACTACAGGCGCATAGGCTGGGTCTTGAATTGATCTATGTGTTTCTTTTGCACCTATCTCTCTGGCTTCTTCTCTCTTCTCTTCTTCTACTGCTACTTTGCACATCCATAAGTGGGTGTCTTCATGCATCCATGAGGATCCTGATCCTATGGAATGCACCGATTCTGTATCATCTTTGGCTCTATGGATGGGGTTCCATTGGATAGGAGGGACATCTCTATGAGAGTAATCCTTGAGATTGACTTTGGTTGTAACACCTAAGTGCTGCAGGTACAAAGAATTGGTTCCCCAATCCTGTACCACTTGCAACTGTCGCATAAAGGGTCGTCCCAAGATCATTTCATAGGCATGGTTCTTGCTAAAATCACATATGGCAAAGGTATGCTCGAACTCGACACCACAGGTGGTGAGAGTTATTCCTTCTAGCAATCCTAAGGGTCTCTCAATATGACCATCGGCCATCTGCAATTTCATTCTCGTTGGCCTGAGTGCTGGCTTGCCCCAACGCTTCCATAGGGAAGTGGTGGCAATTGCCACTCCTGCACCTGAGTCCAAAATTGCCTTGGTGGTGTACCCCTGGTAGGTAATGGGAAGATAGGTGTTCCCTTCTTCACCTTCACACATGTCTCCTATCTTATCCAAGGGTATCTCTATCACTGTTCTCTGGGATCCTACCTGGGAACGAGGTTTTGCTATTTCTGGTACTTGTTTGGCTACATGTTTCCACACTTCTGGTCTAACCTTAAGCAGCTCTTCCAAAGTGAGATTGCACTGCACTTTGGTGTTCTTCACTACCTCTGTGTTCCTAGGTATGACTGAATCTTCGTTTCTTACCATGACTGTAGGTGCTCTCATACAGGTGGACTTTGCTTCCCATGGGCTTGTGAAATGGGGTAGTTCTTGTAAAGAATTAGACTCGAAGTCTAATCTTTCTTGAGATTGGGCACTCTCCTGTTCTCCATAAATGGAAGGAAGGTCTTGTGGGAATTGATCGTGTGTGTCATCCACCAGTTCAATGGGGGGAGGAACTTCACTCTCCTTAGCCCATTTCTCTTCTTGAATCTCTCGCAAGAATTCTGGTGTGTATTGATTCATAGAAGAAGAGGTGTCTGGCTCCGTAGAGTTAGGCACGTAGGCCTCAGGCACATAGGCTTTCTGGGTAGGAAGACCTGCTCTTTCACTAGCCTTGTCATGGTGTTGAGGGGCGAGTTCCTTTTGTGATTGTGCCATTAGATTCTCTATTCTTTCTAGGGAGGGGGGGTTGTCTGATTCAGTGGAATTGGGCACATAAGCTTTTGATGGGGGATGGGTCATGTTTTTGCTTGCTTTATCTCTTTCTTGATTTTTTTCTTCCTTGGCAGATCTTGCAATTATGCCCTCTAACTTCTCTAGAAGTCCATCCAAGTGTAATTGCGTCTTGGCTGAGCCCGAGTAATTGAAAAGCCGACTGGCTTCAAACATAGTCTGAGCCAATGCGACCATTTTCGTGCAAAGCTTGGTTCGTTCTATCTCTAGGTCAGCTCTAGGGTAACACTTGTCATGATCCGTGACATTTGGCCCTTCTTGGATTCTGGCTTGATATGCTTTAAGCATCATGTCTATATCTTCAGGAGTGGGGTCAGCTAATACTGATCCTGCTTGGGGTGGTGGGTGGGTTACGTGGGGTGTATTAGAGGGTGGAGGGATGGAGGGTGATGGGGATGGTAGCGGTTGGAATGTGTGAGAGTGCGGTTGAGATGTGATCTCTATGATTTTGGCCTTGGTTTCTTGTAGACTTTCCTCAAGTTCACTCATCTTCTTTGCCCATTGCCTTTTCATACGTTCACGACTATCTCTCCAAGCTCTTGTTCTCTTCTTATTTTGGCTCTCAGTATCACTAGCGTCTGGGCTCTTTTCCTTGCTTACCCCTTGATTTTGCTGCACTGCTTGAGCTCTAGTGACTACCTGTACGGGTGCAGTGGAAGTGACACTTCCTGTGGAATCTACCACTAACCCAATAACATTAATAGGAGTGATTTTTGGCATATTATTAGGATTCTTAGGGCAGTCTCGTAAGAGATGCTCCTTTCCACACTCTTGGCAAAAACCTTGAATTGCTACTGAATGGGGTTGCATAGGTGGAGGTAAGGGACAATCACGAATGAGATGATCTCCCTGACATCTGTAGCATGGTCCTTTAGGGAATGGGGGTCTTACTTGCTTAGGTTGAGGCCTAGGGTTGGGGTTTGCATACATGACGTTTGTGTAATCTGACTCCCAACTTGGTTCATTTGGCTCTTCACTATAGTAAGACTCACCATGCTCAGGAGACTGCATGTAGTAGGCCTAGGGACTATCAACATGTGTAGAATCAAAACCATGGTCACTCGGGTCACTTTCAGAAAGCAATTGGGTTACCGGGACTATCGCTCTATTCAGGTTTTCTTCTGCAGCGGCATACTTTACAGGGATCACGTTGGATGGAGTTGGAGGTTGTTGGGTTAACACAGGCTGAGGCCTTTGCTGTGATTGATATTGTGGTTGGTAGGTTTGTTGAGGCCTAGCGTACTGTTGTGGTGGATATTGGTTCTGATATCTTCCTTGTTGAGGGTATGTCTGAGGGTAGGTTTGCCTAACTGCTTGCTTGTTGTATGGGCAATCTTGCGCTGTGTGATTTGTGTATCTCCGTTCTATGGTGCAGTATTGGCCACTAGGATTTACTTGGGGTTGAGCCATAATGGGGCATACATTTGCCATATGGTCGCCTCCACAATTATAGCATCTTTTTACAGGGGCGAACCTTGGGATTTGTTTACTAGAGACACCTAGTTTCTGAGCAACTTTCTCTGCAAGTTCCTCAATCGATGTGGATTGCGTGGAAGAGAGGCTAGAGGCACTATCTGAATCTTTGTATATCTTGGAAAGCTCTAACTCCTCCCCTAGGTTATCCTCAATGTCAATACACATGCGTACACACTCTTCTATGGTCCTAGGGTCCTTCAAGTACACATATGATCTTAATTTGGTACTTAGCAATCCATCCAAGAATAAAGCCACTTGCTTAGCTGGTGTGGGTAGCTCAGGGACAGGGCATCTCTCCAAGTATTGCCTAAATCTTCTTCCTGCAAGTCTCACGGTTTCTTGAGGGGTTTGCTTGAAGCTGTGAATCAATGAGGAGGTATTATGTCTTATGCCACTCTTAGAGAATTCAATAATGAAAGCCTCCAAGAGTTGGTCTATGCTCCTGAATTGCCTCTCATTCAATGGTTGGAACCATGTGAGGGCTGTGTTCCTAAGGGTTAGACCAAAGGCATTATATTGTGTGAATAAATCCTCCACTTGTTCAGCTCTCAACACTTGCCTGAACTCAGCCACATGATCATTTGGATCTCCGGTGCCATCGAAGTAATTCTTCATGGACTTAACTAGCTGAGTTGGTCTCAAAGTCCTTGTGTGCTCTCTAGGTCGTGGTAGAGGGAACTCATCCGCATTTCTTTGATTCCTGTGAGCTCTAAGTACCTCAGGCTCTACTCTATTTGTTTCCATTCTCGTTCTTTCTCTGCCCCCTGGGTTGGCAAAGCTTACTTCTGGCCTATCTCTACTCCTGTCTCTTTGAATTCCATGAGCTTGGGATGTTCCAGCACCAGGGTGACCATAGGACACATTCGATCTTGGTTGGGGAAAAATAATTTCACCTTTCCAAGTGTAAGCATGCCTATCATTTTCTGTCACCACAAAGATCCTCTCCGAAGCGTGATCTAAGTAGGTCACTCTGCCTGGGCTATCAGGATCCTTAAACTCATAGATCATGATTGTTCCTATATCAGTTGGCTGATCAGATTTATACCTCCAAAAGGCTTCGTCAGTTTCTCGATTGAGGAGCAACTCTATGCTCTTATTATCCTGGGGAATCCACTCTAGTGTGATAATCCTAGTGAGAACCGATTTACCTCGAGGGGTTCTAGGTTCTGTACCCATGTTTCCTTGCTCTAGGTCCCCTAAGTCCGCTTCTGGGATCACATTTCCAAATTCGTCCGTCCTATCTGGGTGACTGGTGACTACATATATGGTTCCTTCTTTGTCCAAGTATGCTCCGTTTTCGAACTTGACAGCTGGGCGCTCTAGTCCAATGGATTGATCAGGATTCTTAATCTATACCACAGATCTTCCTAGGCCGTCCTCGTAGATGCTGGCACCTAATCGGTTGGTCCTAAGGTATTCCAACTACGTTTTGTAAGGGCCTTCTGCCCTGTGCAAGTATGGCACTCCTGAACTTCCTGTAGGTCTCTCCATACCTTGAGACATCTCGGATTCACTAGTCTCAGAACTTGGGTAGTATGAGTGGTGTCTCAACTGCTGGGCCCACGACCTAGCAGTGTGGTTGACACTAGCCTCTGAAGACCTAAGGCTTTGTCTATCCCTTACTAGATGTCGCCCTGATCTAAGGTTCATAAGCCTAATTGGATAGCCCAAATTTGCCCAAGTACAACCTCGTTGCAGAGTCCTTTTGTATCAGTTACTTGATTCTTTTTAGTTGATTCCCGTGTTAAATTTCTTGTCTGATATCACGTCGTAAGGTATGTTTGAGTGTAGTTCCGCACTTAAAGTTGATCGTTCCACGTTAAGTTCTTTTCCTTTAAAGTTCTCGATAGTACAAAGATTATGTCCTTAGCTTGAACTTGAAAGTTTAGGTATGCTTCAACTTGATAATTGCCTATCGTCGCCCTGACTTACTCCTACCTCTAATTGTTCTTAGCCTAAGCCAAGAATTGACGAAGGGGAGTTGAGAGTATTCCGACCTTTCTTGCTGATCCTTGCTCTTTAGTGCTCGAGAAGTTGATTCTCAAGCTTGCACAAAGCCCTTGCTTGGACGCTCTCAATTGCTTCTCAATAGACCTGCATCAGTCCCAAGATTAGCTCCAAGTTGACCTTTCAATTGACAGACAATTTATTTCAGACACTTTTTTAATGACCCTTGTTCCTCCTTTTGTATTGCTAAAAATTTCCTCTAGAGCTCCCTTGGTGTTCCTACCCCTCAGTGTGTCAACTTCCAAATATCCTATCTGAAAATCAATGCATTATTCTTATAAAAAACAGTTGAGGGCGCGTAGTATATGCCACGAGCTTTCCGACAAGCCCTAGAGCTCAAAAAATGGACTTCGTATGAAAAAGTTATGGCCGTTCAGGGTTTAGGGGGTTAACCAGACAAACAGAACCTTTCAGGGGTTTTAATGCATTTTTCTAAGGCCTTTGCAAGTGTGTGAGTATTTGAGAGTGCAAATATGCTCAAAATTTAGCCTAAATTTCCAAAAAATTTACCCCTTAATTTTTGCCGAAAATGTCTGTCTATCACGATAGACGGTGTCTGTCGCGATAGACACAAACTATCGTGGGGGGCTGTCTGTCGCGATAGACGGTGTCTGTCGCGATAGACGGTGTCTGTCGCGATAGAGTGGTTTGTCGCGATAGACGGTGTCTGTCGCGATAGACGGTGTCTGTCGCGATAGAGTGGTTTGTCGCGATAGACGGTGTCTGTCGCGATAGACGGTGTCTGTCGCGATAGACGGTGTCTGTCGCGATAGAGTGGTCTGTCGCGATAGACGGTGTCTGTCATGATAGACGGGGTCTATCGTGGGTCTCTGTCTGTCGCGATAGACGGTGTCTGTCGCGATAGACTGAAAAAACGCAAAATTTTGAGAAACTTCTAGTGATTTGGAGTGCTCTAATGGTGTAGATTACCGTGCCAAACACGCATTCACAAAATATTAAGTTTTTCTGTCTATCGCGACAGACAGAGGTCGTCATCCCGGGACCTGTGCAGAGTCTGTCGTACCTGCGCACACTGCTGGAGAAGGTGGTACAGCTAGTTCCTGCAACAAAAGCTCAAAAACACACCAAAAACAGATAGCATGCAAGCTCTCTCTCGCTCTCTCTCACAATGAAATGAGGGAAATGAGGTGGGGGGTGTAATATGACCAAAAAACTGAATTTTTTTTTGTGGAGATGGAGATGGAGGTGGGAGATGGTGGGGATGATGATGGTGATGATGGTGATGCGAAAGTAAGGAAAAAATGAAGAAAAATAAAGAGAAGGAAGGATATTACCTATAACTCCAATGTCTCAACTCGACGTCTTACCATCACACGCTCGTCCTCGAAGCTCTCTCCCCGGCAACGGCGCCAAATTTGGTGTCACTCTAGCACAATGGTGAGTACCAACGTGAGAAGATTCACCTCATAATTGTCAATCCGTGGAGATGTGAGGACTAGTATGAAGACTATGAGCAAGTGAAGGCACAAGTGTGTGAGTGAGAAGCACACAAGCATGCACACACATACACACACATGCGCACACAAGGCAAGAACAAGGAGAGGAACAATGGAGTTCTTTGCATTAGTCAAAAAGTCTCTTACATAAGCTCAATTCACAAACAATCTAACCTCAAAAATGAGCTCTCTAGCTCTTTTTATAGTTTTCTAACTAGCTTTGGTCTTGTCCAGACCTAGTGTCCGGCCTAGTTAAAAATTAGGTTCTAGAGCCTATTTGAGGGCTCAAACAGAGTCTAAAAATTATGAAAATTGATATGTAGCTAGTTCTAATACTCCTCAAGCTCGAGGACTCCTCGGCTTGCACAAAATGGAGTCTATTCTACCAAAAACGGAATTTACAATTTTTGTGTAGTGATTAAAATCACTTGAGTTGTAAATGGTCCATGGAAAAAAATGATTTGGCCTTGTTGCCGTATTGTGCATGACTCCTCTGTTGCTTTGTATGCCAACAAGCATCAATTGAGGGAGTTTAGGCTTTGGAATGATAGAGACAAAAGGGTTATATTCATTTTATCACAAAATATTCAAGATTCAATGGTAGGACACATACAAGATCTAGACACAAGTAGAGATGTTTGGCTTGCATTGGAAAGGTTGTATGCTACAGGTACAAGAGCAAGGAAGATTCAACTCAAGAATGAGCTGAATAACATAAAGAAAGATACAAGGACATCGGTCAATGATTACTTGTTGAAGGTTAAAGAGATTGCAGATCAACTAGGATCAATTCAAGCTCATGTGGAGGATGACGACTTGGTTGCACATACTCTCAACGGACTCAATGATGATGAGAGATGGAAACCATTCATTACTTCAGTTTATGTTAGAGGAGAATTACCAGACTTTGATCAGCTTGTAGCTCTGATGGTCACAGAGGAGATGAATCGAAATGGCTCTACTTCAAATAAAAAAGGATCTCAAGGACAAGCTCTTTATGTAGGATCATCAAGAGGTGGAAACAGAGGAAGAAGAGGTTCAAATAGAGGTCGAGGAAGAAGGAGAGATGATCAAGGGACTTCAAGTGGCTTCTTCAACACAAGAGGAAGAGGAGATCAAGCGCTAGAGGTACGAGAGGAAACTACAACTACAATCAAAGACAAAGGAGTGAGGATAACAACAATTTCTATATATGTGGAAGGTATGGACACTATGCCAAAGATTGTTATCAAAATGAAAATAATCAAGGTGGTAATCAAAGAGGGGGCTATTCAAGAAGAGGTAAACAACAAGGAAATTATGCAGTTGAAGGTAAAAGTGATGATTATGATTCTCTTCTTATGATGAATGTAGAAACTAAGATGAATTGCAATAGTGATGTATGGTATGTAGATAGTGGTTGCTCTAACCATATGTCACATGATGCTTCATGGTTTTCTAATATGCATAATCCTTCATGTAAAGGTCATGTTGAAACAGGAGATGATACAACACATAAGATTATGCAGGTTGGAGGTGTTGTTATGAAGGATAAGAGCAAGACAAATTGCTTGAAGGATGTACTTTATGTGCCAACAATCACTAAGAATTTGATGTCAGTTGGTCAAATGGTAGAAAAAGGTTTGCAAATAAGATTTAATCATGCAGGTTGCTTCATTGAGGATCCAAAGAAAAGGAGGCTAATTGCTAGAGGTCAAAAACAAGGTAGATTGTTTACATTCAAGGTAAACCCAAATCATACAAACTATTTCTCTTATGGTATGCATCGAATAGCAGAGCTTGATCTATGCCACAAAAGGATTGGACACATGAATGTACACAGGTTAAAGGAGCTATCAAAGAAGAGGGTTGTTGAAGGATTACCTGATCTTACTAAGCAACATATGGTGCATCTTTGTGAAGCATGTCAAATGGGTAAGCAGAGTAGACATCCTTTCAAGCATTCAAGCTATGTAAGCAGTGGATTGCTAGATCTTATACACACGGACGTATGGGGTCCTACTAAAGAGGCATCCTTGGCTGGTAATAGGTATTATGTATCATTCATTGATGATCATAGTAGAATGACATTTGCATATTTCATTAAACATAAGAGTGAAGCCTTTGATTGTTTCAAAAATTATAAATCATTTGTCGAGAAGCAAACAGGAAGATATGTTAAGAAGCTAAGATCCGATGGAGGGGGAGAGTATTTCTCTCAAGCTTTTACTGATTTTTTGTATGATGAAGGAATCAAAAGAGAAGTTACATACAGGTATACTCCACAACAAAATGGAGTCACAGAAAGAAGAAACAGAATCATAGCAGAAGCATCTAGAAGCATGCTAAATGATATGTGTTTGCCTAATTCTTTTTGGGCCGAAGCTGTTAGCACAAGTGTGTACATTATGAATAGAGTACCTACTGCTGGAGTTAATCATTTGACACCATATGAGGTATGGCATGGAAGGAAACCAAGTGTAAGTCATTTGAAAGTATTTGGTTGTGTATGTTATGTACATGTACCTAGTGAAGTGAGATCAAACTTGATGTGAAATCAGAAAAGTTTATATTTATTGGTTATGCAGATACTCAAAGAGGGTATAAATGTTATAATCCTCATACCAATAAGGTGGTTGTTTCAAGAGATGTAAACTTTGATGAATCACTTTCATGGTATGTAGATAAGAAAAGTTTGCAGGTCAGAAATGGAGATGAAAAGGATACAGGTGAAGGAGATGAGTGCTTACCTCAGCCCACAAGAAGTTCAAGTGATGAGAAAAGTGGTTTGGATGAAGAAAGAGGGTTACCTTTCAATGGAAGATTAAGGCAAGAGTCACCTCCAAGTGTTAAAAGTAAAGGTAAACTCAAACGTGTTGAAGTTAATGATGAAGGAGAGGAAATTAGTGATGTATGTGAGTATGGAGAATCATCAAAGGTTCCTAATAAGAAAGGAAGAGCATCTACATTGGAGGTAAGAAGAACTTCAAGAGTCAGTAAGCAACCTCAAAGGTATACTTATGAATCTTTCATGAATACTCATTATGCTTTTATGACAAAAGTTGAGAAGGAAAATGAACCCACATGTTATGATGAGGCAAAAGGAGATGAAAAGTGGGAGAAAGCAATGAGCGAAGAAATGGACAAGATAACGAGACTTGGAATTTAGTTCCAACGACACCAAAACAAAAGGTAATTCGTTGCAAGTGGGTTTTTAAGATTAAAAGAAATAGTGATGGTAGTGTGTCAAGATATAAGGCTAGACTTGTACCAAAAGGATATAATCAAACTCAAGGATTGGACTATGAGGAAACATTTAGTCCAGTGGCAAACATGGCAACGGTGAGAACTTTGTTGGCTTTAGCTGCAAGTAAAAGGTGGAATATATATCAACTCGATATAAAGAATGCCTTTCTTAATGGTGAGTTAAATGAAGAAGTGTATATGTCACAACCAGATGGTTATGTGGATGCAAAATGTCCTAATCATGTATGCAGGTTAAAGAAGGCATTGTATGGTCTTAAACAGGCACCAAGGGCATGGAATGCAAGGTTGGTAAAGTATCTTATGATGCAAGGATACACTGCGAGTCATGCTGATCCTTCACTTTATGTAAAACATGTAGATGACATGTGTGTCTATGTATGCATTTATGTGGATGACTTGTTGATTAAAGGGAATGATGCAAAAGCAATTGATGAGATAAAAGATAATTTGGGAAATGAATTTAAAATTTCAGATCTTGGTTTGCTTAGATACTTTCTTGGGATTGAAATTGTGTATAACGATGAAGGTATGTGGTTGATACAGAGAAAGTATATATGTGATATGCTGAAAAGGTTTGGTATGCATGAATGTAAAATTGTTTCTACTCCAATGGAATGTAATGTAAAGTTGAGTGCAAAGGAAGGTGATGAGTTGCATGATATGAATGCATATAGATCCATGGTAGGATCTTTGATTTATGCAACAAAAACTAGACCTGATATATGCTATGCAGTGGGAGTATTGTCACAGTTTATGCATGAACCTAGAGTACCTCATATGCATGCATCAAAAAGAGTGCTTAGATATTTGAAAGGTACCATGAACGAAGGATTATTTTATAGTCATGATGCTGATCTAACTCTTAAAGTCTTTAGTGATGCAGATTGGGCTGGAAGCAAAGATGACAGAAGATCCACAAGTGGATATGTGGTAATAGCAGGAAACAAGACATTAACATGGAGTTCAAAGAAACAGCCCATAGTTGCTTTATCTTCTACAGAGGCTGAGTATAGAGGTTTAGCATTGGCTACTACTGAGGTTATGTGGTTTAAAAAGTTGTTTCATGACTTGAATGTGTAGGTTGATGTACCACAGATATATGGGGATAACTTGAGCAGCATTCAAATGACCTCAAATCCTATTTTTCATGCTAGAACAAAGCATATAGAGGTTCACTATCATTATGTTCGAGAGAAGGCCGTAAAAAATGAAGTACAAGTTTCTTTTGTGGGAACAAAGGATCAAGTTGCAGATATCTTCACCAAATCCTTGGATGGACCAAAGCTTCAAAGATTCAACTATATTCTTGGCATGAAGGAAATACCCTTTGAAACTTGAGGGGGAGAATGTTGCGAACATTTGTTTTATGTATGGTACAAGTTTCAAATTATGTAAATACCTTTGGGAAGTCTTCAAATACTCCAAGAAGGTTCATATTATTCGTAAAAGATAGCAAAAATACCATGTGAGTTCTAGAACATGGTGAGTCAATTTAGTGAGTCACAAGGGAGCTGCAGTGGTGTCCTAGTGGAAGGTCGATGTGGCTAGTTCTCAAAGTCCATCAATACTTTGCTTATTTGAGCACTTGAGTCATGTAAAACCTCCACCCAAGTGTCTACCATGAGTTTAGATGTATTAGGAAGGTTTTAGATTAGTTCTCCATGCTATAAAAAGAGGAGAGAAGTCGTGATCTTGTGGGAACTCCAAGAGAGTCATTTGTGTATCTCTATGCTGCTGTAGTTTTGTATGCAGAGATTGTATCTCCCTCATTATATATCCAAATTACATCTTTGATAGCTCATTTGAAAGCTCTTACTGTCTTATTTCTTCTTGTAAATTTTCATAATCATTGGATTTGTGAGCTGAGAGCAGTACTCTCTGCAAGTAGTGTGTGTTCTCTAGTTTTATCCCTGCTGAAGGTCTCCATTAAACCTCCAACTTGCAGAGGTCATATCTCCTTGTGTATTTATCCAAATTGAGGGTTCTTTGGCTCATTGGAAAGCTCTTGGTCTCTAGTTTATGTGGTTAAAACAGTTTTAGAAAATTCTAATCCAATAGAGAACAGTAAGCTCTGCAAGCATGACTGGTTTTCTATGATGAAGTTTGTGAGAAGCTCAACTTGTTCCTAGGGGGTTCCACCTACTTCGTGCTATATTTTGGAGGTCAATAAATTTCAACAATTTTTCTGCAGATAAAACTGCATTCTCTTCGTAGGAATGTGGTGGCCAACTTAACATCAAGATGCAGCCACATACGTCCAAAGATGTGATATCTGTCAACGAACAAAGTATCCTATTAGAAGAGATGAAATGCCACTAAAACCTATGATGAGCACCAAAGCATTTACCAAATGGGGAATAGACTTCGTAGGACCTATTAGTCCACCAGCTAAAGGTTCTCATGCCGAGTACATAATTTTAGCAACGGATTATTTGACCAAACGGGTAGAGGCCAAAGCAACCAAGAAAAATGATGCAAGGACTACGACGAAGTTTCTCTTCGAGAATATATTCACAAGGTTTGGATTTCCTATTGAAATTGTGAGTGATAGGGGCACACACTTTGTCAATGAAGTGATAGAAGCTCTACTGAATGAATTTTTAGTGATTCATAAGAAATCAGCCCCTTATCCTCCACAAGCCAATGGATAGGCTGAAAGTTCGAACAAAATCTTATGCACAGTCCTCACTAAGATTGTTAACAATGGCAGATCCGGCTGGGACAAGCAATTACATCATGCTTTATGGGAATTCCGGGTAGCCCACAAAATAGCCATAGGAACTACCCCCTTTAACCTAGTGTACGGACAGAATGCCATCTTGCCAATTGATTTCCTGGTACCTACTCTCAGAGTAGCTACAAATTACGAATGGACTGGGCATGAGTTATCAACCCAATTGGATCAAATAGAAAAGTTACACGAAACAAGATTTACAAGCTGTGGCAGGTATTTACGCTGCAAAAAGGCGGCAGAAGGCATATTTTGATGCTCATATTAAAGATAAAAACCTGAAGGAAGGAGATTTGGTCCTGGTCTATACTTTGAAGCAACATGCAAAGAAACTACAAAAAAGAGGATATCGGCCCTTGATAATCAATCATATATCTACCAGCGGAGCCATCAGCCTAGTGACCCTAGATGGAGAAGTATTGCCAAACTATATAAGTGGTTGCCGAGTAAAATAATATTTAGAGCCATTGACAAAAGAAATAATTTCACGAATTCTAATGGGTAAAAATAGACGAGAAGAGGATGAAATACTACGAGAAGAAGCAAGACATGAAGCTCTAGAATGAATCAGGAAACGAAAGGAATGGATGAGAGAGAGGGATGAAAGATATCGACAAGGACAGGAAATCATCCCAATGGCTAACTTTAGAGCCTCTGAAAACCTAGGGCAGCAAACAAAGCAACCATATTTGAATTTGTAGATTGTTTACATTCAAGGTAAACCCAAATCATACAAACTATTTCTCTTATGGTATGCATCGAATAGCAGAGCTTGATCTATGCCACAAAAGGATTGGACACATGAATGTACACAGGTTAAAGGAGCTATCAAAGAAGAGGGTTGTTGAAGGATTACCTGATCTTACTAAGCAACATATGGTGCATCTTTGTGAAGCATGTCAAATGGGTAAGCAGAGTAGACATCCTTTCAAGCATTCAAGCTATGTAAGCAGTGGATTGCTAGATCTTATACACACGGACGTATGGGGTCCTACTAAAGAGGCATCCTTGGCTGGTAATAGGTATTATGTATCATTCATTGATGATCATAGTAGAATGACATTTGCGTATTTCATTAAACATAAGAGTGAAGCCTTTGATTGTTTCAAAAATTTTAAATCATTTGTCGAGAAGCAAACAGGAAGATATGTTAAGAAGCTAAGATCCGATGGAGGGGGAGAGTATTTCTCTCAAGCTTTTACTGATTTTTTGTATGATGAAGGAATCAAAAGAGAAGTTACATACAGGTATACTCCACAACAAAATGGAGTCACAGAAAGAAGAAACAGAATCATAGCAGAAGCATCTAGAAGCATGCTAAATGATATGTGTTTGCCTAATTCTTTTTGGGCCGAAGCTGTTAGCACAAGTGTGTACATTATGAATAGAGTACCTACTGCTGGAGTTAATCATTTGACACCATATGAGGTATGGCATGGAAGGAAACCAAGTGTAAGTCATTTGAAAGTATTTGGTTGTGTATGTTATGTACATGTACCTAGTGAAGTGAGATCAAACTTGATGTGAAATCAGAAAAGTTTATATTTATTGGTTATGCAGATACTCAAAGAGGGTATAAATGTTATAATCCTCATACCAATAAGGTGGTTGTTTCAAGAGATGTAAACTTTGATGAATCACTTTCATGGTATGTAGATAAGAAAAGTTTGCAGGTCAGAAATGGAGATGAAAAGGATACAGGTGAAGGAGATGAGTGCTTACCTCAGCCCACAAGAAGTTCAAGTGATGAGAAAAGTGGTTTGGATGAAGAAAGAGGGTTACCTTTCAATGGAAGATTAAGGCAAGAGTCACCTCCAAGTGTTAAAAGTAAAGGTAAACTCAAACGTGTTGAAGTTAATGATGAAGGAGAGGAAATTAGTGATGTATGTGAGTATGGAGAATCATCAAAGGTTCCTAATAAGAAAGGAAGAGCATCTACATTGGAGGTAAGAAGAACTTCAAGAGTCAGTAAGCAACCTCAAAGGTATACTTATGAATCTTTCATGAATACTCATTATGCTTTTATGACAAAAGTTGAGAAGGAAAATGAACCCACATGTTATGATGAGGCAAAAGGAGATGAAAAGTGGGAGAAAGCAATGAGCGAAGAAATGGAAGCACTACAAGATAACGAGACTTGGAATTTAGTTCCAACGACACCAAAACAAAAGGTAATTCGTTGCAAGTGGGTTTTTAAGATTAAAAGAAATAGTGATGGTAGTGTGTCAAGATATAAGGCTAGACTTGTACCAAAAGGATATAATCAAACTCAAGGATTGGACTATGAGGAAACATTTAGTCCAGTGGCAAACATGGCAACGGTGAGAACTTTGTTGGCTTTAGCTGCAAGTAAAAGGTGGAATATATATCAACTCGATATAAAGAATGCCTTTCTTAATGGTGAGTTAAATGAAGAAGTGTATATGTCACAACCAGATGGTTATGTGGATGCAAAATGTCCTAATCATGTATGCAGGTTAAAGAAGGCATTGTATGGTCTTAAACAGGCACCAAGGGCATGGAATGCAAGGTTGGTAAAGTATCTTATGATGCAAGGATACACTGCGAGTCATGCTGATCCTTCACTTTATGTAAAACATGTAGATGACATGTGTGTCTATGTATGCATTTATGTGGATGACTTGTTGATTAAAGGGAATGATGCAAAAGCAATTGATGAGATAAAAGATAGTTTGGGAAATGAATTTAAAATTTCAGATCTTGGTTTGCTTAGATACTTTCTTGGGATTGAAATTGTGTATAACGATGAAGGTATGTGGTTGATACAGAGAAAGTATATATGTGATATGCTGAAAAGGTTTGGTATGCATGAATGTAAAATTGTTTCTACTCCAATGGAATGTAATGTAAAGTTGAGTGCAAAGGAAGGTGATGAATTGCATGATATGAATGCATATAGATCCATGGTAGGATCTTTGATTTATGCAACAAAAACTAGACCTGATATATGCTATGCAGTGGGAGTATTGTCACAGTTTATGCATGAACCTAGAGTACCTCATATGCATGCATCAAAAAGAGTGCTTAGATATTTGAAAGGTACCATGAACGAAGGATTATTTTATAGTCATGATGCTGATCTAACTCTTAAAGTCTTTAGTGATGCAGATTGGGCTGGAAGCAAAGATGACAGAAGATCCACAAGTGGATATGTGGTAATAGCAGGAAACAAGACATTAACATGGAGTTCAAAGAAACAGCCCACAGTTGCTTTATCTTCTACAGAGGCTGAGTATAGAGGTTTAGCATTGGCTACTACTGAGGTTATGTGGTTTAAAAAGTTGTTTCATGACTTGAATGTGTAGGTTGATGTACCACAGATATATGGGGATAACTTGAGCAGCATTCAAATGACCTCAAATCCTATTTTTCATGCTAGAACAAAGCATATAGAGGTTCACTATCATTATGTTCGAGAGAAGGCCGTAAAAAATGAAGTACAAGTTTCTTTTGTGGGAACAAAGGATCAAGTTGCAGATATCTTCACCAAATCCTTGGATGGACCAAAGCTTCAAAGATTCAACTATATTCTTGGCATGAAGGAAATACCCTTTGAAGCTTGAGGGGGAGAATGTTGCGAACATTTGTTTTATGTATGGTACAAGTTTCAAATTATGTAAATACCTTTGGGAAGTCTTCAAATACTCCAAGAAGGTTCATATTATTCGTAAAAGATAGCAAAAATACCATGTGAGTTCTAGAACATGGTGAGTCAATTTAGTGAGTCACAAGGGAGCTGCAGTGGTGTCCTAGTGGAAGGTCGATGTGGCTAGTTCTCAAAGTCCATCAATACTTTGCTTATTTGAGCACTTGAGTCATGTAAAACCTCCACCCAAGTGTCTACCATGAGTTTAGATGTATTAGGAAGGTTTTAGATTAGTTCTCCATGCTATAAAAAGAGGAGAGAAGTCGTGATCTTGTGGGAACTCCAAGAGAGTCATTTGTGTATCTCTATGTTGCTGTAGTTTTGTATGCAGAGATTGTATCTCCCTCATTATATATCCAAATTACATCTTTGATAGCTCATTTGAAAGCTCTTACTGTCTAATTTCTTCTTGTAAATTTTCATAATCATTGGATTTGTGAGCTGAGAGCAGTACTCTCTGCAAGTAGTGTGTGTTCTCTAGTTTTATCCCTGCTGAAGGTCTCCATTAAACCTCCAACTTGCAGAGGTCATATCTCCTTGTGTATTTATCCAAATTGAGGGTTCTTTGGCTCATTGGAAAGCTCTTGGTCTCTAGTTTATGTGGTTAAAACAGTTTTAGAAAATTCTAATCCAATAGAGAACAGTAAGCTCTGCAAGCATGACTGGTTTTCTATGATGAAGTTTGTGAGAAGCTCAACTTGTTCCTAGGGGGTTCCACCTACTTCGTGCTATATTTTGGAGGTCAATAAATTTCAACAATTTTTCTGCAGATAAAACTGCATTCTCTTCATAGGAATGTGGTGGCCAACTTAACATCAAGATGCAGCCACATACGTCCAAAGATGTGATATCTGTCAACGAACAAAGTATCCTATTAGAAGAGATGAAATGCCACTAAAACCTATGATGAGCACCAAAGCATTTACCAAATGGGGAATAGACTTCGTAGGACCTATTAGTCCACCAGCTAAAGGTTCTCATGCCGAGTACATAATTTTAGCAACGGATTATTTGACCAAACGGGTAGAGGCCAAAGCAACCAAGAAAAATGATGCAAGGACTACGACGAAGTTTCTCTTCGAGAATATATTCACAAGGTTTGGATTTCCTATTGAAATTGTGAGTGATAGGGGCACACACTTTGTCAATGAAGTGATAGAAGCTCTACTGAATGAATTTTTAGTGATTCATAAGAAATCAGCCCCTTATCCTCCACAAGCCAATGGATAGGCTGAAAGTTCGAACAAAATCTTATGCACAGTCCTCACTAAGATTGTTAACAATGGCAGATCCGGCTGGGACAAGCAATTACATCATGCTTTATGGGAATTCCGGGTAGCCCACAAAATAGCCATAGGAACTACCCCCTTTAACCTAGTGTACGGACAGAATGCCATCTTGCCAATTGATTTCCTGGTACCTACTCTCAGAGTAGCTACAAATTACGAATGGACTGGGCATGAGTTATCAACCCAATTGGATCAAATAGAAAAGTTACACGAAACAAGATTTACAAGCTGTGGCAGGTATTTACGCTGCAAAAAGGCGGCAGAAGGCATATTTTGATGCTCATATTAAAGATAAAAACCTGAAGGAAGGAGATTTGGTCCTGGTCTATACTTTGAAGCAACATGCAAAGAAACTACAAAAAAGAGGATATCGGCCCTTGATAATCAATCATATATCTACCAGCGGAGCCATCAGCCTAGTGACCCTAGATGGAGAAGTATTGCCAAACTATATAAGTGGTTGCCGAGTAAAATAATATTTAGAGCCATTGACAAAAGAAATAATTTCACGAATTCTAATGGGTAAAAATAGACGAGAAGAGGATGAAATACTACGAGAAGAAGCAAGACATGAAGCTCTAGAATGAATCAGGAAACGAAAGGAATGGATGAGAGAGAGGGATGAAAGATATCGACAAGGACAGGAAATCATCCCAATGGCTAACTTTAGAGCCTCTGAAAACCTAGGGCAGCAAACAAAGCAACCATATCTGAACAGAAGAGTACCACTTGGTGGATGCCCTCATTGAAACAGGAGCAGTTGTTAGCTGTATCAAGTCTTCATTAACTCAGAAACTCAAGGAAGAATTAGGCCCCTCTAAGGCACAACTGATCAGAATAGGGGAAAATTTACTAAATGCATAGGCGAGATTACCCTGTCACTGCATCTTGAAAACAACACGATGCAACAAAAACTCTTAGTGTGTCATGATCAGGACTTATTAGAAGAACTCGTGTTGGGTCAAGACTGGATACATGAATATGAAGTGACTATCCAATTAGCTCTGAATTACATATCGGCCAAGATAGGACACCGTGAGGTATTCAATGTGTAAGAAGAACGACCTGTCAAAGCCAAATATATAGGCCCAAGAGATCACTTACGCATGCACGATGATGAATGTACATTCACCTCCACTATGAAAACCCCACCATCAAGTACTTCGTGTGAGAATACATTGAATCACAATCTTGCACACTCTCCTAAACCACTTAACCTCACTACTAGCATCGTTTCCAATAAAAGCCCCTGTGAGGAGTCACACACAAGAGGGACTAATCAGCAAGACTGTCACGAACTTTCACGCATTAGAATATACCCCATTCCTTACACTAGACAGGCTGGGATCCGAAAAGATCAGGTGATAACATATCATCAACAACGGAGCTATATTCTACACAGGAAACAACAAAGGTATGAGGAATCAAGTCAAGCTGGACCTCAAGGTCCACGAACGATTGCTAGAGTATGAATTCCAAAGAAAGTGATTGCTGCACAACCGGCTCGCACGCAGATATGGATCCCCAAATCACATGCACCAATGAGGATCATCAAAGGCAGAACATCAATAAACCAAAAGGATAAGTATGACATGAAAGCAAAGAATCAAGAAATTAGTAACTACATGAATAGACGGAAACAAAAACACGCAACAAAAGCAATTCAACCATTTGAAGAGCTAGAAACGTGGAATGATGAAGCAAGAGGTACATCCCGCCCCAGAAAAGATGGCAATACAGTCAACCACCGGAAAGTAAAACAGATCTGGATACCAAAATGCCGACCAAACTGCAACAACAACCAGATAATTCAGTTTGCACACATCTTGAGTTGCAAGATTCCAAAGTATGCATAATAGGGCCACATTACAAGGCCATGCACTCGGCACCTAACTCTTCTTCTAGTGGATAGTGAAGCACATTCTCGTCTTAGGGAATAAGAGAGCACTTGTACCATAACCTCAAGGAAAATGACTAACAGTACAATGAAAGCTTCGGCTAGGTACTAACGCTTTTGTTTTCTTTCAGAAAAAAAAATATAGAAACAAATATATATGTGTATGAAGAAAATCCCAGGTACTACCTTTCTCACACCCACGAGAAAGGTGTGGAGAGATGGATAGGTATGTGCTTGAAGATGAAGAGATGTTGCAAAATCCTTGATCTACAACAGCCAAATGAACTCCAAGAGTATATGGTGGGCCCTTTTAGCTTGCCAATGGATGTATTAGACACCCTATGTACCTTGGAAGATCACTCTCAAAAAGATAGATCAAAACAGATAAGTTGGAGTTAGCTCAGAGGTGAAAACTTGCTATTCTTGGTTCATACACCTGTCCAGTGTTTTACATAATTCTCTGAGCACAGCAACAATTAGCTCAATTCCTCTTGGGTACATCTAGGCAACTTAAAGAGCTAACTTTCAAGAGTAATCGCATCAAAAATAATGAACTACACACTGAGAATGAGTTTTAACAAGTGATGACATCATCCCGATTTTCACGGGCTGCTACAGAAATAGACCAGTGAGCAGAAAAGACATCATAACTCAAAATTTAGAAAAGAAATGATTATGAAAATTTGTATGGTTATACTAGACAGTAAGCTGAATCGAACAAGCTTTAAATCAGTGAATTTGGATAAGTAACCACTGAGAAATGGCTCTGACAAGATGAGTGAAAAAGTCGGGTACCTGACAGAGAAGTGAAGATGAACAGACCCTGTTGACTTCAAATGAACATAACTAAAGATTGCAACATCCAAATGACATGAAAATTTGTGAGCATATAGTAGACTTATAGAGCTAACTTTACCAAGTCAAAATCACTGAAAATGATGCACCAAGCTCAGAGAAAACATCTCTGCAAGCTGACTGAGAAAACTGAGAGTAATGGCAGTGAGTATTACACTTCACAAGAACATGGAAAGATGAACTCAAATAATCATGAAAATGAAAGTATATTGCTTGTACAATACAATGACTTACTGATACATATGTGTGCCTTGTAATCACACCTTGATATGGCATAAAGCTCAACTCTTGGAGGTCTTCACATAGGTCTCTCTAACCACGACTAAAACTGCCATCTATTTATAGTTGAGTTTGGGAGGCTAACTTCCCTCAATCACTCTCCAATCAATCAATGATTGATTTGATTCTCTACCTACCACAAATCACAAATTTGTGGCTCCTCTTTCCATTCTTGATCATGTGGACTCAACCACTTAAGATTCTCTTACTTTTACATTAAGTAAACTCTCCAAAAAATTACAAGAGGTAGTTCACAAGTGAACTTTACATAGTCTTCATTTTGAAGCTTCTTTTATGAATTTGTGGGACTCAAGCCAATACTTAGGCTTGTCATAGACTTGCTCCAACAGCTCCCCCTCAAGCCAAGTATGCTTGAGGTCTTCAATCTTCCAAGATTACCTGCAAACCAATCATAGCCTTGAATTTGCAAAGCTTTGTACCATCCAATGCTTTGGTTAGAATATCTGCACATTGTTGATGAGTGGACACATATGATATTTGAATCTCTTTGTTTAGAACCTTCTCTCGTACATAGTGATAATGAACTTCAATATGTTTAGTCCTTGCATGAAAAATAGGATTAGCAGCCAAATGAATAGAACTCATATTGTCACCAAAAATAGTTGGAGTTCCAAACTCCAATCCAAGATCTTTGAATAATGTCTTCATCCACATAGCTTCTTGTGTAGCTATGGCAAGACCTCTATATTCAGCTTCAGTAGAAGAGAGAGCAACTGTGGGTTGCTTCTTGGATGACCATGAAATAAGCTTTGAACCTGCAAAGGTAAGATAACCTGAAGTGCTCCTTCTATCTTCCTTGGAGCCAGCCCAATCTGCATCAGAAAATAGCTTCAAACCTAAATCAGATACATAAGGATAATAAAGTCCTTCATTTATGGTTCCTTTGAGATACTTGAGAATCCTTTTGGCAGCATCCATATGTGGTTTCCTTGGTGTGTGCATAAATTGGCTTAGCACACTCACACTGTAACATATATCTACTCTTGTCAATGTGGCATAGTTGAGACTACCCACTAGACTTTGATATGATGTGATGTCCTCTATGAGTTCACCTTCATGTGAGCTCAATTTGTGATTGACCTCCATTGGAGTACCTGCAATCTTACAATCTTGCATCTTGAATTTTGCCAACATGTCCTTAATGTACTTCCTTTGAGTGAGAAACAAACCATGATCTTTGTAGACAACTTCCAAACCTAGGAAGTAGGTAAGTGAACCCAAATCACTTATCTTGAACTCTTCTCTCATCTGATCTTTGATCTTCTTCATACCATCTGCATCATTTCCTGTCAATATAATATCATCTACATATATACATAGGTAGATGACCTTGGAATTACTCTTTTTAATAAAGAGTGAAGATCTGCCTTGCTTGGTTGAAAGCCTTTGTCCTGCAAGAATGAAACAAGCCTGAAATTCCAAGCTCTTGGAGCTTGCTTGAGACCATACAATGCTTTGTTAAGTTTACACACATAATCAGGATAAACTTGATTCTCAAAACCAGGTGGTTGTGCCATATATACCTCTTCTGTTATCCAACCATTCAAGAATGCATTCTTTACATCTAGTTGAAGTATCTTCCAATTCTTGGAAGAGGCAATACTAAGCAAAACCCTAATAGTAGGCATTTTTGCCACAGGAGAGAAGGTCTCCTCATAATCAATTCCCTGAGTTTGTGCAAAGCCTTTTGCTACAAGCCTTGCCTTATACCTGTTAATGGAACCATAAGAATTCTTCTTGAGTTTATAGACCCATCTTGAGCCTATTACCTTCATGGATGAAGTCTTGGGCACCAAATCCCAAGTGTTGTTTTCCTCAAGTGCTTCAATCTCTTCCTTCATTGCATGCTTCCATTCTGTTTTTGCTTTGGCCTCTTCAAATGATGATGGCTCCTCTTGGTTTATGTCCTGTGCTATGTATATAGAATGTTTAGTTATTAATGAGGTGTCAAACCCATACCTTTCTGGTTTTTTCTTTTCCCTCATAGATCTTCTTAGTCCATGATGTGATGATTCTGCCTCATGTCCAAGTTCCTGCAATTTTGCTTTACCTTTAGACTTCCAATTCTTTGATCTTTTCCATGTGAGATTCTTCATCATCCTCTGAGGTGTCTTGTTCTTCAATCTTTGATTGTTCTCTACCAAGCTTTGGAAAATCTTCTTCAAGATCATATGGTAAATTGATCTTCCTGCATGAATCTTCATACCATGAATTGTTCTCATCAAAAACTACATCTCTGCTTACCAAGAATCCTTTGTTGGTAGGGTTGTATAACCTGTAGCCCTTTTGATTGTTGTCATATCCAATAAATACACACCTTTCTGCCTTTGGATCCATCTTGCCTCTAACCTGTGAAGGAACATGAGCAAAAGCAATACATCCAAAAATTTTACAATGATCTAAGCTTGGTCTTCTTCCATTCCAAGCCTCATATCGAGTCATCCCATCAAGGGATTTTGAAGGCAACCTATTAATCAAGTAAGTGGCTGTAGATACAGCCTCAGCCCATAAGTAATTAGGTAAATGCTGTTGGAAAACAATGTCCCAATGACAAAATGGTCTAGCATCCAACTCCTTGTATACATTATACAAGTTGCTCTTCAAAATCTACGGACAGTCACAGGAATTATAGCTACGGGTTTAGTACTTGGTACAACACAACAGCGTGGGCATGTGGATAGAGCATATGGCTTCCAAAGAACCCACCTGGGTTCAAATCCCGTGAGACGCAGTAGCGTGCGCGAAGATTTTTTGTCATGTTATCATGCATTTCATAATAGCTAAATGGCTCCAAAAATGGACAGCGGATGGACTTGGTTTTTCGCAATAATTTTTGCTTTTGGAGAAGTGCGATCGCATAGCTTTATGTGCTTTATTATGAGCTTTTCAAGGATCATCAAATACTATAAAAGAAGCACTTTGGGCTCATTGTAATTATCCTTCACCTAGGATCAACACAAGCTTTCTAGAGCTTGGACCTCAGTAGAGGTGGTGTTTCTTCTAGCACATGGGGCAGCCATGGTGCTAACTTGAAGCATGTTGAGGAGTAGCTATGGAGTTCTTCTTAGTGATTCTTCTTGGAGAAGATGGTGTGCTCACACTCTAGCTCATGGAGAGGAGGTCATCTCTTGTTCATGGCAAGAAGACTTGGTCATTAGCAGCTTGATGGTGAGGATCGCCCATCTACATGATGTATTTGAAGATCATCTTCTACAAGAAGATGTTAGGTTGAAGATTATCTTCTACAAGAAGATGTCTGGCTACTTCAAAGACATTGGATGGGACCATCTACATGATTTTGAAGATTATCTTCTACAGGAAGATATTAGGTTGAAGATTGTCTTCTACAAAGAAGATATCGGGCTACTTCAAAGACATTAGATGGAGATTAACATAAGATTCACATCTTATGTTAAGTATTCAGGTACATATTCTCTTTATGCACACAGGTACTACTTGAAGTTTATGGAGGCTGTGGCGTTCATATCAGGAGGAGTCCTATTCGGCATAGGTACAAGAGAATCAGTACTTATATGCTTTATGCATATTTTTATGAGGTGTTTGAGAAGGTGTGTTCACATGAGTTTGAGGATTTCCGGCAACAATCTTGTTAGCATTCTATGCTACTTTATAAGTATGTGATCTTTTCACACACGTATCTGACTTAGGGTCTTCCATAGCCTAAGTTTAGATGTAGGTTTGTTGACCATCAATTTCACACTGATCCTTCCTCATTCAGTTACTCATATTCACTCTTCTATAACCTATTAGGTCACACATCTCATGTATATTCAGATTACTGCCCACACATCTGAATATGTTTATTACATTGTACATTCACTCATTCATCCATTTCTCATCACATAGAGTGGTTGAGAGATATGCTCCCACATTGTACATTGAACATTGGTATATATGATACTATGAGTAAGCACTGGCTTACGTAACACCTTACACATGATTTCTATTCTTTCTCTATCTTTATCTCATCATTTGTATGATTAAGTTGTGGTATGTTCATGTTTTGTCAATATGGAAGATTGCTGGAATTAATGTTGTACATGACTGGAACTATGGAACCATGGACCTGTGACATGAGCCTAAGGGCCTACCTCACTTCCAACATTTGGTATCAGAGCACTAAGGTTTTGGTTACAGAACTTTAGATCTTTGGCATCAATGCATTAAGGCTCATTCATATCCCAGGTTCCTAGAATTCCAGATTTAAAATATATAATTTAAAGGCATCTTCTAATATTTGACATTTGACATACACACTTAATCTAGATGAGTAGAGATTTGAGAATTAGACACTTCAGTTACATTCATCAGTGTGGAGTATGAAGTTGATGATCTATTAGCAGCCAAATATTTTTGAAGAGTATGCAAATACTTTACAAAAGTATTGTTTGAAGACCCAGAATTGATGAAGAGAAGACTACTTCAAATTCAAGGAAGAACAATGGTTTAGAGAAGATGAAGAAATCAGATCGACATCAAATCACAGGTATCAGTTTCTACTATCAGATTATCATTTGCAGGTCATAACTTAGAAGAGCAGTTATGAAGAGATTTGAAGAAATTCAAGGAGTGCTTTTATACGCTTTCATCATTTGAAAGTTAAAGGCTACATCAAAACAGGTATCTAGAGGTTTTTCTAGAGAGTTTTGAGAAATCTCTTTCATGGCAAGAAAGTTCATCTAAGAAGACAAGTGCAGAGATGAGATGAGTTTTTTCAGCCAATTTTCCGTTGTAAGTTGGTTGGATATCAAGGTACAAATGTATCTAGAGAAGGTAACTCTAGAAGGGCAATTCATCATTCAGACAACGATTGGTGACTTTAGTCGTTTCAGAAATTTGAAACAACATTTTGATTCAGAGATATGAGGAGATGGTAAAACATGTTTCTATATTCACTTCCATTTATATACCATGTTTGTTTTATCTCTTACTCTTACACTAAAGGAAGAGAAAAGTTCATTTGAAGAGGTCAAGAGTGTTTGCTACTTCAAGATGAAGAGAACAAAAGGTATGGAAGAGAATTTTGAAGATGTTGACATCATCAGGTGGAAGAAAGATGCAGAAGAAGAAAGTCCATCATTTCCAAAAGAAAAGTAAGACTTCCTTTTCTCTCATATTTTCCATATACTTTTCCTATTTTATCCTCTACATCCAAAGACAAGTCTACGAGAACATCTTGTTTAAAGAAGAAGCAGTTTCTTGTTTTGCATTACACTTGGTCATGATTTAGTAGATTTGACAAAGAATTGCATTGAGAGAAAGAAAAGCAGCAGATATATGTTTTAACTCATATATGTATGAGTTATGTTTTAGTTGAAGCTTTTAAGCAGGCAGCTTATATGTTCCCTCAAAGAATTCTTGGAGTGTCAATACATAGCTACTTGGTATATGACAAGATGCAGAGAAGTATATTTCTTCTTTATCTAACTCTAGAGGTAAAAGAGTTTTTTGTAGCAGATGTTGAAGACTTGGGTTGAGGTTTTATGTTTGGAAAAGGTTACCTCATATTCAGTATATTCAGTATTTTCAGAAACTTCAGAAAATTTAGCTTGTTGATGTACCAGTCAGTTGAAGAATCTACTTTTTATGATTGTCTAGACTTTTGGATACATGTTTGTATTCAAAAAGGTGTTCCATCAGATCCTATCACTTGATTGAAAAGTGGAGTTAGCCAAAAGAAAATCAAGCAGGTACTATCACATTTCACCCGGGTAAAATATGAAAGTTATGAAGTATCAACTTGCAGCTTTTGGAGTTCTCAAGGTGAGAAGTTTGTCCACTTATGGTTCAAGTAGGAATTTCAGATTCCTTAAAGGATTTGTTTGAAGAAAAGTTTTACAACTTTTTGAGAAGCATGGACACTTGGAGACATTCAGGTAGCAAATCAAACATTCAGACATGAAGGTTTGATAAGAGCAGATTCTACACAGGAGAGATCATTGATCTTGGATAGATCTTGTATGATCTTGAGTATTTATGATTCAATTGTCTATCATTTGTTTGATAAGGTTCTTAGCATTGGAAGAAGTAAGTCAAAGATTCAGATTCTATTAGATTTATGTTACAGAGAAAAAGAAGATACTTGTTATGTTACAGAAAAATATGGATCCTAAAACTTTTGTTTCAGATACAAGTATTGATCACTAAAGATCAGATTTATTGAAAGAAGGAAGACGTTCCACATTTCATAAAGTCTGATATATTTGAAGAATACTGGATACTAGTGTTAAGTCATCCAGGGGGGTGATGAAACATGAAGATTTATTTTCAAGCCATATGTGAAAGAATGCAGATTCATACCTACAGGTATTCCTATTTCAGGTATTCCTATATTTCCTTTGTCAGGTTCTCTTTATGTTCCAGCTTTGAAAGAAGAAGGAAGAAGAAGAATATTTGGAGAAAGTTCCTGTTAGGATGTTCCTGTTCAGGAGAAGATTCCAGAGTTCTATTTAAAGAGAAGCTTGATATTTGAGAAAGGTATATTTCAGAAGTGCGCACATATATGTTTATACCAAGTTCTGAAGGAAAGAGGTATGAAGGATTTAAAGGATGAAGACATGATGACATCATAGATTTTTTGACTCATATTGAGTTGAGTATAGTCAGAGATGAACCAGCAGTGTTCATAATACACTAAGTTGTGAGTTGACAGTCACAGGTTCCAGGATTCAGTTCCTGATTTTGTTTAGTGTATTTACATCACGCAGCAGAAGTACGTTGAGAAACTTTTTTGGAAGGTAAATGCAAATATATGGATACTAGTGTATGTTTTCAGGTTTTTGAAGACAAGAGATAGCAGGTTCAGAGACAGTTCATGCTATAGTTGTCAAACAGTGATTGCTTGATGAGTACACTATTGGATATCTAGTTTGCATATTTTCTCAGGTATTATGGTTCATATTCAGCAAGTTCAAGTTTTTTGAAGGAAAGTTAAATTCAATTTTGAAGAAGTTTTTTGAAGAACAAGTTTTGAAGTGCGGGAGTAAAAGCTTGAAGCTTGTGGTTGTTTGCAACTTTGACAGTTTGCAGCTCCAGTCCAGATTGTACCATTGTGACATTGCAGGGGGGATTGTTGGAAAACAATGTCCCAATGACAAAATGGTCTAGCATCCAACTCCTTGTATACATTATACAAGTTGCTCTTCAAAATCTACGGGCAGTCACAGGAATTATAGCTACGGGTTTAGTACTTGGTACAACACAACAGCGTGGGCATGTGGATAGAGCATATGGCTTCCAAAGAACCCACCTGGGTTCAAATCCCGTGAGACGCAGTGGCGTGCGCGAAGATTTTTTGTCATGTTATCATGCATTTCATAATAGCTAAATGGCTCCAAAAACGGATAGTGGACGGACTTGGTTTTTCGCAACAATTTTTGCTTTTGGAGAAGTGCGATCGCATAGCTTTATGTGCTTTATTATGAGCTTTTCAAGGATCATCAAATACTATAAAAGAAGCACTTTGGGCTCATTGTAATTATCCTTCACCTAGGATCAACACAAGCTTTCTAGAGCTTGGACCTCAGTAGAGGTGGTGTTTCTTCTAGCACATGGGGCAGCCATGGTGCTAACTTGAAGCATGTTGAGGAGTAGCTATGGAGTTCTTCTTAGTGATTCTTCTTGGAGAAGATGAAGGGTGTGCTCACACTCTGGCTCATGGAGAGGAGGTCATCTCTTGTTCATGGCAAGAAGACTTGGTCATTAGCAGCTTGATGGTGAGGATCGCCCATCTACATGGTGAACCTGACTTGCAACCCTTTCTCTACTATCTGCCCAACACTTATCAAATTCTTTGTAATGGTAGGGACATAGAGTACCTTACTGAGTAGGTTGATGTTTCCATCAGGTGCTTTGACATTTCCTATTTTCTCCACAGGATGTTTTGTATCATCTCCTGTTTGTACCTCATGCTTATTCCTTGGATCTTCTAAATCTGATAGGAGTGCCACATTTCCTGCCACATGATTTGAACAACCTGAATCTATGTAGAAAACATGCTCATCAGATTTACCTTGTGGCATAGCCATGTTCATGATCAATAATGAATCCTCTTTGTTTGAGTCTTCTGTGTAGTTATTGTAGTCTCTCCTTCCTTTGTAGCCTCCTTGATAGTTTGAATGATTGTAGTTGTTGTAGTTGCCATGGTAGTTGTTGAACCTTCCTCTTGAGTAGCCATAACTTCCTCTATTGTATCCTCTGCCTCTTTGATTCTTGGAATTCCTAAAGCAATTTTCCGTTGTATGATTAGTTAATCCACAAATAGAACATGAGTTGGAGTCTTGGGATCTCCCCCTGCCTTGTCTACCTCCTCTTCCTCTACCTCTGCCATGTCTTCCTCTACCTGCATAGTTAGCTTGATATGTACCTGCTTCATCATCCACTTTCTTTGCCTTTCCTTTGTTATCTTTAGACTTGCTTTTATCCGTGTATAAAGCTGAAGATTGATTACCTTTAGAGATTTCTCCATTTTTGATAAGCTTTGCCTCTTGGGTAAGTAGTTGTCCAATGAGTGTATTGAAATCAGTTACATGCATGTCCATGTACAAATCCATAACTGTGGTGAATGCTTCCCACTTGTCATCTGCCTTCAAGCCATTGATCACCTGCCTTACAATTTTCTCTTCATCTATTACCTCTCTAATGCTTCCCAACTGATCCGCTATGTCCTTGAGCTTTGTGACAAAATCAGTCACATTTTGTTTGGGAGCCTTCTTGAGAGTTGTGAACTCCAGCCATAGTTGATGCTTCCTAGCTTTGGTACTTGAAGAAAAGAAATCTTGAAGTGCATCCCACACTTCCTGAGATGTCTTACAACTTCTAATGTGAGGCAACAAAAAATCTGAGATAGAGTTGAGGAGATAAGACCTTGCAAGTGCATCCTTGGAGCACCATGTGCTCAATCTTTCTTGCTCTTCTTGTGTTGGTTGACTTTTGTTCCTGAAACTTGGCATAACTTCATCTCCAGCCACATAACCATATAAACTTACCTTGGAGATAAGCTTCCATTCTTAATGACCAAGCTGAGTAATTACCTCTATCCAATTTGTCAATTGATGAAGGAAATCCATCTGCCATGTTGTCCAACCTTGCTCTGATACCACTGTGAAGAGATGGATAGGTATGTGCTTGAAGATGAAGAGATGTTGCAAAATCCTTGATCTACACTAGCCAAATGAACTCCAGGAGTATATGGTGGGCCCTTTTAGCTTGCCAATGGATGTATTAGACACCCTATGTACCTTGGAAGATCACTCTCAAAAAGATAGATCAAAACAGATAAGTTGGAGTTAGCTCAGAGGTGAAAACTTGCTATTCTTGGTTCATACACCTGTCCAATGTTTTACATAATTCTCTGAGCACAGCAGCAATTAGCTCAATTCCTCTTGGGGAAGTCTAGGCAACTTAAAGAGCTAACTTTAAAGAGTAATCTCATAAAAAATAATGAACCACACACTGAGAATGAGTTTTAACAAGTGATGACATCATCCCGATTTTCACGGGCTGCTACAGAAATAGACCAGTGAGCAGAAAAATCAACATAACTCAAAATTTAGAAATGCAATGATTATGAAAATTTGTATGTTTATACTAGACAGTAAGTTGAATGCAACAAGCTTTAAATCAGTGAATTTGGATAAGTAACCACTGAGAAATGGCTCTGACAAGATGAGTGAAAAAGTCGGGTACCTGACAGAGAAGTGAAGATGAACAGACCCTGTCGACTTCAAATGAACATAACTGAAGATTGCAACATCCAAATGACATGAAAATTTGTGAATATATAGTAGACTTATAGAGCTAACTTTACCAAGTTAAATCACTGAAAATGATGCACCAAGCTCAGAGAAAACATCTCTGCAAGCTGACTGAGAAAACTGAGAGTAATGGCAGTGAGTAGTACACTTCACAAGAACATGGAAAGATGAACTCAAATAATCATGAAAATGAAAGTATATTGCTTGTACAATACAATGACTTACTGATACATATGTGTGCCTTGTAATCACACCTTGATATGGCATAAAGCTCAGCTCTTGGATGTCTTCACATAGGTCTCTCTAACCACGACTAAAACTGCCATCTATTTATAGTTGAGTTTGGGAGGCTAACTTCCCTCAATCACTCTCCAATCAATCAATGATTGATTTGATTCTCTACCTACCACAAATCACAAATTCGTGGCTCCTCTTTCCATTCTTGATCATGTGGACTCAACCACTTAAGATTCTCTTACTTTTACATTAAGTAAACTCTCCAAAAAATTACAAGAGGTAGTTCACAAGTGAACTTTACATAGTCTTCATTTTGAAGCTTCTTTTATGAATTTGTGGGACTCAAGCCAATACTTAGGCTTGTCATAGACTTGCTCCAACAAAAGGGACGACTCACATCACTCGGAGAGTTGCCAAATTTATGGAGGATAAGTAAAGGATAACTCTTGATACCAACTTTACACTGATTACTGGTATGTAATGAGTGCAGATGGCATCTTCAAATTCTGAGGCTACACAAGAGGAAGAAGTCCTGCTTCTTCCCTTGGAATCGATCTCAAAAGCAAGAGGTCATTGGTTCCTTGAAGATCAACCTGTGTCGGATCTTCTTTTCATGGCCACCATTATGATTATGGGTAGGGATCACTACTTCCCAATCATGTCACAAGATTTCCAAACTATAATACAAGGATTACTGTGCATCACACATGTTTGGACAAGAGCTAAAATTGATGCATTTCTGCGACTTCCTATATATTTGCCAGATTTTCAGAGATGCACACAAGTTATGAACACACTCTAGTCTACAGTAGATAAGCCATCAATCCCGGAGGCTAAAGTGCTTAACAAAACAGGTGAATGGAAAACAATTTGAATCACTCATGAAGTCATCAAAAAAGCTTTTGGATGGAGTGAGGATGGTCTCACTAATGTAAAGGATGAATGTCATGATGAGGCAACATTTTTGTTTTCCCAGCATGAACAGGTATAGAGTGCCTCAGAAAATTGTAGTTCAATTGCTCTCCCATGCGATGAGGCAAGTTGGGAATCAAATAAATCTTACTCCATACATTCAAGACCGCCTATTCGAAGCTAAAAAGAAATGGAGTCAGAAGAAGTTTTTGAATGGAAGTTCGGCATTGACCTTGCTAATCTATGAGGCGCTTGAAATGAAAGAATGTTTACGTTTGATGCCAAACTCCACTGAGATGGAAAAATATGTAAAGTCGGCTACTGTTCCAAAGAAAAAGAAAACATTCATTTCCACAGAAGAAGTGGGAACAAGTTCCAAGAAACCCATCAGAGGGACTAAGCAGGCTAGAGAAGAAGTGGCACAAGAAACACCACACTCCAAGCAGACACACATGTTAGCAAAGATCCCTCTGACACAACCTCCCATTACAAAAATAGATCTCTCAGCGGCACTAGAAGAAACACATACGTACATGCGGGGCCAGGCGAACCTCAATGTACAAGGACATCAATATAGACAGGCAAGATGAGGACAACAACAAAAGGACAAAGAACATACTCCAGAACTGGCTGCCAGGTATAAAGAATTGGGATTGGAGGATTCAAGTTCTAATGAGGAATCTAGCCCTGAGAAGGATACCTTGGACACTGACATAAGAACAAAAACAAACAATGAGGAATGGATGGAGATAAACCAGGTCGGGTCACACCCAAAAATCAACACTCACGTATATAGAACCAGGAAGCATCCACTTAACAGACACACCTCATTGAATTGAACGAAAAGTCACAAATCAGCATAAAGGAAGCTTCAATCACACATAAAGATGCAGTGCCACCCATAAAAGAAGAAATACAAACAAGCATAGAAAAAGAAAGGTGTTTACAAAAAAATATGGAACAATTTGTGATTGAGATCCTTGATGACATGCCACAAGGTAAGATAGTAAGTAAGGAGGATGAGCCAAAGATACAACTTCATATTCGGCAGCCCCACGACACAAAATTGCATGTGGCACAAGGAAAAGATGTTACCACAGGTGAAGAACCTAGCATCTCGACAACATGGTTAAATGTCGATGTTACTCAATTGAAACCAATAGTCAAACAAATGATACAAACGACCATGGATACACAACAACAAATGATGGAAACGGACGTAGATTATGACAAAGCTATGCGAGAAAAGAATCAATTTCAAGTGATGAGCGAACAGTTATCTGCGCAGTTGATCCAAGTTCAACAAGTGGTTTCAGCTAAAGAGATGGAAATAATAGAAGTCAAAGGACAATGCACTACACTAATGGAGTAGAATCACAAGCTCTAGGCACAATTGATAGAATTACAAAGACAACATGAAGCAAGTGAAGCGGACAAAGAAAGAATGAAGACCAGAAGCAATCTGTTAGAAACACAGCTCAAAGTATATATGGAGGAAAACGATAATCTACACAACACGAATAAAGAATTGATGAAGGCCTTGTTATATGACCAACCAATAGAGACACAAGAGACAAAGGTAATCGACCAAAAAGAATGGACAGACCAGATTGCAAAGTATGCGAATTTGTTAAAACAGGAGCAAATCTTAAAAGAAGAATGGGAACAAAAGTACATACAAGACACAAATCAACTGAGGAAACAACTCAAATCGGCTGAAGAAAAACTCCTAGTAATCTATAATGAAGACGTGGATCAAATAGCGGAAATCGGCAATGAGCTTCTCGCAGCCAAAGATGCGCTCCAGACAGCCCTTCCCGAAGTTACCGAAAAGATTGAGCGTATTGTACAATTGGAAGCTCAAATCGAACATAAAGCAAATATCAGGACACCAATAGAGCCACAATCAGAGAATCCTACTGACGAGGTAGAGGTATGTCCTCTATCTCCCCCGATCAATCATTCTTCAATAAAAGAGTAGATGGTAGAACCATGTGATGATCATCCATCCATATACTACAAAAATAGGTCATAAGGAACGGGCACTATTGGTGTCCCGATTGATAGAAAATTTTGAAAATGAAGTTGTCAAAGTCATGAAAGAAGCCAAAATAAAAGGCAAAGACTTGGATACAATAATGAAGCCTTTCAATATTCCGTATGGGCTCTTGAAAGAGAAAACATGAAAATATATAAAGAAGATCACACACAAGGATCCAGATGAGCAGTTGTACTTCAAAGACAGTACATTCAATTACACTCAAGAAGAATTTGAAGCTGCACAACCTTTATGGAGAAGGAAATTTTTGGAGAAAAATCCTACTTTATGGGTGCACTGGCAAGCAGTACCATATTTATTACAGGTAAATCCTTCCTCTTGCCCAACACCATGTCGCAGAGAAGCACACAAATTTTTGGATATGCAAAAGAGTGGTGTGCTCAATAAACAGTGGTTAAATTATCCTTTGCTTCCAAGTCCACCTCACAATTACTTACCGAGTGAGGATTACATGGTGAAAACCATTGAATTTTGGCTACATCAATATGCAACAGTACCTGATCTAACTATCAAGATGACTAATAAAATCCTCAGCATGATACTTACAGTTTTGAAAGTATTCAAACACGCAGCATATACATTTTTAAATTTCATCGGTATTAACTAGGCCACAAATATCCTCATTTTTTATCTATCTATTATGCCCAACTGCCCTACAATCATGGCATATTATTCAAGGCTCATGTTCTTACCAAGGCCATATATGCAAACCTTCGAGGAAGCATTATTTACTGGATTCTTTGAAATTGACTCCGAGATTTTCTTAAAAATGTCAATGAATCTAAACGCTAGAATGGTAGCATATGAATTGAGCTTCTTCGCAGATCATAGACAGCCACCACAAGACGGTGTGAAAGCTGAACAATGGAAGCAACTACTGATACGTGAAGCTATTCTGCGTAATGAGACAGAGCAAAAGGTTTACAGAGCGTACTCCCGCCGCATTCCAAAGCCTGTCGAGGACGACAGAGTTCAGGAGGGGGCATTGTTGAGGGAGATTCCAGCAAAAAGAAGAAAAGAAGAAGACCAAGAAAGAAGCTTCAATAAAGGTATTATATCTGAAGACATATCTCTGCAGGAAGCCCCCCAGGGGCACGCAACACCCATCTCTGCACAGAGCCCCGTAGAGCATACTACAGGGGAAGGTACGCAAGCAACAAGGGCAGATAAAGACCAACAAGTATCCATGAAGAATTGCAAGAAGATATCAGGCGGATCCAGATCCCCAAGAAGATGCTTTAACCTCTTGATCTTCGGAAGGTCCAGATCAAAGGCTGAAGATCCACACCTTCATACCTTCCACTGGTTGTGTGTGTGGCAGCCTGACTTAACACAGCAACCTAGAGTTAAAGAGGTTATTGGTGAGCTAGACTAAAAATCTCAAGTAGTCCATCTCCACAGGTTGCGAGCAGTGGAAAGAAGTAAACGAGTTGCAGACAAGAAGCGAAGCCTATCAAGGGACGACAAAGACAAAGAGGGGGAGAGTGTTGTAGAGCTAAGAAGAGCAAAGTGGCAGAGAAAAAGAGGGGCCCCAAAATTTTTCCGATTTGGACACTTTGTTCTTGTATTATAGCGATTTTGTAACATATTCTCTGATGTAAATGCACTAGAGGAGTCCTCAAGATGCATACCCATAGAGATTTTTATCTTACCCTTGTAAATTAGTAGGAAATTAGCCTTTTAGTTAATAAAGTGCCGGTCTCTTGTGTGAAAGGACCATTTTTATGGCACATGTATATAAGTCAATTTGTGACTCTTTGTAGGGATGTTTTTGCCATTGTGAGAATCAAGAGCACAGAATTTCGAATTTGTGTCTTCTCTTCTCTGTATCTTCTTCTTGCTGAGCTTGTATGCATGTGTGATGCTTGGAAAGAGTGTTTGGGAGTGTTGTCTATCCATGAAAGTGCTTGTTTACTGTTGGTAAGGTGTCTGCAAAGTGTAGGAAGTGCTGAAGTGTATGAAGGTCATTCCCATGACTCAGTATTTTGCTCATAACTTGAAGCAGAAGTGTCAAAATCGAGTGAAAAGACCATTTTTGGATGCATCTTCTTGAGAGCTTCGAAAGGAACCTGCTATTTGCTATATTCGGAGGTCGAAACTGAGAGAAAAGCTCGATTTACTGTTGACTGCTGCTCCAAATGTTGCGACATCCCAACGGATCCCTGAAACTTGTTTGGAATCGATTTATACTTAGTTGCACTTTTTGAGAGTTCATTTGCATTGACCATCATTTGAATGCACGTCTTCATACACTCGGCTAGGTTTTGATACTCCTCCGATTGATAAATAAAGCATGAATCCCCACCATATGCACTTGAGGGGGATCGAGGTATAGTCTCTTTCTCCACAAGTCCCTAAGTTGGTTCTGAGGTACACAAAAAGTTTAGTATTATCCATTTTGAACTCAAGGAGTAGTTCTTGAATGTATCTCCTCTGAGTCAAGTACATTCCTTGATTTGTGTATATGACTTGCATACTTAAGAGGAATGTGAGCTTACCTAAATCACTAATTTTGAACTCCTCTTAAATGTGTATTTTTATTCTTTGTATACCATTCAAGTAATCTCTTATCATAATTATTTCATCTACATATACCTGCAAATAGATAACTTCATTGTGGACTCTCTTGATGAATAGAGAAGGGCCTAAATTGCTTGACCTGAAACCTTGGTGTTGTATAAAGCTTGGGCTAGACCCTCAGATATTGGTATTTATCTTTGGAAACTCTTGGTTTAATTGGATGGATTAGACCCTTGAAGTAGGAACCTATGCTTCTTGGTTTTAACTTTGGTACTTTATTTCAATTGAAGTCTCAATTGAAGGGTTTTTACCTTAGGAATAGTTATTCTAAGGTAAAGGAACCTTACTCTTGGGAGAAGCTTCTCCCAAGTGAAACCTTGACTTGTACATGAAGGGAAGGCTTCAATTGAAATAGAAGCCATGTGATTTTCTTTGGAAAGTGTCCACATGGGACTCTTGGAAGGACACATGGATGAATATTAAGACATGCACCCTTTGGACCCTTGGTATAAATATGAGTGGAGTTGGATGGGTGGATATGTACTCAGTCGCTCTCTAGTGGATGCTCTAGGAAGAAGCTTTTCACAATAGTGGTAATTAGAGCTTGGTTTTTTTCAATTGCAAGTACTTAAGGTATTCTTTGATATTTGTGCAAGAAGTTCATCTTGAAGCTGAAGGAAATGAGAACTCTTTGAGTTCGTTTCTGAATTTTTGCGCCACTGAGCTGCCTTGAGAGCCATGCTCGCATGGAGATTCATTGCCTCAAAAGGTGTGCACCATGAAGGGAGTTTTCAAAAAGATTTTATTTTGACTGCTCAAAGGCATTGAAGGACATGATCTGCTTGAAGGCTTGTTCAAGGGTCTTAGAAGAGCTCTTTACAACCTTCCTCCATCATAATTCACACCCCAAACAGCCATGCGTGGCCAAGAAACCCACAACGGATGGCATAGTTTGGAGAACAAAGCTTGTGTAATGTTCTCCCATTCCCTCACTTTGAGGAGATACTTAAAGGCTCCATGAGCTCCTTCTTTTATAATCCCATCTGAAGCCATTTTGCATGACATATGGGATAAATTGTTCGCCATACAGATGCCCATGAGCTTGTAGACTTTCTAGCTTATGTAGAATTTTGAAATTGGATCCCGAGAAGCTTAATCACTTAGTAAAGCATTCATACTCTATTGAAATAGCTTTGAGTAACACCCTCAACTTTTCCCATCTCCATTTTTGAGTATAAGAAGAAAGCCATTTTGAAGGCACTTGAAGGATCAAGAAGACATCACCAAAAGTGAAAGACTTGGAACATTGGTAGAGATTTTGGAGATTTGGTGGTTGAAGGAAAAATGATGTTTACCTGATTCAATGTGGTTCCAAATCAGTTTGGACCTCATGACTTGTTCAAACTTCGTGCTTGCATAAGAGGGGAAAAGGCTAGAGTCAAGATAGAGGACTTGGCCACCCATAATTTCCTAAACTACTCATTGGTGAAGAGATTGAGGTTACCCCAATAGAAGTCACCACATTAGTATATAGTATCCATGATGCAGGGTCAAGATAAGAAGGTTTGGAATACTATGATTTGTGACCTAGAAATAGAATTTCAAGGTCATAAAGATAAATTAGACTTCAAGATCATGCACATGGAAAGAACTGATGTGGTTTTGGGTAGGGAGTGGCTTTGGGGCTTAGGAAAAACCTTAAAAGAAGCTATGAGTTAAATAATTTGGAATTTGATAAGAATGGAATCCATTACCTAATTCAAGGACAACATTCTGTAATGAGTACTCCTCTGATTTCTAGCATGAAATTAAAAAGAATTATAAATACTTGAAAATCAGAATCTTTTATGATACTTCCAACCGATGTAAACAATGTTTATAATATGAATACAGTTCCTTATGTATCCTCTCCATTATTTGAATATGAAAAGTTTAAATTTAAGTGTTTAATGAGTAATTACCAGGATGTTCTTCCAAAAGGACTTCCCCATGGATTACCTCCTTCTTGTGGATAAGTCGATCCTGCTATATACTTACTCCTAGGAACTAAGCCTAAATGTAAACCCCCCTATAGTCTCCCATTTTCCTTGCAAGCTAAAGTAGAGAAACAACTAAATGAATACCTAAATAAGGGATTCATTCAGCCTAGACTTTCAACCTAGGGAGCACCCATCCTCTTAGTGAAGAAAAAGGATGGATCAATGGGACTATGCATTGACTATCGAGCTATGAATAAAGTTACAATAAAGAGTAAATATCCAATGCCCCAAATTGATGATTTATTTGATCAACTGAAAGGGGACAAGATGTTTTCAAAACTTGATCTCCATCAAGGATATCATAAAAGTAGGATTAGATTTGAAGATGTTCCTAAAACAGCTTTCAAAAATAAATATGGGCATTTTGAATTTTTGCTCATGCCTTTCGGACTAACAAATGCCCCAACTACATTGACGATGCTAATGAGCACCATACTAATGCCTTATTTGGGAGAATTTGTAGTTGACTTCCTTGATGACATTCTTGTCTATGGTCAGGATGCAGCTTCTCACTTAGAACATCTAGAAAGAGTTTTCCAAGTTTTAAGAGAAAATAAATTGTTTGGAAAAGAAGGTGAATGTGAATTTGTTTTAAGAAAAATCAAATATCTTGGACACATTATATCTAAGAAAGGTATTCAAGTAGACATTGAAAAGGTCTAGGTTATTCTTAACTAGCCTCACCCTAAAATGATTATATACTTCAAAGTTTTTAAGGGTTAGCAAGATACTACAAAATATTTGTGCCAAAATTTACAAAAATCTTGATCCTTTTATTCTAGAAATTAAAGGGAAAGCCCAAAAGTCTTAACTGGGATAAAGAATGGGCTGAAAGTATGGAAAGACTTAAGAAATCCTTAGCTTCAGCAGGTTCTATAGATAGTAGATCCAAATGAACCCTTTGTAGTTGAAACAGATGCAAGTGATCTAGCAATAGGAGCTGTTGAATCAAAATGGTTGACCAAGTGCTTTTGAAATTCAAAAGCTAAACCTAGCTCAAAGAAATTATTCTACCTATGAAAAAGAGCTTTATGCAATTGGGCATGCTCTAAAAAAATGGATACATTACTTGTTTGGCACCAAAGTGACTATATTTTTTTTATCAAGAAAGTATTAAATGGTTTGCAACCAATCTGAGCTTTCACGTAGAAAAGCTAGATGGGCCCAATTACTCCAAGAATTTGACTATGAAATGACATATAGAAGAGGAAAATTTAATGTAGTGGGAGACACATTAAGCAGAATGCCAATGTTAAATTCTCTGATTTTCATACAAATTTATAATGATTTAGAAACATTAATGAAAGACAAGTATTAAGAAGATACAAGCTTTAAAGAATCATGGAAGAAGGTTTCAACTCAAAGTACAAACTTATCAAATGTAGATAAGTTTAGAGACTATAGTATTCAAGATGAATATCTGTTCTACAAGGGAAAGATTTGTGTCCTTGCCCCAAGTTATGGACATCTTGGAATCAACATAACTTATGACTTGATCAAAAGACAATTTTATTGGCCAAGTGTACATAAAGATGTATATAATTATGTACTTAGATGTACCAAGTTCCAAGTAAACAAAGTTGAAAATTTTAAGATAGGAGGTTTGTTATATCCCTTGGAAATTCCCAATGGAAAATGGGAAAGTATTTCCATGGACTTCATTAGGGGCTTGCCACAAACCCAAAAAGGCCATGATGTGTCTGGGTCATAATTGATCGATTGACCAAAATGGCTCATTTCATACCTACTTGTACAATATTAACAACTCAAGAATTAGCTAAAATGTTATTAGAACAACTAAAAATTCTCTATGGATTGCCTCAAGACATAGTGTTTGATAGAGATAGAAAATTTACTAGCTATTTTTGGAGAGTTGTGTTTAGTAAGTTGGAAACCAAGCTAAACATGAGTACTGCAAAACATCCACAAATAGATGGCCAAAATGAAAGGGTCAATTGAATACTTAAAGATATGTTATGAGCTTACATATCTTCTACCCAAACTTAATTGAAAGACTATTTATTGTTAATAGAGTTTGGTTACAGTAGAGTAAAACACTCTACAACTGAATATAGTACTTTCATGCTAATGTATGGGTTCCAACCGAGAGCACCATATGTAGTTGGAGTACAACATGAAAAGGTCAAAGTAGCTAAAGATGTCTTAGAAGACATGAACTTTAAGCTAAGAATAGATAAGGAAAGCCCAAGATAGAGCTAAAACATTTAGCAACCTTGAAAGGTGAGATATTTCCTTTCAGGTTATAGAACTAGTGTAATTTAAAGTTCTTGAGAAATCTGAAACATTGAAAACAACATCTTGTCCTAAATTCTCTCCAAGGTTCCATGGCCCTTTCAAGGATCCCAAAAGAATAGGGACTTTTGAGTTAGAACTTCTAAATGATTGTTTATTTTCATTGAATATTTCATATAAGTAGATTAAAAAGAAAATTGGCTGAACAAGAAAATCTTGTATCTTCAAATACAATAATTCAACCAATCTCCCTTCATAACATCCCTCATGAACTAGAAAAGATACTATGCACTCGAGATAAAAAGATGAGAAATCATCTTTTTAAAGAGTGCCTAGTTAAATGGAGGGATGGAACAGAAGAAAGTGCCACTTGTGAACAAGTAAGTTCCATAAACAAAAGATTTCCCGCTTTTCCAACTATTAGTTAGAAACGAGGCAAACATCTTTTGAGAGTGAGTCCACAATCAACAAACTGAATCATGGTGCATGGGGGAATATTCCACATATTATATCGATGCACATTTTTGAGGAATAAAATATCAAATGGGGGAAGAATGTTGTATAAACCTTGGGCCATACCCTCAGATATTGGTATTTATCTTTAGAAACCCTTGGCTTAATTTAATGGGTTAATCCTTGAAGTACGAACCTATGCTTCTTGGTTTTAACCCTTGGTTATTTATTTCAATTCAATTCTCAATTGAAGGGTGTTTACCTTAGGAATAATTATTCTAAGGTAAAGGAACCTTAGTCTCAAGAGAGGCTTCTCTAAGGGACACCTTGACTCATACGTGAAGGGAAGGCTTCAATTGAAATAGAAGCCATGTGATTTTCTTTGGAAAGTGTTCACATGAAGGACACTTGGAAGGACACATGGATGAATATTAAGACATGCAACCCTTGGACTTTTGGTATAAATATGAGTGAATTTGGATGGGTGGATATGTACTCACTCACTCTCTAGTGGATGTTATACTCTAGGAAGAATACTCTAGGAAGAAGCTTTTCACAACACTTGGTCTTTAAGATAGGTTACCAATATGAAATTCCAAGATCTAGGAGATTGTTTCAATCCACACAATGCCTTTTTGAGTCTGCATACATAAGATGTATAATTAGAGATTTCAAATCTTGGAGGCTGTGACATGTATACCTCTTCATTGATACACCCATTGAGAAAAGCATTCTTCACATCAACTTGAAGTAGCTTCCAGTTTTTTGCAACTACTACACTAATCAATGCCCTCATGGTGGTAACTTTGGCAATTGGTGAGAAGCTCTCTTCATAATATATGCCCTGAGTTTGAGCACATCTTTAGCAACCAATCTAGGCTTGCACTTGCAAATTAATCCATCTATATTTCTTTTTAACTTATAGACCCATTTGCAACCTATCATGTTCTCATTGGTTTGTATTGGGACCAACTCCCATGTTTCCATTTCTTTTAAGGCTCCAATATCGTCTTTCATAGCTTTATTCCAATTAGTGTTACATTTGCTTCTTCATATGTTGAAGGTTCCTTTGAGGCTTCTTTGGCCAAATAAATAGAGTGCTTTTGTAACAAATTTGGAGTCATGTCTATACCTTTAAGGTTACTTTCATTCCCTTCTAGGAGTATGTCTGGAAGATTTTCCACGTTCTTGCATTTTGGCCTTTCCTCTTGACTTCCAAACCTTGTAGTCTCTTTCTTTGTCATCTTGACCATCATCAAATGATATCCTTCACCACGGCTTAGAATCTCATCATGGATGTGCAAAATCTAGACTTCAACATCTTTCTTGGACAAATCTTCAATCAAGAGGCCAACAATAGCATAAAGGAAGGTAACTCCTATCATGGTAATTCAACTAGTGCTATATATGTAGATAAAAGGACAAGAAGCTAAAAGGCAAGAAGAAGGAAGAAGATGAAGAGGAGACTTCCCAAGCCAACTTCACAAGCAAGAGCAAGTGGAAAGGGAAGAAGAAACGACCAAAGCATGATAAAGCCAAAGGTCAAAATGTTTTGTGCCATCTGTGATAAGACCAACCACACGACTCAGAATTGTTCGTTCAATGGGAAGACACAGAAAGGAAGTGGGTGAGGTGGATATGGCAACAATAGAGGCAGAGGTGAACACAACTTCAATAATAATAGAGGCCATAATAGAAGGGACTACAATAATTATTATGAAGATCAAGCACATGAAGACTCATTGATAGTAATGAATCTAAGCCACAAAGAAGGTAAAGAAGATGATCATTTGTTCTACATAGGTTTAGGATGTTCAAATCATGTTGCAGGCAACATTGCGCTTCTATATAGATTGGAAAGTCCAAAGCATACACATGAAGTACAAATAAGGGATGACACAAAGCACAATATGGAGAAGATTGGTAATTTCAAAGCTTCCAATGGAAGGAAAAACATTCTGAGTAAGGTTCTCTATGTACCCACTATCACTAAAAACCTAATAAGTGTAGGAAAAATAGTTGAAAAAGGCTTGCAAGTTAGGTTCACCCAACATGGAGCTTTTGTGGAAGATCCATGTCAAGGCTTCAATAAGATAGCCAGGGCTGAGAGGCATGGTAGGCTCTTTATTTTTGAATAAGGAGAATCCATGAACATAACACTTTTGGGTCTCAAACCCTAAGTGATCTTGAAGTGTGGCATAAGAGACTTACTCATGTGAATGAAAGAAACTTGAAGGATATATGCACGGATCAAAGTGTTCTAAGACTGCCAAACATATCAAAGCAACACATGATCAACAAATGTGATGCATGTCAGATTGGGAAGGAACAAAGACAATCATTCAACCACAAAGGCTACATCCACAACAACTTATCAGACTAAGTACATACAAATGTATGGGCGCCAAGTCAAGAATCTTCATTGGCAAGATCAAGGTATTATGCCTCATTTATTGATGACCATAGTAGATGAACTATTCTGTACTTTATCAAGAGTAAGAATGAAGTGTTTGATTTCTTCAAAAAGTATCTAGCACATGGGGAGGATCATATAGGTAGATCACTCAAGAAGCTCATATCTGATGGAGGGGCATAATACTTCTCCAAAGAGTTTGATGAGTTCTTGAAGAATAAGGGTATCAAAAGGGAAGTGACTACTAGGTACTCTCCTCAAATGGATGGAATTGCAGAGAGAAGAATCAAGACATTGGTTGGATAAGCTAGAACAATGCTTGAAGAGAAGAGGTTGACACATTATCTATGGGTAGAGGCTATTTCAACTACTGTGTATCTTTTCAATAGATTACCATCCAAATCACTCCAAGGTATGACTCCTTTTGAAGCATGGCATGGAAGAAAACCTAGTCTTTGACACTACACGGTGTTTGGTTGTTTGGCTTATGTTCATGTACCATCACAAATAAGTGATAAGCTAAATGAAAGGGTAACAAAGGCAATGTTTATTGTGAATCAACTCAGATGGGTTACACGTTCTATAATCCTACAACCAAGCTATTCACTACAAGTAGGGATGATGTGTTTGAAGAACACAAATCTTGGTATGATGAAGACAAAAAAAAGTAACTCTACCATATGATCTTGGTTCTGATTCTCAACAATTAGGAACCAAACATGATACAGAGGTCTAGGATCTAAGAAGTGATACAGATGATGACCAAGATGAAAGGGAAAAGGATTAGAAACTGTGGAAGTCAAGAGGCAAAGCAAAGATGCAGGAGTGGGGAGAATGCTCTAAGCAAGCTCCTAGAAGATCAACAAGAGAGAAGAAACAACCAAAAAGGTATGGATATGATTCCACATTTGTTACAAATCATTCAATCTACTTGGCAAAAGACTCAATTTTAGAAGAACCCTCGACCTATGAGGAGGCAAAGGGAAACCCTAATTAGGAAGAAGAAATAGATGCATTGAAGGAGATGGACATTTGTGATTTGGTTCCAATGTCATCCAATGAAAATGTAATTGGTTGCAAATGGGTATATAAGGTCAAAAGAAACTCAGATGGATTAGTTTGCAGGTAAAAGGCAAGATTAGTTGCCAAAGGATGCTCACAAAATCATGGTATAGACTATGAGGAAACATTCTCACCAGTTGCAAAGATGACTACAATCAGAACACTGATAAGTGTAGCTGCTGTAAGAAATTGGAGTCTCCTCCAATTTGATGTAAAAAAGGCATTTCTAAATGGTTGGATAAGTGAAGAGGAATACATGTCACAACCTCCAGGTTTTGAAAACCCAAATCATGCATCTTATGTTTGCAAAATTAAGAAAGCATTGTATGGATTAAAACAAGCTCCCAGAGCTTGGAATTATAGGTTGGTTACATACCTTCAAGATTAAGGGTTCAAACCTAGCAACTCAAATACTTCTCTATTCATCAAAAGGGATCACAATGAGGTTATCTATCTATGTGTATATGTAGATGATATTATTGTGATAGGTGATGATATGATTGGCATTCAAAGGATCAAGCGATACATGCAAGAGAGTTCAAAATCGATGACTTAGGTGACCTTGCATATTTCCTAGGTATGCAAGTGATATACAGAGATGAAGGAATGTATTTGACTCAGAGAAGATACATTCGGGATCTACTTCTTAAGTTCAAAATGGAGAACACTAAACCTACAGGAAAACCTCTAGAGATGAATCATAATCTTTCTATTTATGAAGGTGAGAAAATTGAAGACATTAAAGGATATCAAAGCTAACTAGGTAGCCTGGAATATGCTACTCATAAAAGGGGGAAAAAATCTCACATAGTGTGGAAGTGCTTAGCCAATTCATGCACTCTCCAAGAAGACCACACATGGATGCAACTAAGAGAGCACTTGAGTATCTCAAAGGTACAATGAATGAAGGTATATTCTATCCTTCATCTTCAGATTTGGATATCAAACTCTATTCAGATGCGGATTGGGCAAAAGCTAAGGATGATAGAAGAAGTACCTCTGGTTACTTAGCATTTGCAGGTTCAAAGCTAGTGTCATGGAGTTCCAAGAAGCAACCAATAGTTCCTTTATCCTCAACTGAAGCGAAGCATAGAGGTTTGACCATAGCAACTCAAGAGGCAATATGGTTAAAAGTAGTGTACATAGATTTGGGACTTGTGAGTTCCAAACCTCACATATTTGGAGATAGTGTAAGTTCCATGCATCTAGCAACAAACCCTATTTTCCATGAAAGAAACAAACACATGGAGGTTCATTACCACTTCATCATGGAGAATCTCATGGCAAAGGAGACTAACATTGAAAAGATTTTGGTAATCCTTTCAACAATGTAGAAATGAGTGATGCATCCCGAATGATCTCATCTATGTTTGCCAATTGCTCTTTCAAGTCCTTGATTCGTGTCACATACACATCCACTGACTCATTTTCAGCCATACATACATCCTCAAGTTGCTTCCTCAAGTATGCAACACGTGCTTCATTACGCACGGCATACAAAGAAGCAAGAGTGTCCCATGCCTGTCGTGATGTAGAACATGACCGAATGTGTGAACTATATGATGCTTCACAGAAAGTGCAATCAAAGCATGAGCATCAGCATCTGCTTCTGTGTAGGTGGAGAAGGAGAAACCACTGTACTTGAAGAAGAAGCTCCATTTGTGATAGTAGACTGTGAAGTAGAAGAACCTGCGGGTCTTTGATCTACATCTGCCACTATGTTCCAAATTTGTTTAGCAACAAGAACATGATTCATCATGTAAGACCACACCGGATAGTTGGTCCCATCAAGCTTGTCTTCATCTTGAAGCATGCCAAACAAGTCATTGCTACCTGCCATTTCACTAACGATCAAGAAAGTGACAAAAACTTTACTTTGATGAAAGCTGAAATGAGTGTTGAAATTTCAGCTCACAAACCGCCACTCTGATGGTGATTTTGACTGCACAAATGGCTTCTAGGGGTAAAACCCCAGCGCACCTAGTGGAAATGTCTCTTGGCTACTGAAGTTCACAGTTCTATGCTCCGAAGTTGATTTGCACTATTAAAGTGCACGCGTGCCATGACGCGAAAAACCGAAACTTGAGAAGGAGCTAAACCTGCTCTGATACCACTATTGGGTGTGTGTAGAAGTGCGAGAGACACACAAGAAGCACACAAAAGGAGCACAAATGCAGCAAGACACACGGAGAAGACGATGGCTGGAATAGCTCACTCTATTGATGATGAACTAAAACTGAAGTAAGAGCTGAATAATATCCCTAATTACGAAGTACCACAACATATGAGAGTATCAAGTATGTGGTAACATGGGGAAAAAACCTCTAGCTAGCACTAGAGTAAGAAGTGCCCATGTATAGGGAAAAGGTTCACATCAAAGCTACTCGAGGAACACATAAGTGTAACACACACAACATCGTCTTCGAAAAGATTAGTCTTAGAAGAACTAAGAGAATGTGTGACACCTAGATTTGTGAGCATGAAATTCTCTAATTCTAATGTAATGCATTGTTCATGTATCCCAAATTTGAAGAAGTTGACTTCTTAGGTTTAAGTTGACTGCATGTTCATAGATCCAATCTTGACTCAAGACAAGTGGTCCTTTAAGGTCCTCATCTTGACACACTAGCATTTTGACTATCACTAGGACATCTTGAAGGTAGATGCGAAACTACACCTCACCCAAAACAAGGGGTTTCCACACCTCCCAACCCTATGAGATAGGATTCTATGGGATTGATGTTCAATCATAGATCTTGGCAGTATGAAAATCTAACTACACTAGTTGCTACACTTGAGTCAATCAAAGCTCTCACAGTCCTTACACTCTTTCCTTGTCCTACATTTATGGTCACAAAGGGATGTCAATTGATTATTCAAGGAGCAATTACACCTGATGTTTGGCACATGGCCATGTGATATCTTGGAGCATTGGGATTGACATCTAGGCCTTGTTGCCTTAACTTATTTTGCCTAATGTGCTCTCTAGCCTCTACCTGTGCTTATTCTCTAACCCTTAAATCTTCTTCTTTTTTCTTTTTAGCCATGTTGAGTCTCATTAGCATATCCTCTATAAGAGGTTCTTGATATAGCTTGACTCGGCATCCACTAATATAGTTTGGCAAGATGTCAACTTCTAGAGTGGGTAATTGAATTGCACCACTAGTGGAAATTCTATTAATGATCATGGGTCCCTATCCTCGTTTTTCTAGTTTATAGGCATGCTGATTTAGTGTATAAACCAACACTAGGCCTCCCTCTTTCAATCCTTTATCCTTGATGTGTGCATCAAAGTATGCCTTTTGTCTTTTTTCATAGCATAAATGCCTGCTGCCACTCGTAGCCTAGTCTCACCTAAGTGTTCTAGATCAAGTATCCAAGCGGATAGCTCATGTCCATTCCACTCGTGCTCTTGTGTTACTTTTAAAGTGAGGATCAAGAAGACTAATTATAACATAGCATTCTTATTGAAGACCATCTGAAATGGGGTGGCATTGAGCATCATTTTGTAGGCAACTCGGTAAGCCCAAACAATATGATGGAGTTGTTTATCCCAATCAGAGTGTTTATTATTTATGACTTTTGTCAATGCATTACATAGGATCTTATTTGTGCTCTCGACTTGTCTGCTATCTTGTTGATAATAGGGGACATACTTCTTATGTATCACCAAGAATTCTTGGAGAACATTTTCAATGGCTTCATTCAAGAAGTGCATACCTCTATCACTTACTAGCTCTATTGGTAGCTCGTATCTTGTGAATACATTCTCGAATAAGGAGTTAGCCATCATTTGAGCATCATGCTTTGTCATGGCTTTGACTTCTACCCACTTTGTAAGGTAATCTGTGGCTACAATAATGTATTCAGCATGGGAGTTTCTAGCTGGGGGTTGATATGACCTACAAAGTCTATACCCCACTTAGAGAGTGCATGTCCTCCCATCATTGGCCTCAAAGGCATCAAGTCTTTTTTTATAGGATATTTTGCATGTTGGCATGTGTCACATTTCTTCACATAGGTATGTGCATCCATATGAAGAGTGGACCACCAAAGTCCTGTGAATAGAATGGCATCAATTACTCAGCCAAGCCCAAAGTGTCCACCTGCAACACTGCTATGTGCAATTTCTAAGATTCTCAAATAGTCTGATTCATGAATGCACAGTCTTAAGTAACCATCTTTGCCTCTTTGATATAGGTTGTCTCCTACTAAGGCGTAGTCTTGTTCCATGCTTTGCTTCCTTGCTAGACTAGCCTTGCTAGGTAGTGTTCCCAATCTCATAAATTCTACTAATGGAGCACTCCATTCTGGAATTAACAACACATGATAAAGGGTAGCATAATCCACTGGGGGTCTCTTCTCGCACATTGGACAATTCTTAATCCACTCATGTATTTCCTTGTCCATACTAGGCCAATACACTCCTAAAAATTTTAGAGTATACAATGTTTGTTGTTTAGAACAATGATTTCCTAGCAATCCTTCATGGGCTTGTTGCAACCGATTGCTATGTTCATCCTCCTCAACACAACAAGCTAGTACACCATCTATATCTTGTTTGTACATACTTCTTACCAATATTTGATATTTTTGTGATTTTAAAATTTCATCTTTGTTTGTTTTCACATTATTATTTGTGGGTCCGAATGTTAGGGCAGGTACCAACGTATTTGCCCATTTAGGAACAACTTCTAAATTGAACAGATAAGCATCAAGAAATTCATTCAACACTCCTTACGGTAACTCTCCTGAAGTGATGCGAGAAAGGTGATCCGCCATGAAGTGGGTCATAACCTTCCTAAAAAACACTTGAAAGTCGTATTCCATTAGTAAGAGGAACTATCTTACTAAGTGTCCTATGCTGCAAGGTTTATTGACCAAATATAATGAATCTTGATGATCAGTGAAAAACTTGAACTTGTTGGCCAATAGATAGTGTACAAACTTCTTCACGGCATATACCATGTCTAAGCCTTCTGTTTCGTTTGTTGTATAGTTTCGTTCAACTATGTTTAGTTGTTCGCTAGCATATGCTACAGGAAAATCTAGATTTCCTTCACTTGTGGGTTGTGCTAGCATGCATCCTTGCATAATTGGATGCATCTACATGGACATGGAATGGTTTATTCCAATCAAGAGTAGTTAGAATTTGTGCTATGCACAAATGTCTCTTCAACTCATTGAAGGAATTTTCACATTCATCCTTCCACTCAAATTTTGTTAGCGGAGCATAAAGAGGTTTAGCTATGATCGCATACATGTGGATAAACCTGCGATAATATCCACAACGGTCCATGAAGGCTTGTACCTCTTTAACATTCCTTGGCCTTTGCAAATCTGCTATGGCTCTTACTTTGTCCTCATCTGTTGATATTCCATTCTTAGAAACAATATGACCTAAGATCTTAGCTTGACATACCATGAACACACACTCTTCTAGGTTCAGACAAACTCGATATTCTCTACAATTTTTGAAGATCTATCTGAGCTATAGGATGTGGTGCCTTCTTTCTTGGGAATGTGCACATAAATCATCCACATATACTTCTAAGATCTTTCATAAGAACTCTTTGAAGACATGGCACATGAGCCTTTGGAATGTTCCAGGTGCATTGATTATAACCTGAAAATCCATCAAGGAAGCTATAAACTTCCTTACTTGCAACATGCTCCAATAAATGTTCAGTGATTGGAAGTGGATAGCTATCTTTGATTGTAGCAGCATTAACGTTTTTAAGGTTAGTACACACCCCTAACTTCCCATTCTTGTTGGGCACCACTACTATGGGACACACCCATTTAGTATGCTCAATCTCATAAGTGAACCTAGTTTCTATCATTCTATCAATTTCTTCTTTTAGTTTGTCTACATAAGTGTCCTAATATGTGTAGGGCTTCTCTTCAGTGGGCTTGGCATGAGTCTTCATGGGAATCATATAAGAGAATATTTCTGGATCTACTCCCTTCAGGTCTCTATAGGTCCAAGAAAACACATCCCTATATTCCCTTAATAAAGCTACAAGCCCTATTTCTTCTTCTACACTTAGGTATTCTCCTATTTATGTACATTGCTCTTCATTCTCTTCAATGGTTACTACAATTTTTGTGGTCTTTTCCTCATTATCATATGTTTCTCCTGTGATGGACTCTCTTTTAGGCATTTGTACCAAAATTTTTCAGTCTTCAACTTCATATTGCTTGAAATTCTCTAGTACTTTGAACAATGATTCCTCCTCTTGTTGTTTCATAGCTTTTCATTTATTTTTCTTTTGACTACCTTCACTTTCATCCCTTGAATTTATAGTTTTAATGCTTGAGAGGTTCTTCTTCTTTTTGGGTAAATACTCCTACCTTTTCTAGATAGTTCTCTTCTCAGTCAAAGCAACTATCCATGACAATGGACTCTAGATTAGCAATACTTCACACATGAAAATAGAGATATCATAAAACTCCTCATCACAATGAGGAATCCAGTGTTCTTCATTGACAACAATGTCCATGGTGGCTAAGATTTTTGCCCAACCATGAGGCTCAAGTTCCTCATCTTGAAAGATCATCGGTGTGTAGGCTGGGTCTCTAACTAGTCTGGCTCCTTGAGAAGTCCCTCCTTCTCTCACTTTTAGGCATCTTTCATCTTCCTCTCCGAGCTTGCGCATCTACAAGTGGGTATCTCCATGCATCTAGGATGGATCAAAAGAACTTATAGAACGCACAAAGATTGAATTTTCTTGTGCCTTGTGGATAGGATTCTCCTATAGAGGTGGTGCATCTCTAAAGGTATAGTCTTTTAGATTGAACTTGGTTGTGACCCTCAAGTGATGCAAATCCAAGGAAATGGTTCCCCAATCTTGTACTATTTGTAGTTGTTGTAGGAAGGGTCTTCCTAGGATCATCTCATAGAAATTATTTTTTGCCAAAGTCACATATAGCAAAGGTGTTTTTAAACTCTACACCACAAGTGGTTAAAGTTATCCTTCTAGCAACCCTTGAGATATTTAGATATGGCCATCAACCATTTGAATCTTCATTCTAGTTGGTCTTAATGTGGGTTTTCCCCATTGCATGCACAAAGAGGTGGCTGCAATCACAACACCAGCACCTGAATCTAAGATAGCTTTGGTTGTGTAACCTTGTTAGGTGATTGGAAGATAAGTATTACCTTCTTCACCTTCACTCATGTCTCCTATTTTGTCTAGAGGTATCTCTAGGAATTTTTTCTTAGAGCTTGCTTTTGAAATATTAGAACCAAGTTGAGGAACCTGATTTTCCATATGTTTCCATAGCTCACGTTTCACTTTGAGAAGCTCTTCTAAAGTGATATGACAATGCATCTTAGTGTTCTTCATGACTTCTGTTTTTCTTGGAACCATTGGTTCTTCATTTCTTATGTGTATTATGGGGGCTTTGATCTAAAGAGATTCAGATTCCTATGTGCCTATGAATTGTGGCAACTCTTGTATGAAGTAGATTCAAAATCTAAACTTTCATCTTCTTGTTGCTCTTCTTGATCTCCATAGATAGATGGAATGTCTTGGGGAAATTGATCATGAAGATCATCAATTTTAGGAATAGGAGGGGGATTACCCTTCTCCTTGGCCCATTTCTCTTCTTGTATTTCCTACAAGAACTCTTGAGAGTACTATTGAATTGAAAGAGGTGTTCCACCATCCATGGAGTCAAGAACATAAACTTTCATTGGTGGTGAGCTTTCTCTTTCAACAACTGGTTGAGCCTGTGGAGGTAAAGAAACCTATGGCTTGTTTACCAACTATTGTAGTCTTTCTAGTAAGCCCTCGAAATGCAAACCCGGTTTGATAGAATTTGTTTGATTGAACAATTGATTGTTCTTGAGCATAGCCTAAGCTAGTTCTACCATTTTCATGCACACTTTTGCTTGTTGAATTTCTAAATCTGATCTAGGGTAACTTTTATCTAGGTTTGCAGTTGTTGGCCCTTCTTGAAGTCGAGTCTCGTACGTTTTGAACATCCTGTCCAAGCCTTCTGGGATTGGATTTGTGAGAATAGATCCAGTTTGTGGTCTATTTACCATGCGTGGTGGGGTTTGATGAAATGAAGTGGATGGATCTTCAGTATGCGAGGGGTTTTGAGATGCAATGTCTACAATTTTTATTTTTGCATCTTATAGGCTTTCTTCTAGTTCAAATAACTTTCTAGGCCACGTATGATTGACATTCTCCATGGTATCCTTCCATGTTCTTGTTTTCCTCTTACTAGGCTCTCTTGATTCACTTGACTCTGATTGTTCAACTGGTTTAGCCTGTTTTAAGGCTTGTGCCCTAGGGAATGCCTGTAAAGGAGCCATATTAATGCTTCTTGAACTTGAATCCACCACTAAGCCTACCACATTAATTGATGTAACCTTGGGCACAGTAGAGGGGTTCCTTGGACAATCTCTTGGGAGATGTTCTTTGCTGCACTTAGGACAAAAGCCTTGTATTGTGATGTTCTATCCTTGTCTCGGAGTTGGTGGGTGGGGACATTCACAAATGAAATGGTTGCATTGACACCTAAAACATGGTCCTTTAGGGGCTTGGGTCTCATTTTTGTCAATTGGGGCCTAGGGTTAGGATTTGTATACATGACATTGGAATATTGTGGATCCCAATTCGGTTCCATAGGTAGTGCCTCATATTGATATGTATAAGTCTCACTATGCTTAGGTGACTTTCTGTAATAAGCTCGTGGGTTATCTTCATGGGTATAGTCGGAACTCTGAGCATGAGGGTCATTTTCAAGGACCAAAGGAGTCATTGGCACCAATGCTCTATTAGGGTTCTTCTCTACCACTGCATATGTTATTGGAATCACATTGGCAAGAGGTGGTGATTGGTTTCCTAAGATCGGTTGTAGCCTATCTGGTGCCTGATATTGCTCTTGTGGCCTATAATATGGTTGTTGCTATTGGTTCAATACCTACCTTGTTGGTAAGGTTGTTGATAAGTTTTTCTGATAGCCTGCCTATTGCACGGACATCCTTGAGCTGTATGGTTTGTGTATTTTCTCTCAATAGTGCAATATGGAGCATTCATTTCTCTCACATTCTAGCTTTGCAATGGGCATATGTTAGTCATGTGGTCACCTCTACAAGTATAACATCGCTTCAATGAGGTGATCCTTGGTGTTTTTCTATTCTGAACTCCTAGCTTCTTGGCAACCTGCTCAACTATCTCATCTATCTTGATGGAGGGTTTTGAAGTTTGACTAGTAGAACTGTCAAAATCCTTATAGATTTTGGATGATCCTTACTCATCACCCAAGTTGTCTTCTATGTCAATACACATTCTCAAGCATTGATCTAGTGTGGTTGGATCCTTGAGATATAGATATGATCTAATTTTCTCACTTAAAAGTTTGTTTTTAGATGGCTTACTAAGCACCAAGTTAAGATCATGTGTGTACTTGAAAGAGCCTAGATCCATAGAAGAGTGTGTGTGCATGTGCATTGACATAGAGGACAACTTGGGTGAGGAGTTAGAATTGCTCAAATTCTATAAGGATTCTGACAGTCCAGAACCTCCACGGAGATAGATGAGATAGTTGAAGATTTTCCATACAAGAGGCAGGCTGTCAGACAGAATTATGAGCAACCTTATCCATAGGCCAGGTATCAAAATCAATACCAACAACCATATTATAGTCCACAACAGCAACATCAGGCACCATATAGGCCACAACCAATCCTAGGAAACCAACCGCCAATTCCTACCAATGGGATCCCTGTTAAGTATGCAGTGACGGAGGAGAACCTTAATAGAGCATTGGTGCCAGTGACCTCTTTGGTCTCAGAAAATGACCGTCATGCACATAGTTATGACTAATCCCATGAAGAAAGTCCATGAGCTTATTACACAGAGTCACCTGAGCATAATGATACTTATTCGTATCAATATGAGGGACCAATTATGGAACAAAATTGGAAGCTAGAATACTCCAATATCATGTATAAAAATCCTAACCCCAGGCCCCAATTGAGACAAGTAAGACCACAAGCCCCTAGAGGACCATGTTTTAGCTGTCAGGGTGACCATTTCATTCGTGAATGTCCCCACTCACCGACTTTGGGACAAGGACAAAACATCACAATACAAGGCTTTTGTCTTAAGTGCGTCAAAGAACATCTCCCGAGAGATTGTCCTAGGAATCCTTCTAGTGCATCCAAGGTTACACCCATTAGTGTGGTAGGCTTAGTGATGGACTCGAGTTCAAGTAGCAATAATGTTGCTCCTATACATGCAATTACTAGGGCACAAAACAAGCAAAACTAGATGATCAATCAGAGTCAAGTGAATCAGGAGAGCCTAGTAAGAGGAAAACAAGAACTTGGAAGGATACCAGAGAGAAGGCCAATCATAAGTGGAATAGAAAGTTATCTAAACTAGAGGAAAGCTTGAAAGACACAAAAACAAAACTAGAAGACATTGCATCTCAAAGCCCCTCACATGCCAAAGCTCCATCTACACCAGCTCATACCACCCCACCACCCTGTAAATAACCCTCAACTAGGGTCTGTTCTTGCAGATCCAACCCCATAAGACTTGAACATGATGTTCAAGGCCTACCAGGCTCGACTTAAAGAAGGGCCAACAACTACAAACCTAGACAAGATTTAGCCTAGAGAAGATTTAGAGATTGAACGGACAAAAATGTGCATGAAAATAGTAGATCTAGCTCAAGCTATGCTCGAGACCAGTTAATCATTCAATCAGACAAACTCTGTCAAACCGGATTTGCATTTCCAGGGCTTACTAGAAAGATTAGAGCAATTGGTAAACAAACCTCAGGTTTCTTTACCTTTATAGGCTCAACCAATTATTGAAAGAGAAAGCTCACCACCAACAAAAGCTTACGTTCCTAATTCCATAGACGATGGAACACCTCTTTCAATTAAGTTGTACTCTCAAGAGTTCTTCTGGGAAATACAAGAGGAGAAATTGGCCAAGGAGAAGGATAATCCCCCTCCTATTCCTGAAATTGATGACCTTCATGATCAATTTCCCCAAGACATTCCATCTATCTATGAAGACCAATTAGAGCAACAAGAAGATGAAAGATTAAATCTTGAATCTAGCTCTTTACAAGAGTTGCCACAATTCAAAGGCCCATGGGAATCTGAATCTCTTCAAATCAGAGCTCCCACGATACTGGTAAGAAATGAAGACTCGGTGGTTCCAAGGAACATTGATGTCGTGAAAAGCACTAAGGTTCAGTGTCATCTCACCATAGAAGAGCTGTTCAAAGTAAAACTAGAGCTATGGAAACATGTGGTGAATTAGGTTCCAGAACTTGATTCCAATGTTTCAAAAGCAGGCTCTAAGCAAAAAGTTCCAAAGATACCTCTAGACAAAATAGGGGACATAAGTGAGGGTGAAGAAGGTAATACTTATCTTCCAATCACCTACCAAGGTTACACAAACAAAGCGATCGTAGATTCAGGTGTTGGTGTTGCTATTGTGACCACCTCCTTGTGGAAGGAATGGGGCAAACCCACATTAAGACCAACTAGAATGAAGCTTCAAATGGTGGATGGCCATGTTGAAAGACCTCTAGGATTGCTTGAAGGGATAACTCTAGCCACTTGTGGTGTAGAATTGGAACACACATTTGCTATATGTGACTTTGAAAAAAATAATACCTATGAGATGATCCTAGGAAGGCCCTTCCTATGACAATTGCAAATAGTACAGGATTGGGGAACCAACTCTTTGTATTTACAACACTTAGAGGTCACCACCAAGGTCAATTTGAAGGATTAAACCTTCAGAGATGTACCACCCCTACAATGGAATCCTATCCACAAAGAAAAAGAAGATTCAATCTTTGTGCATTCTGGAAATTTTCGTGAACCATCTTGGATGCATGAAGATACTCATTTATGGAAGTGCAAGGTTGCAGAGGAAGAGGAAAGGTGCCTAAAAGCAAGAGAAGAAGGAACTTCCCAAGGAGAAAGACTATTTAAGGACCTAGCCTATACCCGGATGATCTTTCTGGATGAGGAATTTGAGCCTCATGGTTGGGCAAAAATCTTAGCCACCATGGACATTGTTGTTAATCAAGAATAATGGACGCCTCATTGTGATGAGGAGGGTTATGATATCTCAGTGTTCATGTGTCAGCCCTTGTTGGATGAAAGTGATCCTAGTGATGTCATAGAAGAAGAAGAGAATGATGATGATCTAGAGTCCATTGTGATGGATAGTTGCTTTAACTCAGAGAAGCACTATCTAGAAGATGTCAAAGTATTTACTCAAAAAGAAGAAGAACCTCTCACAAGCATTAAAACTGTAAATTCAAAGGATGGAAGTGAAGGAGGTCAAAAGAAAAAGAAGAGAAAAGCTATGAAACAAGAACAGGAGAAATCATTGTTTGAGGTACTAGAAAATTTCAAGAAGAAAAAATTTTGGTACAAATGCCTAAGAGAGAGGCCATCATAGGAGAAGCGTATGATAATAAAGAAAAGACCAAAAAAATCGTAGTCACCATTGAAGAGAACGAAGAGCAATGTATGTACATAGGAGATGACCTAAGTGTAGAAGAAGAATTAGAGCATGGCACTATAGAGACTTGAAGGGAGTAGATCCAAAAATATGCTCTCATACGATCCCCATGACCGTTGATGCCAAGCCTACCAAACAAAAGCCGTACACATATAATGATACCTATGCAGCTAAAATAAAAGAAGAAATTGATAGGTTAATTGAAGCTGGATTCATTTAGGAAATTGAGCATATTGAATGGGTGTCCCCCATTGTAGTGGTGCCCAAGAAGAATGGAAGGTTGCGAGTGTGTATTAACCTTAAAAAAGTTAATGCCGCTATGATCAAAGATAGTTATCCACTTCCAATCACTGAACATTTATTGGAGTGTGTTGCAGGCAAGGAAGTTTATAGCTTCCTTGATGGATTTTCAGGTTACAACCAAGTAGCCATTGCCCTAGAAGATCAACACAAAATGGCTTTTACCATAGAATGGGGAGTCTTTGCATTTCGTGTGATGCCATTTGGGCTCACCAATGCACAAGCAACATTCCAAAGGCTCATGTTTCATGTCTTCAAAGAGTTCTTTCAAAAGAGCTTAGAAGTACATGTGGATGATTTATGCGCTCCTTCCCAAGAAAGAAGATATCACATCCCTGAGCTCAAACAAATCTTCGACAAGTGTAGAGAATATCGAGTGTGTATGAACCCAGAGAAGTGTGTGTTTATGGTACAACAAGGTAAAATCCTAGATCATATTCTTTCTGAGAATGGAATATCTATAGATGGGGACAAAGTTAGAGCCATAGCAGAATTGCCGAGGCCAAGGAATGTTATGGAGGTACAAGCCTTTATGGGTCATTGTGGATATTATCGTAGATTTATTGTCTTGGGTCAAGATTGGATTTATGACCATGCAGTCAACTTGAACCTAAGAAGTCAACTTCTTCAAGTTTGGATACAGGAACAATGCATTACATTAGAATTAGAGAATTTCATGCTCACAAATCAAGATGTCACACATTCTCTTAGTTCTTCTAGGACTAATCTTAGCAACAAAGATGTTCTATATGTCACAAGCTCTATGTTCCATAAGAATTAAATCATGGAAGAACAGGCTCAAAGAAAAGCGAAATCCCCCTCTTGTGCAAGGACTAATGGCCGCCACCACAATTCAACCAAAAAGGCAAGCAAAATAGTACATGACAACTGCTATATCAAATAGACAAAGAGATTTCAAGAAGAAAGCAGGTCCGGGCATGAAGCAGATTTGGGTATTAAAAGGAGAGCAACCACCAATTTTGCCACAACAATTTCCATCCAAGTGGGCCAATCACGTTAAAGGAAGAACCAAGACACTAGGACAAGCTCAACCACAAGGTCTCTGACAAATTTGAGTATAAAAAAAAATAGTTGCAGCTCAACTAGGGCGATTACACATGTGGGTTCCCAAAGGACTCTTACGTGCACAAAGGCCTATGCTCCCCACCATGCAAAAGGTCTCAACAAAGAAGCCAAGGAGAGAAAAGGGTAAGAACCGAGCACAGAGACCAAAAGAAGATAAACTCACCTGTTGGGAAATAATAGGAAAACATGCAAAAAGGGTATGGGTTTGGAAGCCAAAAGTACTAGTAGCTTCCACAAAACCAAAGAGCCAACCACGCTGGATACCAAATTTAAAAACCATTCAAAGATGAAGAGGGCAGAGGTGATCTCTAGAGGACTAAATAATATTATAAAATGGATCCCTATAAGGAGGATTACATCGTTTTGAGATCCAACCAACACCTCCAAAACAAAGATTGCATCAAGTCTGCAAGTAACATCAGAAGCCTTGACCAGCAACAACCATGTGTCTTTGGCATAACCCTGCCTTTTGCACCATTCAGGTCATGCATTTCCAAAGTATGCATTAATACAGGGCCACATTACACGGCCGTGCATAGCCACAATTGAGAAATCCCAAGCACATGAGACACACTTGACATATGTAAAATATTTTATTGATACTAACCTCTGTCTTCTTGGTGACATTGCTCTTTTTAAAAAAAAGAAAAAAAAGAGGGAAAGATCAGGACTGGATGCTTGAAGAAACTTCGACATGAACCATCAACAAGGACATCCATCAACAAAGGGAGACAAGTCAATGGTCAATCACCATGCTGGAGCACAACACAAAGAGATGAATATTGATGGACCTTTGACCATGGTAAGAATGGTCTACTTCGACAACACTCTAACCATGATAGATTAGGAAACCTCTTCGTCAGTATACCCTTGAGCACTTAGCTCAAGACCCCATTTCTTGCACCATACTTCTTCCAATGCATTCCCCAAGTATGCATGCATAGGGCCACATTACAAGGCCATGCACAAGTCACATATTTTTTTCAACCCATGCACTAATGCACTTACCCATCAGTCATTATGGGTCAAAAGTACTTGGCACCCTACTATGAAACTCATGTTCAAAGTTCCAAAGGACATTAAGGGAACAACATCACTACCTATGAAGCAATTCATAGTCGACAACTGCTCAATATCAATATTGAAAACCTCTTTTGAGAAACTAGCAATCTTTGAAAGCAGAAAAATACATCATCTAGGTCAAGTCCAAGGAAGAAGTACCTACAAGGGACCAACTCTTGCATAGGCTAGCAGTGGAAAACTGAGGAACTCGACCAAGCTACATTTGGAAGATGGACCGCTCTTGTTGATACATGAAGGACACTACCTCCTAGAGTACTACATGGAACAACCACTCCAACAAGGGTCTGTCAGGGACGAGAGACTCGAGAGGGGGGGGATTTTTGACACTCAAGGTCAAGCACAAGCATGGAAACACATCAAGGAAGTGGACACACAAGAAGGAGGAGCATGTAGGGAGCTCCAAGAAGCACATGTCAAATTTTCAAAAGAAATCCCTATAAAAATAGTAATATTTATCACTAAAAACTATTGTAAATAACATTTTCCATTTTTGCAACTCCATTTTGTTCAAGCCGAGGAGTCCTCAAGCTTGAGGAGTATTAGAAGTACCATCCTACCAACTTTCTTAATTTTTAGATGATGTTTGAACCCTCAAATAAGCCCTAGAACCTAATTTTTAACTAGGTCAGACACTAGGTATGGACAAGGCCAAAACCACTCAAAAAACTATAAAGTGAGCTAGACAACTCATTTTTTAGGTCATCTCGTTGTAGATCTAAGCTTGCAAAGAGATTTCTTTTGTAATCGAAGCTTTCCATTGTTCCACTCTTTGCTCTTACCTTGTGCACATGTGTCCATGCTTGTGTGCTTTCACTCATGCACTTGTGCCATCACTTGCTCATAGTCTTCATACTAGTCCTCACGTCTCCACAAATTGAGATTTATGAGGTGAATCTCCTCACGTTGGTCTTTATCATTGTGCTAGAGTGACAGATGCTATTCAACCCTTACTTTCATGTACTAAGGAGACATCTGTTAGCTCCAAAGACATATATGATACTTTGATGCCTCTTTTTACAGGTGGACAATCTAGTGCTGGTCCTAATGAGGCAACTTCTCAACCTTTGTAGATTTCATATGATGATGTAGATCATTCCATTTTTTATGCAAATTTACATGATGCACTTGTTGATGAGAGAGCTGATATTGAGTAGGCAAAAACTATGCCAAAATGGCTGTAGACTTTGAATGACAACAAATTAGATGCACCTCTATCATATCGTACACATTCAAGCTCTCATAGTGCCTGTTTTGCATCAAATTGCTATGCTATGGCTCCACCTACTCTCTGTGATGAGAGTGAACCTCTTTCATTTGATGAAGGACAAAATTATGAACATTGTATGGTTGCAATCTGAATATGATGTTATCATAAAAAATGCTACCTGGTCTTTATGTGACTTCCCTCCTGGCGACAAAGCCATTGACACTAAGTGGGTATACAAGCTGAAGCGTAAACCTGATGGAATAGTTGATAGGTATAAGGCTAGGCTTGTTGCAAAGGGTTATGCGGAGGAAAGAGGCATTGATTTTGATGAAACCTTTGCACCTACTTGCCTAATGACTACTATTCATATCATCTATGCACTTGTAGCTCATCATGGTTGGAATGTACATCATTTGGACATTAAGAAAACATTTCTGAATGGTGACTTGCATGAAGAAGTGTATGTTTTTTAGCCCCATGGCTTTGTGCAAAAAGGGCATGAAAGCCAGGTGTGTAGGTTAAAGAAGTCATGATATGGTTTAAAGCAAGCACCATGTGCTTGGTATGAAAAGATACATGCCTATCTGATTGCACATGTTTTTGAGAACAGTCCAATTGAAAGCACCTTATATGTTAAGCGTGATAATGATGTGCTTCTAATCATTGTGGTGTATGTTGATGATATGCTGCTCACTGGTCCTCATGACATGCATATTTTTGATTTTAAGGCTGATTTGAATGCCTCATTTGAGATGTCTGATTTGGGGCATTTGCATCACTATTTGGGCATCCAATTTATGCAAGTTGATGGTGGAATGGCTTTGTGTCAAACAAAATATATTAACACATTATTACAACATCTTGGCCTTGAAGACTGTAAGCCTATTGACACTCCTATGGAGATAGGTTTATGATTGAGTCTTCATGATGCTAGAGATGCATTTGATGTTGTTCTCTATCAGTAGGCTGTTGGATGCTTGATTTACTTATGCATTACTCGGCTAGATATTAAGTTTCCTGTCTCACAGATGAGCATGTTTATGCATTGCCTAGGTGTCAAGCATTGGCAGGCGATTAAGCACATCTTTCGCTACTTGAGTGGTACTCGGCTACTTTGATTGTTTTATCCCAAGGGGGGATCACTACCGTCAGATTTGCATGCTTTTTCTGACAATGATTGGGCTGTTTGTTATGACACTTGTGTGTCCACCGATGGTTTCTGCTTCATGCTTGGTAGCTCATGTATATCTCGGTTGAGCAAGAAGCAGCCTACTATGGCCACTTCAGTTGTGAGTCTGAGTATAGGGCAGCTTTCATAGCGACTATTGAGTGTGTGTGGCTCAAACGCCTTATGGCTGATTTGGGTGTTGGATAGTCTTCTGCCACCAACTTCTTTAGTGAACGTCAGAGCGCATTGGTAGTTGTGAGGAACCCTGTGTTCCATGCTCACACTAAGCACATTGAGGTGTATTATCATTATGTCAGGGAGAGGTTCTCTTCTGGGGAGATCAACTTGGCATATGTGCCCACACAAGAGAACATTGCAGACCTTTTTATGAAGGCTCTGCCTAGGGAGAAGTTTGAAGCTTTCGGCAAAGGTTTGGACTTACTTCCTTTTGTGGATTTATTCCACATAGCTTGGCACTTCCTCATACATGAGTGCCAGCTCCTTGTTCATCCCATCACTCCAAGGGGGGATTTAGTTGATATATTTAGGTAGTGATGTGTGTGAACACTTTAGGACCGTCGGGGCACTTTTTTCCCTCTTTAGGAGGCTTTTTTCCCCCGACTTGTATATACACCTATTGCCCTAACGGGCTACTTATCTTTGTACATTCAAATGGTAATTCATTCAGTATTGTGTGTTGTGCTTCAAGCTTCTTCTTCTTCCTTGTGTTGTTTGCGTGCTTCCAAAGACATCTAACTATGGCATCTATCATGGCCTAGATGTCTACTCGATATAAGGTTCATAAGATTTTTTTGGTGTCACTCTAGCACAATGGTGAGTACCAATGGTGTCACTCTAGCACAATGGTGAGTACCAATGTGAGGCGATACACCTCATAAATGTCGATCCATGGTGACGTGAGGACTAGTATGAAGACCATGAGAAAGTGAAGGCACAAGTGCGTGAGTGAGAAGCACACAAGCATGCACACATACACACATGCACACACAAGGTAAGAACAAAGAGAGGAACAATAGAAAGCTTTCTATTACAAAAGAACTCTCTTACAAAATCTCCAAGCTCTAACGTGCCAACCTCAAAAATGAGCTTTCTCGCTCTTTTTATAGTTTTTTGACTAGTTTTGGCCCTATCCAGACCTAGTGTCTAGCTTGGTTAAGATTTATCTTCCAGGGCTTATTTGAGGGCTCAAACGGAGTCTAAAAATTATCAAAATTGATACATAGGTACTTCTAATATTTCTCAAGTTTAAGAACTCCTTGGCTTGAACAAAAGGGAGCTACAAAAATGTGAAATGATATTTAAAATGGGTTTAGCTATGTTTAGCTATCTACTAGGATATGCTATATGCAAATCTAGATTTCAGTCACCTGTGGCTTGTGCTAGCACACATCATATTGCATAATTGGATGCATCTACATGGACATGGAATGGTTTATTCCAATTTGGAGTGGTTATTATTGGTGCTCTGCACAAACACCTCTTCAACTCATTCGAGGAATTTTCGCATTCATTGTTCCACTCAAAATTTGTCAACTGAGTGTAAAGAGGCTTAGTTGTGATCGCATATACTAAGTCAATTTATGCACAAACCAAGGATACCTCACCTAGAAGCTGCCAAGAGAATCTTGAAGTATCTCAAGGGTACACAGAACCATGGTTTATATTTTCCTTACACTTCAGATATTGATATAAAAGTTTATTCAGATGCAGATTGGGTAGGATGCAAGGATCATAGGAGAAGCACTTGTGGATACATTTCCTTTGCAGGTGACAAACCAATTTCATGGTCTGCAAAGAAGCAACCAACTGTGGCATTGTCTTCTACAGAGGCTGAGTATAGAGGACTAGTTAATGCTACACAAGAAGCAATTTGGATTAAGCTTTTGTATACAGAATTGGGTTTATATACTAGGTCTCCAATAATCTTTGGAGATAATACAAGTTCTCTTCACCTTGCAGCTAATCCTATCTATCATGCTAGGACCAAACATATAGAGGTCCATTACCACTCTGTGAGAGAGAAGTTGATAAGCAAGGATATTCAGCTGACCTATGTGTCAACCAACATGCAATGTGCAGATTTGTTGACTAAAGCTTTGGATGGAACCAAACTTTGCAGGTTCAGATCTATGATTGGATTGCAGGATATACTTGAAGATTGAAGATGAAGGCTTAAGCCAAAATGTTTGGCTTGAGGGGGAGCTATTGGAGTAAATCACAAGCCTACACATTTGTCTTGAAAGATATCTTGAAGACTCTACATATGAGAAGAACCATAGGAACATATGCTAGTGGATAATTACCACTTTATCTCATAGTAAAAGTCAAATTGACTTGGAATCTTTTTGTAATCACCTACCAAAAGGATTCGTGGAAAAATTAGTTGTTTGATTGAAAGAATATCTCCAAGAATTTAGGAGCTTGATCATAGGGAGCCAAAAGTTTGAATTTGAATTCAAACTTTTACTCATTACCTATAAAAATGGACATGGAAAGTCGCGGGTAACATTCATCTCTCCTGAGCTTCTCATTTCTGATTTTGAGTGTGTGTGAGGTAGACGTTCTAGCCTACACCTCTCTATACCATTAGGCAATGTTATTCATGCCAATGGAGTTGTATACAAGTGTTTATTAGTACGTACATTCATATTGTTCATCTCTGAGTTCTCTGCTAGTCTACTCAAAAGTTTGTCAACTTGTCAAGGGCATATCGTAGTCAATTCTTCACCAAATTCAGTGATTCAAAGCTTGTTGGATTCAACTTGGAGAAATCTGCGTCGAGGTGATCTCTGGTCATTTTCTGCTACAGTCCTAAAAAGTCGCGGGTATAGCTTAACTTGCTAAATTGATTTCTCTTAGCATAGTTTATCTTTTTGCATCATTCCACTTGGTTTAGTTAGCTTACTAAGATAATTAAATACCCCTAAAAGAAATTTTTCCAATTCCTACTGTGCTGGTCATACTGAGCAAAATACCCAATAGGTGTCAAGACATAAATAGAAGGTTTTCTTGAGTTTGTGACTTCCAAAGTTATTTGTTTTGATTCAATCATTGCACACATCACTTCCAAAGGACATAGGACATTTTATGGTGTCATTGGAAAACTAAGGAGGTCTACTTATCAAGTCTGAAGCAAAAGAGGGCTGGTACAAAGCAGGCTTTAGCAGTACCTACTCAGTCTCTTGGTGCATCCATCCATCTTTCCCAACATGGATCCTATACGATCAATCACTAGGGCACAAACCTTAAAACGAGCTAAACCAGCTAAACAATCAGAGTGAGGTGAATCAAGAGAGCCTAGTAAGAGGAAAACAAGAACCTGGAAGGATACTAGGGAGAAGGCCAATCATAAGTGTTCTAGCAAGTTATCTGAACTAGAAGAAATCCTTAGAGATGCAAAAGTAAAAATTGTTGACATTGCATCTCAAAACCCTTTGCATGCTAAAAATACATCCACTCCACTTCCCACCCCGCCACTCATTATAAATAGACTGCAATGAGGGTGTGTTCTTACAAACCCAACCCCATAAGGCCTGGACATGATGTTCAAGGCCTTCCAAGCTTGACTTCAAGAAGGGACAATAGTTGCAAACCTAGACAAGAGTTACCTAGAGCAGATTTAGAGATTGAACGAACAAAAATTTGCATGAAAATGGTAGAACTAGCTGAGGCTATGCTCGAGGCCAATCAATTGTTCAATCAGACAAATTCTATCAAACCGGTGTGGAGGTGATCGCAATCCAAGTGGATCGGGTCCGGTCGTGGCACACACAGGGTGTATGAAGCTAATAAATGTTGGAAGGTTTAAGGATGTGAAAGTGAAATTAATGTTGAGTATGGAGAAGAGAGAGATGTTGAAATGATTATGGGAATGGAAATGTAGGAGTGCAAGTTAGATTTATGAACATGAATGATAAGAATGAAAGAGAACCATACACACGAATAAAATTTGGAAGGAAGAATGGTCCATTGAAGGAGCTTCTTAAACACTTCCTAATTCTAATCCATATGCAGTCTTCTTTGGATGATATGTATGCATGACGAGAATAGATGGAATCCTTAGACATAAATCAGTTTCAAAAGGAAGAATGGTCCAATATTGGAGCTTCTTATACACTTTCAGAAACTAATCAATATGTATGGGTATGTATGGATTATATGCATGCAAGAGAATTATGATGATAGAGTTTAATCACAAGCTCAATGAAACATCCTCACTGGTTCAACGCAATACTGCAGAGCCTTCTCACACATAGAAGAAAATAGAAGACATGTAAAAATACTTAAGAGACTGAGAGACAAGAGACAAGAGACAAGTGACAAGTGACATGAATTAAAAGGATTTGAATTAAGATACATGTATAATATCGTCGTGATACGTCAAGCTAAGCAGTCTACTGATCAAAGGCAGTTCCAACCCTCAAACCATGATAGTTCAACCGAATGTCACACGTAAGAAGATGAGTTCCACTTCATTGACCCTATGTATGTCTAGGCTCGTAACATCAAACTAAAGAAGTCTAAGACTCATTACAACCAGCTCTAACTCACTCACACGCTCCACCGAGGGTGAGTCAAGATAGAGATGCTGATTTCAAGAGCCTATCCTAGATTGGAGTTCTAACTTAAATTTGAAACTAGGTACTATACTCATACTAGCCCACCTTGGATCCTCACTCGCTCAACCAAGGGTGATCGTCTCAAGGAAACCTTAAGCTAGCAAGAGCCATATGGATGCCTAAGAATGATGCTCTAGGAGTTTGGAGGGGGGTTTATATAGTTTTTTGAATGAATTTGGGCCCTTGGATCTAGAGAAATCAACTCTCAACTCTAGGACCACTACTTTTGATTACAACCGTTTGATTAATCAAATGAATGGCTTGGAATTGTTCTTTCTATCAAATCTAGTGTAAAGGAGTGAAATTTAGGTGCCTTCAGTCTCCACCATTGGATCTGGGGATGATCTAAACTGTCGGATCAGTGCTGACATCAATTCAGATAAGATATGCCACTATTTTTAGAGAAAAGTTGCATTATTGATCTTTAACTCTCAAAAAAGTCTTCTTTGATGAAAAAACTTGATATCAGCTTTCACCATGTGGCAGCCCTTCAACCCTTCAATTTGCTTAAACTAGAAAATTGTGGTGACCTTGAAAACTAGACTTTGTGCTCTTTGACCCTCCAAAAAGGCTTTGAAACTTTGTAGGACTATGTTTCCAAAGATCTCCTTCACGAATATGCAGAAAAAACTTTTATCTAAATCTCCCTTATACAAGTTTGACTACATACAAATATGTAGCCACATATGGTCTTTATACATGCCAAACCATATGGCTAACAAAAATTCCTATACAAGATTTTGTAGCGTCTAAGTGGAAAAATTACATTTTTTACACTCCAAAATTTGCATGTGAACTCTTGTTTATTTTTTAATTTTTTTAATTTTTTTCTAATTTTTATACAAGGATACTCTTGTTTATCAATTGGCCTTATTGTTGTCATCTTCTTCAATGTCCTCATCCAAAATGTACTCATCCTTATCACGTTTCTTGAATAGCTCTATCCTTTTAACTACAATCAAAGTTTTTAGTGCAACACCATTCAATTCACAAAGAGCATACGTACCATTGTTGTTGACTTTTGATACAATGTATGGCCCAAACCACCGTTGAGTGAGCTTTTTGCGTGCATCATATTGAGAGTCAAATGTACTATCATAAATGAGCACCCAATCTCCTACTTCAATTGGATTACGACACAGTCGATGAGTTTTATCAAAATAATGCTTATTCTTCATTCTAGATTCTCTTAATTTTTCAATAGCATCATCAAGTCTTAATTTACCTTGTTCTAACTGTTTAATGCGCAAACTCAAAAAATCATAAGTAGAAACGTTTTCAGACCAAGACAAATTTGACCATGCAGAAATATGAGACTGATTTTGATAGTACATGAGTTCAGTAGGCATATATCCAGTAGTACGTGTGCACGTCATTCTATCTACCCAAAGTGCAAAAGGTAAGAATCTAGGCCATTGTTTGATGTCACCGTTACATGCTTTAATATGGCTTTCACAATAGGTGGATGCCCTCTCTCTATTTTACCATTGGCCTCTAGATTATATGCAATAGTGAGAGGCAAACGAATACCGTGATGTTCAAAGAACTCTTTAGCTTCTCTCGCATTTAACTCTCCACGATCGGCAACTACTTTCTCTATGTACCCAAAGCGACTTATGACATCTTCAAGCAAGAATTTGCAAACATTGTAAGTGTTCTTAGATCATAGTGCACGCCCCTGTACATGATTAGTTAAGTCTTCTCTTGCAAGTACAATGTAACGCATTTTGTCAATACCTTTAGGCATAGTTACAAGATCTACTACCCACTTGTAGTGAATACACGGTGGATAAGTAGGATGCAATGGATCTCTATGTTTGACTGATGAATGAAGTTAACAAGTAGAACATGTAGAAACATAGCTACTAATGTCAACATACATCCTAAGCCAATAATAGGTACTTCTAATTTTTTCATATGTTCCAAAAAATCCTTTATGACCTGCCCATAATATCTCATGCATTTCCTTCATTACTTGAAACTGAAGACCTCGTTTTTCCTAGGACTCGTTGTGGATTCTTAACCTTACCCTTAGCATGTCTCCAAAGATAACCATTACATAGGAAAAAGTTATAAGCTCGTTTCTTAATGTTATGGAATCTATTCGTAGTCCAACTAGGTAATGGTTGTAGTGTACTCAGATACTTTCCTATGTCTCTCCATTCATTTTCGTACTCACTCATGAAATTTCTCATACTCGTATATATGTGGAACATAGTCAACTAAGTTCACATTCTTTATTAGATCACTTTCAAGATCATCATCAAATCTAGCTCTCGATAACATATCAGCAACTGAGTTTGACTTACCTAAAATATGAACTAACTCAGGATTTATGAACTTAATATATGAGATCCATCTAAGCATGGCTATATTAGGAGATGAACAATTGCCTATCATTCCAATGAGAGGCAAACAATCAGTCTCAAATTTTACATTTGCACCAATGAAATATTCTTTGTCTGTTTTCAAAGCTGTTACCATATCCCATAGTTCTCGTTTGATTTGTGAATATTTTTGTTGTGTTTCATGTAAAATTTTGGCACCAAACCTAATTGATGATCTATTCCCTTCACTATCATCTTGACTTATGACCCAACCTATACCAATAGGACTAGTATCAACAATTAATATAATAGCTTTGTTAGCAGAATAATCTACACACTTAAGGATGGGAGCTTTGTTGACAGTATACGGGAAGAAGGAAGTACGGACAGACATGCAGATCTAGCACTAAGGCAACCCTTCATTTTTTTCAAAACCCTTACATCATTTTAAAGTGATTCTCATCACTAAAAACCCATGTAAATACCATTTTCACCTTTTTGTAGCTCCATTTTGTACAAGCCAAGGAGTCCTCGAGCTTGAGGAGCCTTAGAAGTAGTTGCCTATCAATTTTCGTATTTTTTAGATCTCGTTTGAGCCCTCAAATAAACCCTGGAACCTAATTTTTAACTAGGCCGGACACTAGGTCTGGACAGGGCCAAAGCTAGGCAAAAACTAGACTTTGTTGCAATAGAAGTGATTCCATTGTCTTACTCTCTTTGTTCTTGCCGTGTGTGCGCTTGTGTGTGTATGTGTGTGCATGTTAGTGTGCTTCTCACTCAGACATTTGTGCCTTCACTTGCTCGAGGTCTTCATACCATCCTCATGTCTTCCCGGATTGACATTAAAGGAGGTGCTACTCATCACTGAGCTACACCAAATTTTGGCGCCGTTGCCGGGGATCGAGCTTTGAGGACGAGCGTGTGATGGTAAGACATAGAGAGGACGCGTTGGAATGGTAAGTAGTAGGTAAATTTCTGATTTTTTTCCATCTCCATCTCCATCTCCATCTCCACCTCCTTCTCCACTACATATTCCCTCTTCCTTGTCATTCCCCTCATTTGTTGTGTGCGAGTTTGAGAGAGAGAGAGTGCGTGCATTTGTGTTGTATGTTTTTTGCATGTTTCTTGCAGGTACCAGCTCCATCACCATCTCCAGCAAGCTCAGCAGGTACAGAATCCTTCTGCACAAGCCTCGAGGCGTCGAGCTCGAGCTATCGCGACACCTCGCAAACTTCGACTAATCACGTTTCTGAGTGCACCATGACACTGCGCAGGCCTAGAGCACCTAGGATCACAAGACAGAACCACAAATTTCGCCATAACTCGACCTATCGCGATACCTCACGAGCTATCGTGACACCTCACGAGCTATCGCGAGACCTCACGACCTATCGTGACACTTGGGAGTATCGCGACACCTCATGAGCTATCGCGACACCTCACGACCTATTGCGACACTTGGGAGTATCGCGACACCTCACGACCTATCGTGACACTTGGGAGTATCGCGACACCTCACGACCTATCACGACACTTGGGAGTATCGCGACACCTCACGAGCTATCGCGACACCTCATGACCTATCGCGACACTTGGGAGCATTGCGACACCTCACGAGCTATCGCGACACCTCATGACCTATCGCGACACCTCACGAGCTATCGCGACACCTCGAAGTATCGCGACACCTCACGAGCTATCACGACACTTCGACTCGACCTATCGCGATACACGGCCCTAACACATGAAAATTTTAAGGGTAAAGTTGAGTGAATTGAAGTATTGTGAGGTTTAAATTTAAGCACCTTGGGAGAACATTAAAGCCATAGGAGTGGGCAAAAGACCTAGAAACCAGTGAAGGATCTACTGAACCCTGAGAGCGTGTTCTGACCCCTAAGTGCCTGAATGGTCATAACTTCGCCATACGAACTCTGATTGAGGAGATTTCGGTCTCGTTGGAAAGCTTGTTGAGAATCCTACGTGGACCTCGACTGGTTTTTGTAAGAATCATACACGGAGTTTTAGAACATGTATTTTTAAAGTTGACCTTTAGGTGGGACTAAGTGGTCATAAGGATTTGGGGGGTATAGTGAGATACTCCAAGGGGGCCTGTAAATGTTGATGTGTGTCTTTCAATCCCTTGTGATAATAGAGCTATATTGACTGGTGAACTTCTGTAGGAACATTGTGTGCAAGCAAGGCAAGATAGTATGGGTGAGTATCAAGCTTGGGAGAAGGCTTCCTGGGTTGGTGCAGCAGTCGGAGCAACCAGAGGATCAAGGTTGGAAGTTCTCTCAACCCTCCTTTGTCAATTCCTAGCCTAGGCTAAGTACGACTTACGTGTGGTAATTAATTAGGGCAACGTCAGGCACGAATTAAGTCCAAGAGAACTAATCAACCAAGTGCAAGTATTAAGTAGATTGTAAGTGCAAAAACCCTAAGGGACAAAGTAAACTTGAATCGACCACTCATCAAGTGCGAGAATCACTTAAGTATTCCTGACGGCGTAACAAAAGACAAGATCATACACAAAATAATCAACTAAAAAGAACAAAGTGATTGGCATCAATTAACCTGCAACGAGAGTGTACTTGGGACCAAGGGGGTAGAAAAACCAGGCTTATGAACCTTAGGTCAGGTAGACACTTAGGCAGAGACAGACAAAGCTTCAGATCTTCTGAAGCTAGTGTCAATCACACTGCTAGGTCCTGGGCCCAGCAGTTGAGTGATTACCCATACACTCCACGGTCAGAAACAAGTGAGTCTGAAATGTCCTATCACACGGAGAGACCCATAGGTAGTTCAGGGGTGGCGTACCTGGAAAGACCAGAAGGACCTTACAAGACCCAATTGGAATACATCAGGACTAATGATCTAGGTGCTCGCATCTACGAAGATGGCGTGAGGAGATCCGTGGTCTAGATTAAGAACCCCGATCAACCCCATGGATTAGAACACCCAATAGTCAAGTTTGAGAATGGAGTATACCTAGATAAAGAGGGGACTATATATGTAGTCTCCACTCTTCCTCATAAGACCGATGAGTTTGGAAATGTGATTGCAGAGACCGACCTGGGTGATATAGAGCAAGGGAACTTAGAGAAAGAGCCAAAAACTCCCCATGGTAAATCTGTCTTGACCAGAATCTTGACTCCAGAGTGGATTCCACAGGATAATAAAAGCATAGAGTTGCTTTTAAATAGAGAGACCGATGAGGCTTTTTGGAGATATAAACCTGCCCAACCTCAAGCAGCGAGTGCTGTCATGATCTATGAGTTTAAAGACCCTGATAGCCTGAGCAAAGTAACCTACCTAGACAACACATCAGAGAGGATTTTCACGGTCACCGAATATGGCAGACATGCCTATACATGGAAGGGTGAATTGGTTTTTCCCCAATCACGGTCCCATATGTCCTACAGTCACCAAGGTGTTGGCACCTCCCAGGCTCATGGATCTCAAGGAGATAGAAGTAGAGATAGACCTGAAGTGAGCTTTGCCAACCATCAGGGCAGAGAAAGAAGGAGAACGGGGGCGGATAGAGAAGAAACCGAGAGATATAGAGACCCAAGGAACCAAAGAAATGCTGGTGATTTTCCTTTGCCAAGGCCAAGAGAACACACTAGAACCCTGAGGCCAACTCAACTGGTGAAGTCCATGAAGAATTACTTCGATGGCACTGGAGACCCCTATGACCATGTGGCAGAATTTAGGCAAGTCTTAAAAGCTGAACAGGTAGAGTACCTATTCACACAATATAATGCTTTTGGTCTAACCCTTAGGAACACTGCCCTCACATGGTTTCAACCATTGAACGAAAGACATTTCAGAAACATAGACCAGCTCCTAGAAGCATTTATTATTGAATTTTCAAAGAGTGGCATAAGGCACAACACTTCCTCCCTAATTCATAGCTTCAGACAAACACCTCAAGAAACAGTCAGACTAGCGGGAAGACGGTTTAGGCAATACCTAGAGAGGTGCCCGATGCCTGAGCTACCCACACCAGCCAAGCAAGTGGCTTTGTTCCTAGATGGACTATTGAGCACCAAGCTCAGATCTTATGTGTATCTGAAGGACCCCAGAACTATAGAAGAGTGCGTGCGTATGTGCATAGATATTGAGGATAATCTAGGTGAGGAATTAGAACTATCAAAAATCTATAAGGATTCTAATAGCTCTATTAGTCTTACATCTGGTCAATCCACATCCATTGAGGAGCTTGCAGAGAAGGTAGCTCAAAAACTAGGTGTCTCTAGCAAGCAAATTCCACGATTTGCCCCAGTTAAGCGGTGCTACACTTTGGAGGTGACCACATGGAAAATGTGTGTCCCATTATGACCCAACCCCAGGTGAACCCTAGTAGCCAGTATTGCATCATAGAGCGAAGGTACACCAACCACACTACACAGGATTGCCCATATAACAAACAAACTGTTAGGAAAAACTACTCTCAGCCATATCCTCAACAGGGTAGATATCAGAATCAGTACCCATCCCAACAATACAACAGACCACAGCAACCTTATGAGCCACCTTATCAAGGGCAGCAGAGACCTCAACCAGTCCTAGTGCAGCAACCCCCTGCTCCAACCAATGTGATCCCAGTAAAATATACATCTGCCGAAGAAAATCCAAACAGAGCCATAGTCCCGGTCACCCCATTGCTAACAGATAGTGATCCGAGTGACCATAGTTTTGACTCCACTCATATTGATAGTCCACAGGCTTACTACATGCAGTCACCTGAACATAGCGAGTCATACTATTACGAGGACCCAAGTGAGAATAGTGGGGAACCTGAATATGCTAATGTCATGTACACAAACCCCAACTCTAGACCTCAACCTAGGCAGATACGACCCCCCTTTCCTAGAGGACCTTGCTTCAGATGTCAGGGTGATCACCTCATACGTGATTGCCCCATGCCTGCACCTACACAACCCCAATCAGTGACGATCCAAGGCTTTTGCCAAGAGTGTGGAAAGGAACATCTCTTACGAGATTGTCCCAAGAATCCCAGCAATATGCCAAAAATCACTCCGATTAACGTTATTGGGTTAGTGGTCAATTCCACAGGAAGTGTCACTTCCACTGCACCAGTGCAGGTAATCACTAGAGCTCAAGCATTGCAGCAAAACCAAGGGGTAAGCCAGGAAAAGAGCCCAGACGCTAGCGAGACTGAGAGCCAAAATAAGAAGAGAACAAGAGCTTGGAGAGATAGCCATGAACGTATGAAAAGGCAATGGGCAAAGAAGATGAGTGAACTTGAGGAAAGTCTACGAGAAACCAAGGCCAAAATCATAGAGATCACATCTCAACCACACTCTCACACATTCCCACCGCTACCATCCCCATCACCCTCCATCCCTCCACCCTCTAATACACCCCACGTAACCCAACCACCACCCCGAGCAGGATCAGTATTAGCTGATCTCACTCCTGAAGACATAGACATGATGCTTAAAGCATATCAGGCCAGAATCCAAGAAGGGCCAAATGTAACTGATCATGACAAGTGCTACCCTAGAGCTGACCTAGAGATAGAAAGAACCAAGCTTTGCGCGAAAATGGTCGCATTGGCTTGAAGCCTTTTCAATTACTCGGGCTCAGCCAAGACGCAATTACACTTGGATGGACTTCTAGAGAAGTTAGAGGACATAGTTGCAAGATCTGCCAAGGAAGAAAAAAATCAAGAAAGAGATAAAGCAAGCAAAAACATGACCCATCCCCCACCGAAAGCTTATGTGCCCAATTCCACTGAACCAGACAACCCCCCCTCCCTAGAAAGAATAGAGAAGCTAATTGCACAATCACAAAAGGAACCCGCCCCTCAACACCATGACAAGGCTAGTGAAAGAGCAGGTCTTCCTACCCAGGAAGCCTATGTGCCTGAAGCCTATGTGCCTAACTCTACGGAGCCAGACACTCCCTCTTCTATGAATAGGTTCACTCAAGAATTCCTAAGAGAGATTCAAGAAGACAAATGGGCTAAGGAAAGTGAAGTCCCTCCTCCCATTGAACTTGTGGATGATGCACATGATCAATTCCCACAAGATATTCCCTCTATCTATGGAGAGCAGGAGAGCACCCCGTCTCAAGAGAGATTAGACTTTGAGTCTAACTCTCTACAGGAATTATCCCACTTCACGGGCCCATGGGAAGCCAAGTCTACTTGTATGAGAACCCCCACAGTCATGGTAAGAAACGAAGATTCAGTCATACCTAGGAACACGGAGGTAGTAAAGAACACCAAGGTGCAGTGTAATCTCACTTTGGAAGAACTGCTTAAGGTTAGACCAGAAGTGTGGAAACAAGTAGTCAATCAAGTACTTGAAGTAGCAAAACCATGCTCCCAGGTAGGTTCTCATAGGACGGTGCCAGAAATCCCACTAGACAAGATAGGAGAAATGAGTGAGGGCGAAGAGGGAAATACATATCTTCCTATCACTCATCAAGGTTACACAACCAAGGCCATTCTGGACTCAGGTGCAGGAGTTTCAATTGCCACCACTTCCTTATGGAAACGTTGGGGCAAGCTAGCACTCAGGCCAACAAGAATGAAATTGTAGATGGCCGATGGTCACATTGAAAGGCCATTAGGACTGCTAGAAGGAATAACTCTCACTACATGTGGTGTCGAGTTCGAGCATACATTTGCTATATGTGATTTTAGCAAAAATCATGCCTATGAAATGATCTTGGGAAGACCATTTATGCGACAGTTGCAAGTGGTACAGGACTGGGGAACCAATTCTTTGTACCTGCAACACTTAGGTGTTACGACCAAAAAGTGAATCTCAAAGATTACTCTCATAGAGATGTCCCTCCTATCCAATGGAATCCCATCCATAGAGCCAAAGATGATACGGAATCTGTGCATTCCATAGGATCAGGATCCTCATGGATGCATGAAGACACCCACCTATGGATGTGCAAAGTGGCAGTAGAAGAGGAGAAAAGAGAAAAGGCCAGAGAAATAGGTGCAAACGAAACACATAGACCCATTCAAGACCCAGCCTATGCACCTGTAGTATTTCCTGATGAAGAATTTGAACCCCATGGCTGGGCAGAAATCTTAGCAACAATGGATGTAGCCATCAATGAAGAACAATGGACACCCCACTGTGATGAGGATGGCTATGACATTTCAGTCTTCTCCATAGAGCCAATCATGGGAGAGGCAGTGTTAGAAGAGTGTGAGCCTAGGCCTGATGCATTCGAGGATGCAAGTGACTCCGATCTAGAGTCAATCATCATGGACCCACCTTTTGCATCAGATGAAGAATACTTCTATGAAGTAGAATTTCAGCCCCAGAGGCACGGAGAGCTTACGAATGATGTAAGGCTAGCCACACATGTGACCCCGAAGGAAGAAGGAAAGAAAAGGAAGAAGAAAGAAGTCACACAAGCAGAGGAAGAATCTTTGTTTGAGGTCCCGGAAAATTTCAAGAAGTATGAGATAGATGACAGGAGAGTCATGATCAGAATGCCTAAACGAGAGGTGCAATCAGGCGAGGCCTATGACAACAAAGAAACCACCAAGAAAATAGTGGTAGCTGTGGAAGAAGGAGAAGAAAGATGCACATACATAGGCCATGACCTGACAGAAGAGGAAGAACAAGAGCTAATAGCCTTGCTAAGAGAATACAGAGATGTATTCGCTTGGAGTTATAAGGATTTGAAAGGAGTGGACCCTGACATATGCTCACACACTATCCCCATGACATCAGATGCCAAACCCTCTAAGCAAAAGCCATATACATATAACGATAATTATGCTGCCAAGATCAAAGAAGAGATAGATAGGCTGGTTGAAGCTGGATTTATCTATGAAATTGAGCACACTGAGTGGGTATCCCCCATTGTAGTGGTGCCCAAGAAAAACGGAAAGCTGCGTGTGTGCATTAACTTGAAGAAGGTTAATGCAGCCACAATTCGAGATAACTATCCGCTTCCTATCACAGAGCATCTCTTAGAAAGAGTAGCAGGCAAGGAAGTGTACAGCTTCCTCGATGGATTTTCGGGCTACAATCAAGTAGCCATAGCCCCAGAAGATCAGCATAAGACGGCATTTGCCACCGAATGGGGCATATTTGCCTTTAGAGTAATGCCATTTGGGCTTACCAATGCACCAGCTACCTTCCAGAGGCTGATGTGCCATGTGTTTAAAGAGTTCTTAAGGAAAAATTTGGAAGTCTATGTTGATGACCTCTGTGCGCATTCCAACATTAGACGGACACATATACCAGAACTCGGACAAATCTTTGACAAATGTAGAGAATATCAAGTCTGCCCAAACCCAGAAAAATGTGTTTTTATGGTCAGGCAAGGCAAGATTCTAGGACACATAGTGTCAAAGAATGGCATATCCACTGATGAAGAGAAAGTGAGGGCCATAGCCGAGTTACCTAGGCCAAAGAACGTCAAGGAAGTGCAGGCTTTCATGGGGCATTGTGGTTACGACCGCCGGTTCATTCACATGTATGCTGTCATTGCAAAGCCCATGTACGGACTTCTGACTAACTTTGAGTGGACTGATGAATGTGAGAATTCCTTCAATGAGCTTAAACGGCGATTATGTTCCGCACCAATCTTAACTACACCAGATTGGAATAAGCCCTTCCATGTGCATGTGGATGCGTCCAATTATGCCATTGGATGTGTGCTTGCACAACCTACTGGTGAAGGTAATATGGATCTGCGAATTGCTTATGCGAGTAGACAACTGAATGCAGCTGAACGAAACTATACCACTACCGAACGAGAGGGATTAGGCATGGTGTACGCAGTCAAAAAGTTTAGACATTATTTGCTTGCAAATAAGTTTAAATTTTTTGTTGATAATCAGGCTCTACTATACTTGGTTAACAAGCCTTGTAATACTGGCAGATTAGTAAGATGGTTTCTCTTACTAATGGAATATGACTTTGAGGTAGTAGTGAGGAAAGGCAGGACTCATTTGAGAGCAGACCATCTCTCTAGGCTCACATCTGGAGAAGCCCCACAAGGAGTATCAGATGACCTTCCTGATGCTTACTTGTTTAATTTGGAAGTGGTGCCGCAGTGGGCTAAGCCATTAGTGCCAGTATTGACATACGGGCCTAAGCATCCAGTAATAACCACACAGGATAGAGAAGTTGTAAAAGCCCAAAAGTATCATATCTTGGCAGGAAGTATGTACAAACACACAGATCAAGGGATCTTGGCTTGTTGGGTGGAAGAGGATGAGTACGCCAAATGGTTGCAATTAGCACATGTAGGTGCATTAGAGCAACACTACTCAAAGCAACGAACCTTAGAGACACTAAGGAGACTCGGAGTGCATTGGCCGACGATGGAAGCTGATGTCCAAAATTTGTGCAAAGAATGCCCAATCTGTTGCACTAAACCACCTGTGGAACATGCCACACTTTATCAAGTGTCCATAGTGCCAGATTGGAGTGAACCACTAGTATCTTTCTTGAGGACGAAAACATTCCCTCCAGACATGACCTTGGCTAGGAAAAGAAGTCTAGAACAAGAAGCTCTAGATTACTCACTCATTGGTGATAATCTATACAAGCGGGGCAAAGATGATTACCTGAGACTATGTGTTCATGAGAGTGAATACCTAAAAGTCTTGGAAACTGCTCACCAGGGCGTAGCAGGAGGCCACTTTGGACCAGATCGGGTGATCAAGGTAGTACTATTTGCGGGCTTCTGGTGGCCTACCCTTCATATGGATGCACATACCTATGTGAAGAGGTGTGATGTATGTCAGCGAGCTCAGCCTCCTACACGTAAAGATGAGATGCCACTGAAACCCATGATGGGAGGACGAGCATTCTCTAAGTGGGGAATAGACTTTGTTGGTCCTATTAATCCCCCAGCTATGGGCTCCCATGCAGAATATATCATTGTTGCCACAGACTATCTAACCAAGTGGGTAGAGGTAAAAGCCACAACAAAGAACGATGCACAAACAACAGCTAAGTTCTTATTTGAGAATGTATTCACAAGATATGGGCTACCTATAGAGCTGGTAAGTGATAGAGGCACTCACTTCTTGAATGAAGTTATTGAAAACCTGCTCCAAGAGTTCTTGGTAGTACATAAGAAGTCTGCCCCCTATCACCCCCAAGATAATGGCCAGGCTGAGAGCACAAACAAGATCTTGTGTAATGTACTGACCAAACTAGTGAATAATAAACGCTCTGATTGGGACAAACAGCTACACCACGCTGTTTGGGCATACCAAGTGGCCTATAAAACGGTACTCCAAGCCACACCCTTTCAGCTGGTGTTCGGTCAGAATGCGGTGCTACCCTTGGAATTCTTGATACCTACATTGAAAGTAGCACAAGAGCACGACTGGACGGGCCATGAACTCTCTTCAAGACTGTTTGATCTTGAGCGATTAGGTGAAACCAGACTAAGAGCGGCTGCAGGAATATATGCAGCAAAGAAACGACAAAAGGCATACTTTGATGCCCATGTGAAGGACAAAGGTTTGAAAGCTGGAGATCTAGTTTTAGTCTACACATTGAAACAACACGCAAGGAAACTAGAAAAGAGAGGCTACGGACCTATGATAATAAATAGGATCTCCACAAGTGGAGCAGTGCAACTAGCCACATTAGAGGGTGATGTTCTCCCAAACTATATTAGCGGATGCAGAGTCAAGTTGTATCAGGAACCCCTCACAGAGGAAATGCTAAGTGGACTCAATACGGCTAAGAAACGTAAAGAGAAGGAAAAACGAATTCGAGAAGAAGCACAGGCAGAGGCCTTAGAGCGCATCAGACAAATGAAGCTGAGGAGACAAGGGAGGGATCAGCCTCTGCCTGACCCTCAAGAGTCCCCAGGTTATCACATGGCCATGTGTGAGGTTTCCGGTGAACATTCCCATAGAATAATCGATCGAAGTCCTTTTGTAACCCTAGAAATAGGACAAGGAGACAATCCAACTAGTGTGAGAGCTTTAATTGATTCAGGAGCCGCCACTAGTGCAGTTTGGCTTTCTTACTGCCAACAACTGCAATTGGAGATAAAACCCCTAGAAGCATATCTGATAGGTTTAGGAGGTGTCGAAACCCCTTGCATGGGAGAGGTGGAGCTTCCTCTCTACATTCAGGAGGTACTAATGCCAGTAAAAGTGCTAGTATGTGAAGATGAGGATCTTACCGAACCTCTTATCTTAGGCCAAGACTGGATCTATGATCACGCAGTCAACCTCAACCTAAGAAGTGGACTTCTTCAGGCTTGGGTAGGCCAAAGTCGTCTTACGATTGAATTAGAAAATCAAGCACTCAAATCCTTAAAATGGACACCAACTCCTGGTCCCTCCAGGAATCCACATGAAGTTAACAATGCTGTTCCTGTCCCGAGTTCTATGGTGCAGAGGAGTGTCCAGCTTACTGAAGGTACAGGAGCCAATAGGAAGTTCGCAGTTGATCCAAAGAAGAATCTAAACTGGCAGACCGAACATCATTCGACACGAAGGAGACCGTTGATCAAGAAGCAAGAGCGCCAACCATTGCAATACGGAGCACCTTGTGGGGTGAAGCAGATCGGGATACGCAAAGGGGAGAACACCACAGCTCCAGAGACAGGCTCTCAAATAAGCATCAGGCGAGCCTCACCATCAAGGAACAAAGTGAAGAAGCCCCCTCGGATAACTCCTAGGCATACCATTTCTATTTGGATTCCTAAGCGGTCAATGAAGGCCATCCCTAATGCTAGACAGATATGGGTGCCCAAGGCCTGCTTACAAGCCCAAATTACTTCACCTTCAGGCACTAGGATGAAGCAACTTTCACAAGCACTCGTGGCCAACAACTCAGAAAAGATACCTACACCTCTCACTGTCTCCACTCCAATCAACCCTAGGAATGCCTGGAAATGGGTACCCAAAAGGTCCCAAATACATCACACTCTCATCCAGAAATCTTCACCTGTCTTTAGTTCTAAGAGCTACAAATCCTCTATCAAAGTTTGGAGAATTAAACCGTGTATCAAACCCCCTGACCCAATTTTGTAAATCCGTCCACTCTAACACAAGAGCATTCTGAGCCCATTGCATAACCAAAGTATGCATCTAGGATGACATTGACCTCTAATCACCACTCACACCTATCACAAACACTTCGCCACTAACCACTGACCTCCGGGATTGTCATGTTAGTATTGTGAAGGGAACACCATTACATCTTGTTTCCTATGCAACACTAATGTGCCTTTCTTCTTCCAGCAGATAAGCAACCTACTCTCATGGAAGCAGCAGCAGGCACAAGCTCTCAGGCAGGCTCTGGTGCTCAAATCAATTGGGATGCCATGCCGGTGGAGGCCCCACCAACAGCTCGGCCTGAAGAGTTCGTGAACGTGCGGAGAATTCCTATTCCAGATCCACCAAATGGCCTAACCGAAAGAGTAAAAGGGCACTCTCATTTGTTCAATGAGATGCCAGGAGACTTGGGAGACGCAGATCATATATGGGAGTCCAAGATGGAGTGTGGAGGAGTATGGTGGACCTTCTAGTTCTTTTCAAGAGAGTTCGAAACCTTACAGAATGCAGCTCCACTTCAAGATATCTGGCAAAAAGCAGGATTACAAACTTATTTTAGTGCAGCTCTGCCTAAACCCGATTTCCTCAGGTGCTACTACCTGATTGCCACACTGAAGCCGATAGGTGATAAAGATCATTCACGCACATTCTGGGTGCCCTCCTTATCAAACCAGGAAGAAATGAGGAAGTTTGAATTGAATATTACCTTAATCAGGGAAGCCCTTCAAATGTATGGCACTCACGTACCGTCGGATCGCGATCCCTTGATGCCAGACTCAATGAAGAGCAACAGAATCAAAAAGTTAAAGGAAATGTGTGCCCTCACCCCTAACATCGCCATACCTCTGCGAATGTGCCTACAACACTTCGCATTTCTAGCTCAAGACCGCTTCACCCAACCACACAAGAAAATATGGTATGGGTTATATCTAGTAGAGACTGGAAGCTTGCCCATTAAGATGCCTGTATGGATCTTGGACCAAGTGTATGAAGCAGGCAAGCGGGCTGTGAGGAAGCCTACTTTACACGGCTGCTGTGCGCTTACAAGGATTATCTATCGATGTCTTGCATATGACATGCCGGTTGCCAGAGCCCTAAAATATTCACAGCTGGAGTTTTTCAAAGGGCGTAAGTCAGGGAGCCAGCCTGCGAAACGAATGCGTGGATCACTCTCCCAGGTAATGATCCCTCACGAGGCCACGACCGAAGCTTCCCCCAGAGAAGAAGCCGAGGTCGCACCTTTCACGGTCCATCTTCAAGGAGTTCAAGCAGGGGATGTGGTACAACCCACTCCATCCGCCCCTCCACTACCTACTGATGTAGAGTTTGCATCTATGGCCAACTTCACAGAAGATCCAAACTTTGATTTTGAAAGATTCCTGCAGACGGCCCACTTGTCGGACAGTGAAGGTTTCCCTGACAATGTCGATCCGGGAGCATCATTCCAAAGAGAACTGCCACAGGGCGAGACAAGCAGAGTACATGGGGAAGATGAGGCACAACACCCTCATGGCCCAAGCACACAAGTTCAGGAAGAAGTACAAAGAAATGAGCCAGAAGATAGTGAAGAGGAAGCCCCTGCCTATACGGCACAACTCAAACGACTATACCGGACAATCAAGCAGGTGCAGAGGAGACACAAGATGTCAGAGGAGATGAATAGAGCCCTAGTAAACCAGATGCTGCAATCGGAGAATATCGACACCCATTTTGTAGAATTGCTGAACCTTTTGGCAGACACCTATGGCATCGGGGAAGCAATGAGAACGTTGGTTTATCAGGAGAACCCTATTTATGATCAACGAAGGATTGATACAAGGCCACGGCGGGGAAAAATGATTCAAATCGAGGTATCTACCGCATTGCATACCTCAATGGCAGAAGATGTTCACATGACTAGCCCAAGTCCCACAGATGAACCAGATGTAAATACACATGCACCATCTCCACCATCACCGCCCATCCAACCCTCAGAACCTTTCTCCACTTGTCTTTCTGAACGACCAATATCCACCCATAGTGAAACCATTGTACACACCTCCGTTTCCACATTCTTCCCTTTACCCACACCCATCCCTTCCGCCCAAATTTTTGAACCCCAGCTAGGTCATCCTGCCACTAATCAAAACATAATAGGTCACCCTTCCTTTCTCCCTGCCTTTGGACAACCACTTGCCACTAGGCAGACTTTTTCCCATCCCTTACCCTCCACCCATACAATTCCTCTCTCCCAAACCCTATCTACCACTTCCTTTGTAACTTCCTCAGGCTCAACACACATCACCCAACCCCCATTCTGGACCCAACTTGTAAATATACTCCAACAGGTTGATAATTATAATAAAAAGTCCCTTTCCCAACCCCACTCCCCCACATTCACTGCCACCACTATCACACCACCCACCATCCCTGTATTCATAGTTCATGAATCACACACTCTCACGTACGATCCCATGGACATCTCACCATCCACAGGATCACCCACCACCACTGTTATTCCAACATCACCACGTGTCATTTCACTCACGTCACCATTTCCAAACACTGTAGGCACAACATCCACTTTTCCCTTTCCCATCTCCCGACCCCTTGCATCTTCCACCCTTACCCCTGCACCCACCTCATTTAGTCATGCACTCAACACCATGCTTGAAGCTGCTGCCCAACTTAAACAGGAATATAGGTTATTAGAAGAAAACAATAAAGAGCTCTGTACTTTGTCATCCCACCTCCAGGCACGTGTCACTGCCTTGGAGTTGTCTAATACGGAATTACAGCAGGAGGTGACCACCCTCCAACAATATCAGGTGGAGCTCGAGGCCACACATACAGAGAAGAGTAGGGCAACGGAAGAACAACTTAGAGATCAGCTAGCCCGTAATGCTAGACTACAACAAAACATGGCTCTACTCCGACGCCATTTAGCGGCTGCTCAAGAAGAAAACAAAAGACTACAGCAACAAAATCAAGACAACCTCGAAGTAGCCATTGAAAATACTCCAGGGGCACCCATCGACCCTGCTAAATTCCAAGCCATCCCCTCAGAAAACATACAACAAATATTGGAAACCTATGCCAATCTCTTAGAAGCACATGATCAGCTTGCTGACCAAGTCAAAGACCTACAGAAATCCCAAGTGCCTACACCACACCAACGAGAACCTAAAGAGATGGCCAATGTTGCAACCTCACCAGAGCCGGAATTATCAGTAACCAATGAAGTACTAGAGCTACGTCAGCAGGTGGCCGAGTTAAAAATTAAGTTATTACAATATGAACGACCCCCCTCCCCACCTGATCAGCCAAGTGAAGAGGAGACCATTGTCATTCCGGTGGAAGAAACATTCGAAGATAATTATGAGCCACAACCTCTTCCAGGTGGCAGGATCACTGAAGAGGGACAGGATACATATGAGGAACCCCCGTCAGCATGGATGAAGCAGGTAGAGGAGATGGGCCACACTCACGAAGAGCGTGTTGCAACTCAGATGCTAGCCATGAAAACCATAGAGGAGACCATACTCAAGTCTGAATATTTCTCGAACTTGGCTCCTAGGCGGTTGATAACTAGCTCAGAGTTACAATATAAACCTTATTTTGTATTGTTGGCGGACTACAATGCTGAGATCAAACGCATAACCAACAAGTACCCCTCTTTCGCAACACAGTTCGAACCCGAAGACATCCCAGAGGCAGCCAAAAAAGGGGCCATATTCCAGCCCATATGGAGGCAAAAGTTACTGGAGACCTATCCGGAAATGTTACGAACATGGGATCGTGCTCCCATGCATCTGAAATATAACCCATGCTTTGGATCAGTACAAAGAAGACACTCCTGGAAAGCATTCGCAATCAAAGTTCAGAACAATGTGAACTGCAAACAGTGGCTGAACTACCCCAAAATTGCACCACCAACAGGCCCACCTACAACAGCGTACATGATGGCTACCATCTGATATTGGCTTCCACGCCTCCACTCCATGCCAGATGTAGCTGCATAGGTGCTACTCAAGATATTTGATATGATGCAGGTTGTGCTCAAAACCTTCCGCAACGTCTGTAACATTCAGCCTCCGATTCCCGGCTTCATCAATGGTAATTATGACCTCCTGTATGATATGAGCACAACCCCAAGCATACGAGTTGCTTATGCATGGCACACACGCATCAGATATCTCCCTGCCTGCTATAAGCAAACTTTCGACGACATGTTCACCACGGGATTTTGGGAAGCACATTCAGAGGTATTTGCACCACGACCAACCCACCTGCTGCAACTATTTGCGTGCGAGCAAACAATGCATTCAGAGCTCTACACTACGCCACAACCTAACATGCCTGGAGCAGTGAATTGGGATGCCCTCCAGAGCGATTTGGTCCGGGGACTACGTATAAAAGAACAAGAATTGGCAACCGACCTCCTGCAGAAGTACATCGATCAAACAGTGGAGCACAGGTCTGTCAGAGGCGACAGACCCTAGGGGGGGGAGAGTGCTGACAGTATACGGGAAGAAGCAAGTACGGACACACATGCAGATCTAGCACTAAGGCAACCCTTCATTTTTTTCAAAACCCTTACATCATTTTAAAGTGATTCTATCACTAAAAACCCCTGTAAATACCATTTTCACCTTTTTGTAGCTCCATTTTGTACAAGCCAAGGAGTCCTCGAGCTTGAGGAGCCTTAGAAGTAGTTGCCTATCAATTTTCGTATTTTTTAGATCTCGTTTGAGCCCTCAAATAAACCCTGGAACCTAATTTTTAACTAGGCTGGACACGAGGTCTGGACAGGGCCAAAGCTAGGCGAAAACTATAAATAGAGCTAGAGAGCTCATTTTTGGGGCTAGCTTCTTGTAGTTTTGAGCTTGTATGAGAACTTTGTTGCAATAGAAGTGATTCCATTGTCTTACTCTCTTTGTTCTTGCCGTGTGTGCGCTTGTGTGTGTATGTGTGTGCATGTTAGTGTGCTTCTCACTCACACATTTGTGCCTTCACTTGCTCGAGGTCTTCATACCATCCTCATGTCTTCCCGGATTGACATTAAAGGAGGTGCTACTCATCATTGAGCTACAAGCTTCAAGCAATAATTTCTTCAATTTACGCATAGCTTGAGTGTGTTTGTCAGTCCAAATAAATTTTTGTTTCTTCCTCAACAAGTCATAGAGACAATCAACAACATGAGCAAAGTGTGGGATCCAAATAACATAAAAGATACAAGCACCAAGAAATCTGCGTACTTCACTCACGTTGTTACATGTTTCAGAAATCTTGCTAATGGCATCAACTTTTTGTGGGTATGGCTTTTGACCATAATGACCACATAAATGTCCAACAATAAGAACCTCGTTGACACCAAAAATAGATTTTTCTATGGAAAATGTGAGACCTACCTCTTCAAATCATTGAAATATTCTTTCACAATCAGAGATATGATCAAGAACAAATTTACGACATCTAGATGAGTCTAAAGTAATGTCCTTTACACGTTCCTCACTCCCTTTAATTGGAATATCATCAATGAATGGCATAGTTATATGAGGGATAAAATCATGTAAGACCATATTCATAGCACTCATCATATGAGCCACAGAATTGGTCGCTCTTTTTATAGTTTTTTGACTAGTTTTGGCCCTATCCAGACCTAGTGTCTAGCTTGGTTAAGATTTATCTTCCAGGGCTTATTTGAGGGCTCAAACGGAGTCTAAAAATTATCAAAATTGATACATAGGTACTTCTAATATTCCTCAAGTTTAAGAACTCCTTGGCTTGAACAAAAGGGAGCTACAAAAATGTGAAATGATATTTAAAATGGGTTTTAGTGATCAAAATCACTATTTTTATAGGGATTTCTTTTGAAAATTTGACATATACTTCTTGGAGCTCCCTACATGCTCCCTCTTCTTGTGTGTCCACTTCTTTGATGCATCCCTATGACTTGTGCTTGACCTTGAGTTCCAATTGTAGTATACTCCACTGGGGGTCTTTTCTGGAACATTGGACAATTATTTATGCTCTCATGTATTTCTTGGTCCATACTAGGCCAATACATGCCTAAATGTTTCAGATTTTGCAATGTTCGTTGTTTAGAATAGTGATTTCCAAGCAATCCTTCATGGGTTTGTTGCAACCAACTATGATGTTCATCCTCCTCAACACAACAAGCTAATAGACCCTCTATAACTTGTTTGTACATATTTCCTACCAATATTTTTGATATTTTTATGAATTTACAATTTCATCTTTATTCATTTTGACATTGTTATTTGTGGGTGCGAAGGTTAGGACAGATACCAACTTATTTGCCCATTTAAGAACAACTTCTAAATTAAAAAGCTAAGCATCAGACAATTCATCAGACACTCCTTGCAGTGACTCTCTTGAAGCGATGCGAGAAGGTGATCGGCCCTGAGATGGGTCCTACCTTTCCTAACAACTACTTCAAAGTCATATTCCATTGGTAAGAGGAATCATCTTACTAGGTATCCTATATTGCAAGGTTTATTGACCAAATATAATAAAGCTTGATGATGAGTGAAAAACTTGAACTTTTTGGCCAATAGATAGTGTCTAAACTTTTTCATGGTGTATAACATGCCTAAAGCTTCTTTTTTGATTGTTGTATAGTTTCATTCAGCTATGTTTAGCTATCTACTAGCATATGCTATATGCAAATCTAGATTTCAGTCACCTGTGGCTTGTGCTAGCACACATCATATTGCATAATTGGATGCATCTACATGGACATGGAATGGTTTATTCCAATTTGGAGTGGTTATTATTGGTGCTCTGCACAAACACCTCTTCAACTCATTCTAGGAATTTTCGCATTCATTGTTCCACTCAAAATTTGTCAACTGAGTGTAAAGAGGCTTAGTTGTGATCGCATATACTAAGTCAATTTATGCACAAACCAAGGATACCTCACCTAGAAGCTGCCAAGAGAATCTTGAAGTATCTCAAGGGTACACAGAACCATGGTTTATATTTTCCTTACACTTCAGATATTGATATAAAAGTTTATTCAGATGCAGATTGGGTAGGATGCAAGGATCATAGGAGAAGCACTTGTGGATACATTTCCTTTGCAGGTGACAAACCAATTTCATGGTCTGCAAAGAAGCAACCAACTGTGGCATTGTCTTCTACAGAGGCAGAGTATAGAGGACTAGCTAATGCTACACAAGAAGCAATTTGGATTAAGCTTTTGTATACAGAATTGGGTTTATATACTAGGTCTCCAATAATCTTTGGAGATAATACAAGTTCTCTTTACCTTGCAGCTAATCCTATCTATCATGCTAGGACCAAACATATAGAGTTCCATTACCACTATGTGAGAGAGAAGTTGATAAGCAAGGATATTCAGCTGACCTATGTGTCAACCCACATGCAATGTGCAGATTTGTTGACTAAAGCTTTGGATGGAACCAAACTTTGCAGGTTCAGATCTATGATTGGATTGCAGGATATACTTGAAGATTGAAGATGAAGACTTAAGCCAAAATGTTTGGCTTGAGGGGGAGCTATTGGAGTAAATCACAAGCCTACACATTTGGCTTGAAAGATATCTTGAAGACTCTACATATGAGAAGAACCATAGGAACATATGCTAGTGGATAATTACCACTTTATCTCATTGTAAAAGTCAAATTGACTTGGAATCTTTTTGTAATCACCTACCAAAGGGATTCGTGAAAAATAAGTTGTTTGATTGAAAGAATATCTCCAAGAATTTAGGAGCTTGATCATAGAGAGCCAAAAGTTTGAATTTGAATTCAAACTTTTACTCATTACCTATAAAAATGGACATGGAAAAGTCGTGGGTAACATTCATCTCTCCTGAGCTTCTCATTTTTTATTTTGAGTGTGTGTGAGGTAGACGTTCTAGCCTACACCTCTCTATACCATTAAGCAATGTTATTCATGCCAATGGAGTTGTATACAAGTGTTTATTAGTACGTACATTCATATTGTTCATCTCTCAGTTCTCTGCTAGTCTACTCAAAAGTTTGTCAACTTGTCAAGGGCATATCGTAGTCAATTCTTCACCAAATTCAGTGATTCAAAGCTTGTTGGATTCAGCTTGAAGTTATTAAACGCAAAGGCTTTCTACGAAAGTTACCAAATTTTACTTTCACACATGCTTTCGGAAGCCGCTCTCATGTAACCACTCATTTCGACATAATAAAAAATACCTTCAAATACATGCACTTTGTGGACTGTCGAAATAGAGTTCATGGGGGGAGATTGCACCCAATACTGCGTTCTGTCTCATCTTCTAGCGTGTCTATTTTTCTGTGTGTTTTATGCATCCATAACCTATATGTGCATGTGAGCAAGATCCTGATAATAGTGGTATCAGAGCCTTGTATGCATCACTATAGAGGGATCTGTTTCTGTTCATTTTGGCGATTGATCTTTGTTTTGTTGTTCTCTGTTTATGATCTGATTTTGATTCTGATTCTGGTTCCGGTTCCAGTTCTAGTTTCCATTTTTGTTTCCGTTTCCGATTCCAATTCCGATTTCGATTCCAATTCCTGTTCCTGTTTTAGTTCCAAAATGAGAACCTACGTTTATGCCTACATTTACTCCTTCAGCTTCGATTAAGGCATCGACTAAGGCATAGAACTTAGGCATAACTAAGGCATTACTTTGGCACCCAATGCTCCCTTGGTGACCATTGGCTATGTGTGAACCAATTTTAATTTATGAGTGGAAATAAGGAGTTTTATATTCACCAAGGTAGGAGGATTTAAACCCACAACCTCACTCACACAAGGGAAGTGGTTTACCACTACACTATCTCTTTGTGTTTTCACTCTAGTTCTCTTTTATTATATTTAACACAACTTTTATCTCTTTCTTACTTTTTCAATTCCCAAGAACAACCTTCCTTTTACATTTTAACTCAAAAAATCTCAAAAATTGTTTTTACATATCTAGAAAGAGGGTTTTGTTCTCTACATCATCATGGACCTTACAAATAACATGGAGGATTTTGGGGAGTCACCTCTACCTGAGGTAACACTCGAGCAACAACTTGAGCTCTTGCACCATGAACTTCGAGGCACTCAGAACGAGATCCGACAACGCGAAGTACTCCAAAAGATGCAAAATAACAAAGATAACCTTACGAGGGTGGTCAAAGCTATTGTCTTTGCCTAATCGGATGGCACACGTTCCAAGATTGTTGTTAAGAATTACCAATTTTATGGTTTGATGGCCATAAGGATGGCCCTTTAGTCCTTTCATGGTTGTCACAATTTGATGATTTTTATACTCATGAAACATATGCTGAAAGTGAAAAGGTCAAATTTGCCACTAACTATTTAGTAGGAAAAGCTCAGCTTTGGTGGAATGTCCTATGGCATAGTACAGAGCGTCCAACAACGTGGAAGGCTTTCCAAGATAAAGTGAAGGATTCTTCTCTTCCTCCTCAATACCATTTACATGTTTGATGTGCATGGATGACCCTTACATGGAAGGAGAGTGATACAATTACTACCTATACGGAGCAGTTCTGGCAAAATTTACTCTTCGAATGCTTGAAGATGTACTGGAGGATAGCTTGTAGTGGAAATACGAAGATGGTTTGGAGGTGGGAATCCAAGTTTAAGCTTCACAACCTACAACCGACAACCTTCAACGAGGCTATATCTTTCACCTATGATGTAGAGAAAGAATTCCAATCCATAACCAAGTCACTCCGTCTACAACAACCATGTCAACGACCACTTTTTGTTAGACCAAATCTTCCCATAAAACATAATTTTAATGCCCCATCTTACCCTAGTTTTCCTCGTCCACTACAATCCAACTACTCAGATGCACCTATTGCTTCATCTCTCCAACCTACCAAACCATCTACCCTACAAACTTCAATGATGAATGCCCAACAGAAGCGACCACAAATCACTTGCTGGAATTGTGGTAAACTTGGACATACAAAAACGAAGTGCCGATTGCGACCTCTTAACATGAAACCAGCTATAGCTCAATTACAAAACATGGAGGCCCATAATGAAGAAATTCCTCCTCTTTGGATAGAGGAATCATTGGAGAAGGTCTTAAGTACATTGGTTAATGATATCTCTCTTCATTCTCTACTTTGCATGCAGGATAGTATAAATAACAAACTTGTTAAAATTTTACATGATGATGACGATGGTAGTTCAACGACTTCATTTCATATTTATTACTACAAGAACTTAACTTAAAAATGTTTCCTTCCTTGTATAAATTAGAAGCTTCATTCCAAGGTAATTGTTATAATGTAACACTAGAAGTGCAAGATGTTACGATTAGCATAGGCCCAATATATTGATTCACGAACATTTTTAATTGCACCTTTACAATCTTACGATGTTATACTAGGTATGCCTTTTTGTCATCATTATAACCCACACATTGACTACCATACACATACCTTTAACTTTGAATTTAAAGGTCAAATCATTACTTTGTTTTCACGGCATGATTTCCAACCATTTCCATTGATTAGTCATACTCAAGTAAAACATGCATTTAGGAAAGGATTCAATTCATGCATTGTTTTTGTCAATCGCATCAATGATTATACTCATAAAATGTGCTCCCTATGGAAGAGTTGGAATAAATTCAAAACCTTCATAAGAACCAGTGAAGATTGGAAGTAGGTGGCCATTATCAGATAGAATGACTCTATCTTGTTTTCGATCCATGGCATCAGGAATGTGGAGCCTTGGATCATTTGATGTGCCAAGAGGCTCTGGAACAAGGGCTTCAAAAAATGGAAACACCTCTAGAAAAAAGACACCAACCAATGGATCAACTTTGAGTATATTGACCCTAGTTTTAGCATTACCTATGAAGAATGGAATATTCTACAATGCAGATGTCTTGCCTAGGACCGCCTTAAAATCCATCTTCTCATGGGGCAAGACTCATTGTGTCTATAGGGTCTCAAACGAGATGATGGTATTTGCTTAACATAGATCCCAAATATCAAAGGAAACATTGATTATCAGGTCAACCTCAACAAGAAGTGGTGCCTATCATGGATGCGGCTGCGATGGGACATGAAGTTCATGGCTATGTGACACCCTCTCATAGAGAACAAAAAGTTTGTTCTCTTATGGAAAATTCTTCAGCGGGAAATCTGGACCAACTTAAAGGCTAGAAAAATTTGTGGGGTGTCTCCCTGGTGCAAGCATTGTAACCTGTCCATTAAAGATGTTGGCCACATCTTCTTTACTTGTGCCGACTCCAACAAGCTATGGCAGATTGTGAGGAGAAAAGTTAGGCTTTAGAAGCATATTAGCTAGAAACAAGCTCTATTGGGAGAAGCGATCGGCTGCTCGGCGCCTCTCTGGAATGCCATCAGAGGTGAGTTCCTTTAGAAGATCTGGCATGAAAGATGTTCTTATAACTTTGGTGTCTCCCCCAAAGAGTGGTCAATTGAGAAATCGTTGTTCCTCTTTGGTAAAAGAATCGCCAACTAAAAGAAATCCCCCACTTTTAGACATCATAAATTGCTCCTCCTGATCAACATGTTTAAACATAAGTGGGCCCCACATGAGGGTAACGAGAGCATGATTAACTTTCTTTGTAATGACATCTAAACTTGGTAAAATCGATCCCTGCTTTGTGGGACTTGGGGGGGTCCTATGGGCACTAGTCCCCTTCATTTGTTCTTTTCTTTTCCCTTTATTTAATACAAGTTTGGGAGAGTAGGCTAAGACCAAACTTCCTTTATATTAAAAAAAGATTCTAGTACAGTAGTAATGGAAATGTTCCACTATAGATCTAATAGTAATTTCTTAAAAAGTACATGTCATATTAGTGGTTCTATGCATGTTGACTAGTTGGAATAATACTCACTTGCCTTTCTTCAAACAACTTTTGCAAGAGTTTGACAATTAGAAACGTTTCACGAAATTACAACACAACATTGCAAATGAAAATTGGAGGCTATCAACATGACCTTTGCATCATGGTCAATGTCATGCACAAATTTTTTTTGAGGGTTCAAATTGGAAATGAAGTTATATAAAAGGCATCATTTTATTATTTTATACTAACAAGATTTTGTGGTATATCCTATCCATGTTCAAGGTACACAATGACCACCTTGGATGAAGCCCCATCAGAGAGGACGAAGTGGTCTACATGCAACAAAGGTCACCATACAATAATAGAGTGGTTCAATATGAAAAAGTGAAGTCAATTAAAAATATCAAAGTAGTTCATAGCCTTCTCCATAGAATCATTCTTGAGAGCATGATGAAGATCAACTACCACAGATGTGACCATTCAAATAAAGATTGTAAGAACATGCACAAAGGGGAAGAATAGATCCACTACTTATTGGTGATGAACCATTTGAACTCAATACCTCCAAATAGAACATGGATGATGAAACATGAAGTAGCCATTCCAACTCATCCAAAAAGGAGAGCTTCAAGGAACCATCATGGCATATAAGCATATTCCAACATCACATCATGTAGAGGCTATAAAATCACTACTATAAGGTCAAAGCACACTACCCAAATATGAGAAAAGAAACATATGCCATAAATTTTTCCACAATGTCAATCAAGGCATACATGTGAAATGAATAAGAATTATCAACCACATCATAGATCATATGCAACACAACCTAAAGTTGCTCTCAATGCAAAAGCAACAAAAACGTGAGCAAACATTATAGATCCTTTGTGCTTCAACGTTAATGCACTAGACTATGGATATAATCAATAACACTTCAAGCCATCCAAGAGGAAGGAGATGCATTCCTTAATTCTATTTTGAAATTAACTTGTGTGTAGCTCATGTGAAGATGATGACCATACAACTAAAGAAACTAGATGGGACCATACATGATTATGTAATCACTCTTGTTGAAGAGATATATTTTGTAAAATGAAATTTTCATTATGATAATCTACTTTTTCATCATCTTCCTTACATATGCTCAAGTCCACATTGATCTATATCGTATGTTCATAATTGTATCCACTTGTTTGAAGATGGTATGTGTGCAAAAAAAATCACTTAAGATTCAAAACTCGTATTTCCATTGTTCAACTAAGTTGTGCACATAATAAGTTATCATGAACTTAAAATTTGAAAGAAATGACTTCTATTGTCATTGACCACATGGTATTGAAATGTCCTAGGAAGAAGATAAAAATTGGGTTCAAGACTTCCATGATAACCATCCCACATCAAAAGGATCATCATCAAAGTCAAAAGGGGAGTACTATCCATCATGAGAATCATGCCCTTGATTTTGTACCTAGATATACTACAAAACCTTTCTAGTTCCATCATGGATATCCATCATCATCATGTTCTAGTAAAAAATATCAAGAACTCTACAAAGATCAATAGCTATGAAGATTCAAGTTCTAGAAAATCTCATAGTTACATAAGTGCTTTGCATGGAACTCATCACTTTGAGAGGGAGGTGATGTCATAGACACAAAGGAAACCATCCTAAAACCTTAAATTCTATGAAAATTTATATATCTCATGATTCCTTCAGAATTTGGAGAAATTGATCCTACCATCACATCCGGAACATGTGAAAACCCTAAGATCAACTGTCTATTTATCTGATTCCGACATCCAAGGCCTTGATAACCTCAAAAAGCACAAAAAGGGGGTAGCCACAGAAACGTGGGATAGGCCTTTGCAAAATTTGTGTAAAGGCCTATTTCCCATTTATGTGGCTGCCCCTTTTTTGTTGCTTTGAGGTCATGCAAGGTCATGAGTGGTGGAAAGAAAAATTATTTCTTGCAAATTTTAGGAAAATTGATGAACTATACAACCCGAGAAACTAGATAGGACCATATATGACTATGCGATCATTCTTGGAGATGTTTTGTAATGTGGAATCATCTTATTGATAATATAATTGTTCATAACCTTTCTTACACATTCTCAAGTCCACATTGATCTATATCATATGTTCACAATCCTATGCACTCAATTCAACATGTTATGTGGGCAAATCAAATTGTTTATGGTTATAAAGTCATTTTTCCATTGGTAAAGTGATTTGATCACAATGAGTTTCAAGGACCTTAAATTTTTAATAATAACATTTCATTTCCACTAGAAATAAACTTGCATGGCCTCAAAAGCACCAAAAAAGTTCATCCATAGAAACATGCAATAGGCCTCTACAAAAATTTTGTAGAGGCCTATCTCGTGTTTCTGTGGCTCCCCTTTTTTTGCTGCTTTTGAGGCTATGCAAGGTTATTTTTAGTGGATATGAAACTTTATTCCTAAATTTTTGAGGGCCATGGAACTTATTTCTAACAAGTCACTTACTCTATAGTGATCCATGAATATATAGCTTGTACAATGGGAGCCACTATAGACAAACATAGTCAAGCAAGATAAAATAGTTTGGTAATATCTTCATGTCTAGAAGACTTTTTGTGCCTCTTTACCCCACATAAGGTGGAAATCCCCTCTTTGAACTCCTCCCATTGAGGTTTTATGGGGAAATTCTATGGCACCAGAGAGCCTTTATTTTCACCTTAAATGGAAACCAAATTGGAAAAAAATCTATTCCCCACTTACCTCATGGCCTCAATCACAGACCATCTATTACCATAAATGTTCACATATAAACCTCAGCTAGCAAAGAAGTTAAGGTTCCATGGATGTTTGTGCTCTCAAAGTGGTTTCTCCCCATGATGAGGGCCTTATAACTTAGAGCACCATGGATCATTTGTGGTTACTTGAGGAGTAAGTATTGAGTATATGTAACATGAATGACCTTTTTGAGTTATATCTTTTGTAATTTCAGACTTCATAAATGATCATCTATTGAGAAAATTAACCAATAAAAGTCATTTAATGTGAGCTTGAGCATACTCTATATAAAAGTGAAAATTGAATGATCACCAAGAGACATTATAAATGCACATTTGTAGACTATAAAAATTGAAAGTAGACATGTTTTCATTACAAATATCAAATTTTACAAAATTTACAAATTATTAGTATCAATGATTGTACAACTTGAAGTGCTTGCAAATGCAAGAAATCATCACAAAATTTGTGATGCTCATCCATGGTGTAAAGTATTTCTTGGCCAATTCTAGATCAAAAAGACTTTTAAATATTTTAGTAGGAGAAAAGGCATAAGAGACATTTTTTCTCCTATCCATACTTATTTTGGAAGATTGTGAAAAGAGCCCTCATGTTAAACAAATTGATCAACTAGAAGCAAGACATACTTGGTGATGCACTTGAATGTAACCAAAAGCAAAGCCCTCTAGAAAATTTGGAAGGAAAGATGTGTTATTCACTCCAATTGCTTTTCTAAAGATTGATCCATTGAGAAACTTGTAGATTTCCTGGGTAGAAGAATAAGAAATCTGGGAGGAATCCACCCCTCAAAGAGTCGAGGATGTTTAACTTCTAGAATAACAAGCTAACAGAGAGTGGATCTTGCATGAAAGCGACATCAAGATAATCAATCTCCTTTGAAATTCTCTTCAAATTTCTTTTATTTCTCTCATTTTTTTGAAGTTAAACATGTTTCAGAGAAAAAAAAGCAAATAATCACATAGAAAAAGATATATGAGAATAAAATGCCAACCTCATTTATAGTTCAATTTTGAAGGAATTTAATCATTGTATCCACTCTCTTCACAACCTATGAAAAATCCGAAATAAAATATATGTTTTAAAAAAAGAAATATTATAACATGTATAATAAAACACTTGTAGATTCCTAACCTTATGCCCTTTTCAATATAGCATATATTCAGATAGATCATCAAAACTATTTTTTCTCTTAGTAAACCTTTCTAGTACTTTCACATCCAAACCCTCAACATCAATCAATGAATTAGCAAAAAAACTGGCTCAAAAGCTAGGATTCTTGAGTAGACAAACCCCTAGGATGGGGTCAATAAAACGGTGCTATAAGAGACCACATGTCCAATGTTTGCCCCATAATGGCTCAAAATTTAGGAAATCCAAATGGTCAATACTGCACTATAGAGAGAAAATACACCAACCACACTATGCAAGATTCCCCTACAACAAATGGTTAGGAAAAATTATCAATAGCCATATCATCAACCACGGAGATATCCAAACCAATACCAATAGTAACCATATTCTAGGCCACTACAACCTTATCAACCACACTATCATACACAATAGAGACATCAACTTGTGTTAGGTTAGAAACCACCACCCCCTACCAATATCATTTTAGTAAAAATACACTGTAATAAAAGAGAAATTGAGCAGAACCATAGTGTTGGCTTACCCAATGATCTTACAAAGTGAACCTTATGCTCAAATTTTTTACTCGATCGACATGGATAGCCCACAACTTACTACATGGAGTCACCTAAGTTAATTGACATCTCTCCATACAAAACTCCATTAGAACCTAACTAGGAGCCTGGATACTCCAATGTGATGCATATGAATCCAAATGCTAGGCCCCAATTAAGAAAATATAGACCCCAAGCACCTAGAGGACCATGTTACAGGTGTCTGGGAGATCATTTCATAGATGATTGTCCACTTCCTCCACAAGGGCAACCTCAACCTAGAGTCATTCAATGCTTTTGTCCCAATTGTAGAAAGGAACATCTCTTAAGAGATTGTTTTAAGAATCTAGCCATTGCACAAAATATTACCCCAATCAATGTTATTATCTTGATAGTAGAACATGATGGAAGTGTGAAAATTATGGCCCTTGTACAAATGCTTACTAGAGGTGAGGCTCTACCGAAGACCTTAGGCATAGATTAGGAGAAGAAGTTAGAGGCTAATGATTTAGATAACTTAGCTAGAAAAAGAATGAGATCCTAGAAGGATAATCAAGAATGAATGAAGATAAAATGGGCTAGGAAACTCACTGAACTAGAAGAAATCCTGAAATAAACAGAAACCAAATTAATCAAAATTGCATCTCAAATGCACTCTCAAACACTACCACCATCTCACCCACCTCATCACATCCCACCACAACCAACCATCCCACCACGGTCCACCACCCAGAGTGTTGAAAAACATGCAAGCTTCAATAGAAGCTCACGCTATTGTATTCTCTCTTATCTCACCTCATCGCTTCATATGAACCATATATTCACCGATCATAGGAACTCATGTTTATGTAGTTTCTTTCAAGCTCATGAGAACAAGCTCTTAGCTTAAGAGATTATTTTCTATTTTAGAATAAATCCAAGCGGCCAAAATTGTAGCACGTACGTAATCTAGTTTCCTTATGTTATGGAACCGCGTTCCTTGATATATGCTTGGAGTCACAAATCTGTTAGGTCCTTAGATTCAGCTCATAAAGAGAAGGGTATTGGTTGAATGAAACTCTATATATACCAAGCACTACATGAAACAAAATGAGACGGCACCATATGTATGATGAGCCGTGTGTATACTTCTCTCAGTTTTGAATAGAAACAGACTTGTGTTTTTTAGCATACTCTCTCTCTCTCTTTGTCTCTCTACAATACGTGTGTTGAACAGGATTTGCTCGAGCTGATGATTATTTAGTGAAGGAATGACATCGTGACAAGAATGGCTACCACAAGACACCATTGGGTATATCATAAGACAACAACAGGAATTGTCGCAGGAAAAAGTGCAGAGAATGGTATGATGTTGTTGTGGTTTTTCTGAAGGTCATATATTGTTGCGTCATTCTCTATTGTATGATAAATGATCATCCATGATTCTCTATTGTATGATAAGAGATGATGATACTCGATGAGATGTGTTCCTACAATTCGCATGAGAATTATGTGATGAATATACGTTGGAAAGAATCAGATTTTACTAAATAGAATACTATGTGCATTTTACATTGACGTGATGTATATAGCATTGTTGAGATGCTAAGATTTGAATAAACCATGAATGCTCGTATAGAAGATTGAGCATATGCACAAGTGGAGTTAAAATAATGTGTGAATGGACATTGAATATATGTTGTTTCTTATTTATATATAGTAATATTCAAGAATGAAGAATGATGTGTTATTAATGCACATATTTCTAGATGTTGAGTACACGTTTTGACGATTACATGGAAATTATGAAATGATACTATGACTGATGTGACTCAGTCAAAGGTTGTACTAAGTGACCTGTCATCAATGTCTGCGCATAGAAAATATTCCATATGAATCACAGGGAGATAATGCATGCAGAGATATGAGGTAAAGGTAAAAGAGATTGCTCGTCCATTGATCACGGAGCTCTCATATGAGAGTGTATATGACATATATGGTGAGTGAATATTTCTGATGAACAAAGCAGGTATGATGTATACTTTGAAGTATTTATGAATTGGAACTGTCATTGGATGAAGCTTATGTAAGCGATTGTGTGGCAAATCAAAGAGATGTTGTTAACTGTCATATTATCATGAGGTGTGTTCTTATGTGATCTCAAGAGGAAGAATGATTGAAGAATATATATTATGTAAATGAGTCATAAAGTGATAAAAGTAATTGTTATAAAGACATGTACATGAATGGAAATGGATTGTTTATGCAATATTGAGAGGCACATGAATTAATAGATTGAGTTGTTTATGTAAGGATATTTCAGGTTTCGCATGGTACACATGTTTGAATGACAATCTGTTAGATGCCAAATGTAATGACTTATGACTTATGGAGATGTATACTCTTGTGGATGTATGATCAATGTGGTATTGTTATCAAGTATTCAAATTAAAGCGATTAAAATACTAAAACGATCCTCGTGAGTGTGGGCTCATCACCTTCCGCATGCTGCCATTCATACCAACAGTGGTATCAGAGCCATATTGAGCATTTGAAGCTTAGCTAGAAGATTTGAGTAGCCATTTTGCTACAAGAACCATTGGAAGAAAGATCAAGGTCTAGAAAAGATAAGACAAGGCAAAGGAAGAAATTGAAGGCCTAAAAGCAAAAGGAAAATTCTACTAATTTTGTTATGTTCTGAAAGAGATGCACAGGTACTCAACGTAACCAAAGTACAACACAAGCATTTGCTGAGCAAAAGCAAGGACAGGGCTGCTATCAAAAGAAGTTCGAGAAGGAGACAACGAGGTCCAAGGCGAGAATCAAAAGAAGGGCTGTTATTTGTCTTGAAGAATTCACTCAAGGTTCGAGGTGAAGATCAAGAGAAGGAGGGCTGCTATTCATCTTGAAGTAGTGTGAGAAGGAGACAACAAGGTTCGAGACAAAGATCAAGACAAGGAAGGCTGCTATTCATCTTGAAGTAGTTTGAGAAGGAGACAACAAGGTTCGAGACAAAGATCAAGACAAGGAAGGCTGCTATTCATCTTGAAGTAGTTTGAGAAGGAGACAGACAAGGTTCGAGACAAAGATCAAGAGGAGGAAGGCTACTGTTAGTCTTGAAGTCTCCCTTATTCATGAAGAAAAGAATATCAAGCTAGAAGTAAGATCCATTGAGTGGAGAGATTGCAAGGAATAATGAGAAGCTCAACCAAGGAGAAGCTTAGAAACAAGGTATAAGAATTGTTCCCCCATTTCTATTTCAAAGAATTGTTTAAGGAATAAGAGAACTTGGCTAAAGAAGCCACTCAACAAGTATGAAGAAAATATTGGCTATGTAAGCCATGAAAGGAAGAAGCTAGGGAAAAGAGATCTTGGATTGGGAAGGCACTCAGCAAAAGGTGTGTCAAAAGAGCTTGGATAGAGAAGCCACTCAAGAAGCAAGTAGCTCGCCTAAGGCTTGAGCAGTGGTCGCTACTGGGAAGCTTGAGCATTGGTCGCCTAACAGCTTGAGCATTTAACTTGTTTGTGTTTGGAAAGTGTTTCTTACAGGTAGAAGAAACAAGATGGCATTTTGGAACTTTGTCAGGGACCTAGAAAGGTTCATGACCAGTCAAGAAAAGAATACAAAGCAGGAGGAAGATCATGAAGAAGAAGAGGCAAAGCATGATCAAAGAGAAGATCCAATGAAGGGTCTTAGAAGCTTGCAAGGCATGGCAAGCCTAGAGCAAGGGGGAGACTCAAATAGAGAAGAAGACTCAAATAAAGAGGAAGAAGAAGAAGACACTCGTCATGGGGAAGAAGAAGAGTTTGAAGGGAGTAGAAGTGCAGCCACAAATGAAGGTAATCTATGCCTCCAAAGATTAATCAAGAGTATGTTTGCAAGTAAGCATGCAGCCATAAAAGCAATTGAGGAGATATTTGAAGAAGCACACAAAGTATCAAGTAAAGAAGAACTTGGAGAAGAAGCCAAAACAGCCACTGAAGCCAAATCATTAACAAGTGCAGAAAAGGGAAGAGTTTGGATAGCTACAGAGAGTACAAAAGGCAAAAAGAAAGTATGGATAGCCATAGGAGAAGGACAACTCATAAACCAAAAAGTTAGGACAGCCAAAGAAAATGAGGAATCAACAAGCAAAGGATTAAAAGAAGCAAGGAAAGCCATGGGAACACAAAAATCAAGTGAGGAGCAAAAGAGAACAGCCAAGAAGATCCAAGAAAGAAGTCGAAAGAAGCTACAGTCAAAGAAAACAACCGAGAGATGTAAAAAAGGTCTAGAAGATGAAGGAAAATATCAGACAACAAAAAACAAGAAGAGAGAGAGGACACTGAGAGCAGATCTAAGCAAGGAAAAGATGGGATATTCAAAAATGAAAAAAATGAAGCATTGGAATTAAAAGTAGGAGAAAGTGGCAACCAGCCAAAATCAAATTTCAAATCGTTTTATGTTCTGAACACCAAGGTTTGGATGAAGAATATGTATGTTCATCATTCTACTTGGTTTGAAGATAATGATCAAGAGATTGATCTTCAAGTATTTCATGGGGACTTGGTTTGGATTTTCAAATCACTTTCTATGCTACATCAAGAGCTACAACGACGACTAATAGAGAAGAAGTAGAGCTGGAATCAATCTCAAGCATGTAGAGCTTTTCTTGCATGCATTGAGCAAAATTACATATGGTGGATTGCTTGGAATACACACAATCATCATAAAGCTTCACATTGAAGCTTGAGGGGGAGTGTTGAAAAACATGCAAGCTTCAATAGATGCTCAGGCTATTGTATTCTCTCTTATCTCACCTCATCGCTTAGGATCATATGAACCATATATTCACCGATCATAGGAACTCATGTTTATGTAGTTTCTTTCAAGCTCATGAGAACAAGCTCTTAGCTTAAGAGATCATTTTCTATTTTAGAATAAATCCAAGCGGCCAAAATTATAGCACGTACGTAATCTAGTTTCCTTATGTTATGGAACCGCGTTCCTTGATATATGCTTGGAGTCGCAGATCTGTTAAGTCCTTAGATTCAGCTCATGAAGAGAAGGGTATTGGTTGAATGAAACTCTATATATACCAAGCACTACATGAAACAAAATGAGACGGCACCATATGTATGATGAGCGTTGTGTATACTTCTCTCAGTTTTGAATAGAAACAGACTTGTGTTTTTTAGCATACTCTCTCTCTCTGTGTCTCTCTACAATACGTGTGTTGAACAGGATTTGCTCGAGCTGATGATTATTTAGTGAAGGAATGACATCGTGACAAGAATGGCTACCACAAGATACCATTGGATATATCATAAGACAACAACAAGAATTGTCGCAGGAAAAAGTGCAGAGAATGGTATGATGTTGTTGTGGTTTTTCTGAAGGTCATATATTGTTGCGTCATTCTCTATTGTATGATAAATGATCATCCATGATTCTCTATTGTATGATAAGAGATGATGATACTCGATGAGATGTGTTCTTACAATTCGCATGAGAATTATGTGATGAATATACGTTGGAAAGAATCAGATTTTACTAAATAGAATACTATGTGCATTTTACATTGACGTGATGTATATAGCATTGTTGAGATGCTAAGATTTGAATAAACCATGAATGCTCGTATAGAATATTGAGCATACGCACAAGTGGAGTTAAAATAATGTGTGCATGGACATTGGATATGTGTTGTTTCTTATTTATATATAGTAATATTCAAGATTGAAAAATGATGTGTTATTAATGCACATATTTCTAGATGTTGAGTACACGTTTTGAGGATTACATGGAAATTATGAAATGATACTATGACTGATGTGACTCAGTCAAAGGTTGTACTAAGTGACCTGTCATCAATGTTTGCGCATAGAAAATATTCCATATGAATCACAAGGAGATAATGCATGCAGAGATATGATGTCATGGACAAGGAAACCATCTAAACCTTAGATTCCATGTCAATTTCTATATCTCATGATTGGCTCAGATTTTGGAGAAACTAATGCTTCCATTGTGTCCAGAACGTGCCAAAACCCTAAGATCGACTGTCTATTTGCTGAATTCTGACACCCGGAGGTCCTGATTCAAGTTGATGACATCATGATGACATCATCAAGTCGCAACCGCCCTTGAAAACCTATATAAGGAGGGGTTGGCCACATTCATAGTCAGTCTTGCCAACACCAGTCTTGGGAGCTCAAGGATTCGTGATCACCAAGTAAGTACTTTCAAGTTCCAGTTCTAGTTCGTGTCTTGTTCCTTGTTCTAGTCTAGTCTAGACTTGTATCGTGGACATCCTTTCTTGTCCCATTGTAATCTCGTAGTACGAGATCCTTTCTAGTTATTTCTTGTATCCAGTTCATATTCCTGAAGGGAATTCTTGTAACCGAGATATCCTGTTTCCTACCTACGATCCCGGGTTGTGGGATCCCTTGTATCATCTCTAGTCTAGTTTTCCATACCTATCGGTCCCGGGTTGTGGGACGTCTTGTATCAGCTACATATTCTTGTATTGTTTTCCCTACGTGGGTGTTCTGGTAATCATAAGTGTATTTCGGAAATCTTGTCTTGTGTAGTCGGAGAGCACAATCTAGTGCTCCCCTGACATTTTGGCAAGACTACCTTCATCAAGATCAAGCACCATGGAAACTATTCGAGAAGAATTTTTTACTGCACTTAAAGTCATTCAACAACAAGTCCAAGAGATACGAGAGAACCAACAAAGGATTCAACAACAGAGTATTCAAGATGTAATCACAGAACTTCAGAGGAAAATCCAAGAGCTACAGATCATTGTTAGTCAATCTTCTTCAAGTACCCCCATGACAAGTAACATGAAGAAAAGTCCAAAAGTGAGCATGCCTGAGAAATTCGATGGGACGAGATCAAAGTTTCGAGGATTTGTGCAACAAGTGAAGCTATTCATAAGGATGCAACCAGATAGGTACCCAAATGATGCTTCTCAAGTGGGACTCATAGGAACTCTATTATGTGGTCCTGCTCTTTCATGGTTTGCACCTATCCTTGAGAAGGACATGGATATTTTGCATGATTTCATGTCGTTTATTCGAGAGTTCACATCTTCATTTGGAGATACCAATTGTTCACGTGTTGAGGAAACAAAGCTAAGGAAGCTACATCAAGGAAATAGACCTGCATCTACCTATGCATCGGAATTTAGACAAATCATTTGTGATCTCACATGGCACGAGGATTATTTTATCAACCAATTTCGATGGGGCTTACGTGACGATGTCAAGGACCTCATGCTAACCATGCCCAAGGTAAATACTTTGAATGAATTCATGAATCAAGCAATTGAGTGTGACAATAGGTTGTTTGAGAGAAAGCAAGAAAAGAAGATTTCTATCCATGATTGAGAATACAAGTTTACCTCAGTTCCTCAGCAACATATGTTGGAAGAATCTGAACCAGAACCCATGCAGTTGGATAACCTCAGGGTAAGACGACTTACACCAAAGGAAAGAAAACATCGAAAAGACAATGGATTATGCTTTTATTACGGAGATCATGATCATATGGTATTCGAATGTCCTAAGAAGAAGAAGCAAGTTGGAATTAGGACTTCTACAATCACCATCCCACATCAGAAGGATCATCATCGAAATCAAAAAAGGAGTACTAGCCATCATAAGAATCATGGCCTTGATTTTGTACCTCGATATACTACAAACCCTTTCCAGTTTCATCATGGATATCCATCATCATCCTGTTCCAGTACCACATATCAAGAACTCTACAAAGACCAAGAGTTATGAAGATTCAAGTCCTAGAAGATCTCAGAGTCACATAACCGCTCCTCGTAGAACTCGTCGCTTGAGGGGGAGGTGATGTCATGGACAAGGAAACCATCTAAACCTTAGATTCCATGTCAATTTCTATATCTCATGATTGGCTTAGATTTTGGAGAAACTAATGCTTCCATTGTGTCCGGAACGTGCCAAAACCCCAAGATCGACTGTCTATTTGCTGAATTCTGACACCCGGAGGTCCTGATTCAAATTGATGACATCATGATGACATCATCAAGTCGCAACCGCCCTTGAAAACCTATATAAGGAGGGGTTGGCCACATTCATAGTCAGTCTTGCCAACGCCAGTCTTGGGAGCTCAAGGATTCGTGATCACCAAGTAAGTACTTTCAAGTTCCAGTTCTAGTTCTTGTCTTGTTCCTTGTTCTAGTCTAGTCTAGACTTGTATCGTGGACATCCTTTCTTGTCCCATTGTAATCTCGTAGTATGAGATCCTTTCTAGTTATTTTTTGTATCCAGTTCATATTCCTAAAGGGAAACTCACTTTAGAGGAGCTACTCAAAATTGAACTAGAGTTGTGAAAACATGTAGGTAACCAAGTGTCAAAAGTAGCTAAGTCCCAACCTCAAGTAGGACCACAAAAGACAGTGCAAGAAATACCCATGGATAAGATAGGAGAAATGAGCGAAGGAGAAGAAAGAAACACGTATCTTCAAGGCTATTTTATATTCGGGAGAAGGAGTTGCAATGGCCACCACTTCCCTATGGAAACGTTGGGGTAAACCAACTCAAAGACCAACTAGGATGAAATTGCAAATGGCACATGGGCATATAGAGAAATCCCTAAGGGTACTAGAATACATAACGCTCACTACCTATGGTGTAAAGTTTGAACACACATTTTCCATATGCAAGTTTGGCAAGAATCATGCCTATGAGATGATTTTGGGTAGAACATTCATGAGATATTTGGAGATAGTGGAGGATGTGGGAACAGATTCTCTATACTTACACCATCTAGGTGTAACCACAAAAATTCAATCTCGAAGACTTCACATAGAGATGTACCACCCCTGCAATGGAAAACCTTAGCTGAGAGGGAGTTGGTGCACTCATTAGGATGCACAAAGACATGCACTTGTGGATGTGTGAAGTTGCTGTGGAGGAAGAGAAGAGATTAAAAGCAAGATACTTAGGTGCTAATGAAAATCCATGATCTATTCAAGACATAGCCTATGCACCTATGGTATTTCCAAATGAAGAATTTGAACCCCATGGTTGGGCCAAAATTTTGGTGAAGATGGACATAGCTATGAATGACCAACAATGGACACTTTATTGTGATGAAGATGGCTATGACATCTCGGTCTTCACAATAGAACCACTTGTGATTGACTTGGTTTTCGAAGAGTGTGAGCCTAGCACATCCACACTCTTGGAAGTTAATGATGAGGATGAGGAATTCATCATCATGGAGCCCTTTTGCGACTCAGAGGAAGAATATCTTTATTTGATAGAGGCTAGGAATCAAGAAATTGAAAGATGCAATCCTCAAAAGAAGTTGACTACAGTAGAAGAAGACAAAAGTGAGAAGAAAGGAAAGAAAACGTTATGCACACAAGAACATATTGAATCTTTGTTTGAAGTTCTAGAGGATTTCAAGAAACATGAGATTGGGGCCAAAAAGATCATGATAAAAATGCCTAAATGAGATTGTTATCACCTATAGAATGTGTTGAATAAAGGAATTATTGGATTGAGATTTATTAATTTATTAACGTGTTTTGGTTTTTTGATATACAAGCTGAAGGTTCGCGAGGGTATGAAAGGCCTAAAAGGGCATGTACATTTTGAATTGAGGTCAAAATATCTAGTGATGGAACATGCTTATTTTGTTCAGTGATGGAACATGTGATTGGCCATCCATGATTATTTTTCTTTATCAATTGAGGTAAGCTGATTTTTCAAATGAGGGTCATGTTATCACTTATGGAATGTGTTCAATAAAGGAATTATTGGAGACAAGTTTATTAAGTTATTAATGTGTTTTGGTGTTTTGATATAGCAGCTAAAGGTCCATGAGGGTGTGAAAGACGTGAAATGGCATGTATATTTTGAATATGTCCGAACATCAATACTTGGATTTATATTTTATATAATTTGTAAATAAACCCATGTAGATGGTTTTGTTTTTAGAAACAATGATTAATAGTAGAGGTTAGGATAAGGATCATTGTAGACCACCATTTCTATTAATAAAAGCAAAGGCTCTCCACAAAAGAGAGAAAATTTTACTTTCATGCTTTCTTTTTGAAACAGCTTCATTGTAACCACTATTTTCGACATGATGAAATATCCTATTAATACATGCACTATGTGGACCTGTCAAAATAGAGTGTGTGTGGCAGGAGGTTGTACCCAATCCTGTGTTTCGTCTCATCTCTTTGCATATCTATTTTTTGGGTTCTAATGTGCCCATATCCTCTATGTGCGTGTAAATTAAGATCTTGGTAACAAAGAAGCTCTCATAGCAGAAGCCAATGTCAACAAAGGAAAGACAAAGAAGATTGTAGTGACCATAGAAGATGACAAAGAGAGATGCATGTACATAGGGCATGAACTAAGTGAAGAGGAGGAACATTAGTTGATAGATTTGCTAAGAGAATATAGACATGTGCTAACTTGGACTTATAATGACCTAAAAGGACTGGACCCTGAGATCTGCTCTTATAGGATATTGTTGGCACTCAAGATCAAGCATGAGATGCAGGAGCACATCAAAGAAGTGGACACATAAGAAGAGGGAGCATGTAGGGAGATCAAAGAAGTATATTTCAAATTTTTAGAAGAAATACCTATAAAAACAATGATTTTTAATCACTAAAAACCATTGAAATATCATTTCACATTTTTTCAATGCCATTTTTTTCAAGCCGATGAGTCCTTGAACTTGAGGAGTATTAGAAGTATCTACATACCAATTTTCATAATTCTTGGACTCCGTTTGAGCCCTCAAATAAGCCCTGGAACCTAATTTTTAACCAAGTCAAACACTAGGTCTGGACAAGCCCAAAGCTAGTGAAAATCTGTAAAAAGAGCTAGAGAGCTTATTTTTTACGTTGGCTTGGTAGAGATTGAAGCCTTTATAATAGAATTTTTTTTAAATGAAAGAGATTCCATTGTTCCTCTCTTTGTTCTTACCTTGTGTGCACGTGTGTGTGTATGTGCATGCATGCTTGTGTGCTTCTCACTCACTCACTTGTGCACTTCACTGGCTCATGTTCACCATACCTCCCTCATGTCTTCCTGGATTGACAATTGTGTTGGAAACAATGTTCACAAGTTGTCCAAAAATCCTCAATAATTTCAGCATATATTGCTTATGTTACAGTACTTGTTCAAAGAAGCCACGATGGGCAATGTGGATAATACAATGTCCTCCCTAAGATGCCATGAGAGTTAAAATCCCGAACCATGCACCATGGACAACATCATGGCAACAAATTACTTATTTCATACTTTTTTGGAAAAAAAGAAAAGCAACATGGTGGCAGCCATAGAAGTTGTTTTTTTCAAAATGATCTTTAAAAAGCGATTGATAAATCTTGAAGAGTTTTATCATAACTTTATACTTTCCAATGTTGCTTTTCTTAGACACTAAAAGCCTATATAAGGAGGTCAAATCTCATTATGTGATCATCACTCAAGTCTCTCAAGTGCTTAGGGCTAAGGAGAAGGAGGTGATCAAGATCTTGGAGAAGATCTTTGGAAGCTATTTTGGAGGAGGAGTTCTCACACTCTTGGAGGAGTTGTGGTCTATGTCTTGGTGATTATTTGGAGGAGATTCTGCTAGCTTATCATCAACATCAATTATTGATTTACTATGAGTAGCAAGTCTATGTCCGTTCTTACTTGCTAGGTCACTCGTTTCTGACTAATGCATTTACAGTGATAGTGTTCTTATCATTTCCTATTTTAACATGCATCTCTTATGTACCTCTAGACCAAAATTTTCTTTTAAAGTGACTTTTAGGATTGTTGTCATGATTTTCATGGTCAAGTTGAATAGGTCCTAAGAAATTTTTATTAACATTTACTTCATCATCATCAAAGTCCTCTTCATCAGATTCATTAAAGTTTAAGGCTTCATTCATAGCTTGATCTTGATCTAGAGAATCTTGCATCTCAATATCTAGATTAAGTGGAAACCTCTTTCTTTTAATAAGACCGATAAAGTTATCTTTAAAAACAGGCTTTGCAATAGAGATAACTTGTTCTAAAGACATAGTCATCTGACTCTTAAGCAAAATGTCATCTAAAATCTCCATAGGATCTATTTTTCTCTCAATTTCTGAAATCAAGATGGGTTTAGGTTTTCTCTTTGGTTTCTTTTGTTTGCTCAAGATCTTGTTTTTTTTCATGTTCTCGTGTTTGGTCTTCAGTTTGTTTTGATTGTTCTTGTTTATCTAAAGGATTTGGTTCTGTTTTCTTTGCTTTGTCTTCTTCCCTTTTTGTTTCTCCTCTTGTTTTTGTTCATTGGGTTGTGATTCTTGTTTTTTATCTTTGGATTGTGATGTTTCTCCTTGCTCTATGATTGTTTCTATTCCCTCTGAGGTTTGTTTTCGAGTCACTCTTCTTTCACTAGGATCAGCTTCATCTCTTTTTCGTTTTTCTTCTACATTGGATATGTGAGAAATAAGAGATTGATCTTCTATCGGTGACTCCCAAGCCGTTATTCTCCTAATCTCATCTTGTGCTCTTACTAAAGCCTCTATGGAAAAGTCAACTTCCTTTGTGGGTTTACTTGATTCTACTTTTTGTTCATCAAGAGCTTCTAGTTTCACACCTCTAGTTCCTACGTCCGTTATGGTTATATTTTCATAGTGTTTTTTCATTCCTCCCTTACCATAATTTCCTTGCAAATGTAGCCTAGATCGATAGTCAGAGATTTTCTTGTCTATATCTATTCAATAGTTCACAATATCTCAAAAAGTGTTCTAACGAATCACACCAAGGACACCTACGAGGGCCACACACAAAAACATTTTGATTTTGAGGATTTTTATTAACTTGTGGTGGGAAATTTTGAAATTGAGGATTTTGTTGATAAGGTATTGCTTGAACAGGATAATTAGGATTTTGATAAGGCAATTGATGTATTTGAGGAGCTTGGGGTGCAACATGTGGTACTTGAGGTGCAAGAGGAGCTTCCATAGTATATGGTTGATGATTTTGAAAATTTTGATTTTGAGGATTTTGAAAAGCTATTTGAGAAGCTTGAGGATACATGTTTTGATGCATTTGAGGATTTTGCACATGAGGATGAGGATTTTTCATTGAAGGATTATGCATTGGAGGAACTTGATATGCTTGAGTAGGAGCTACTTGTGGATTTTGATTGGGAACTATAACATGTTGATTAGGCTCTTGAAAAGACATTGGGTTCATTTGATTTTGGAAAGTTTTGGTGTAATTAGATTGTAAAGCATCTATAGTCTTGGCCAAATTGGATTGTGTAGCAATAAGACTTTCCATTTTCTTGTGAGAATTTCCACTTGAGATTGTTCAGCTACACTTTTTTTGTAAGTGAGTAATAGAGCTACTAGGCTTTGGGGAATTGATCCATCGTAAGAATCCATCCCGATTATGTTGGCTTTAATCTTCAAGATAGAATTCTTTGAGCATCTCCTTTCTAAAATCACTCCAAGGAAGACTATCATATTGTGTGACACGGTTTATGATATATCAACAATTCATTCAAAGAATGATATCAAAAGATCTTCGGGAAGACCAAAAATCATAGCTTGCTCTTCAAACAAATCTAAGTAGCTTGTAATGTTGATGCCATTGAATTTTCCCTTCTCTCTCAACATATAAGAGACTATTCTTTGGCCTTGTTTCTCAACAATAAGAGATTTGAATCCTTCCTCCATCTTATGTGAATAAGCGATTGATGCATGATGTTCTAGATCTCTCACAAATGCATTTACTTCATGACGAAGATGTGCACGATATTGTGAGAAATCCAGTGTAACAATCAAGAGTGATGATGATGATATGTGAGGATAAAAAATATGAAACAAAAAATATGGGTCACAACCTCCCAACAAGATCAGAAGGAAACGCCACGAAGCGTTTCACGTCGGGTTCAAATGTGGAGGTGATCGCAATCCGGGTGGATTGGGTCCGGTCATGGCACACACAGGGTGTATGAAGTGTGAAGAGATGGATAGGTATGTGCTTGAAGATGAAGAGGTGTTGCAAAATCCTTGATCTACACCAGCCAATTGAACTCCAGGAGTATATGGTGGGCCCTTTTAGCTTGCCAATGGATGTATTAGACACCCTATGTACCTTGGAAGATCACTCTCAAAAAGATAGATCAAAACAGATAAGTTGGAGTTAGCTTAGAGGTGAAAACTTGCTATTCTTGGTTCATACACCTGTCCAGTGTTTTACATACTTCTCTGAGCACAGCAGCAATTAGCTTAATTCCTCTTGGGGAAGTCTAGGTAACTTAAAGAGCTAACTTTCAAGAGTAATCTCCTAAAAAATAATGAACCACACACTGAGAATGAGTTTTAACAATTGATGACATCATCCCGATTTTCACGGGCTGCTACAGTTTGAGACCAGTGAGCAGAAAAATCAACATAACTCAAAATGTAGGAATCCAATGATTATGAAAATTTGTAATTATACTAGACAGTAAGCTGAATCCAACAAGCTTTAAATCACTGCATTTGGATAAGTAACCACTGAGAAAACCTCTGACAAGATGAGTGAAAAAGTCGGGTACCTGACAGAGAAGTGAAGATGAACAGACCCTGTTGACTTCAAATGACCATAACTGAAGATTTCAACATCCAAATGACATGAAAATTTGTGAGCATATAGTAGACTTATAGAGCTAACTTTACAAAGTTAAATCACTGAAAATGATGCACGAAACTCAGAGAAAACATCTCTGCAAGCTGACTGAGAAAAACTGAGAGTAATGGCAATGAGTAGTACACTTCACTAGAACATGGAAAGATGAACTCAAATAATCATGAAAATGAAAGTATATTGCTTGTACAATACAATGACTTACTGATACATATGTGTGCCTTGTAATCACACCTTGATATGGCATAAAGCTCAGCTCTTGGAGGTCTTCACATAGGTCTCTCTAACCACGACTAAAACTGCCATCTATTTATAGTTGAGTTTGGGAGGCTAACTTCCCTCAATCACTCTCCAATCAATCAATGATTGATTTGATTCTCTACCTACCACAAATCACGAATTCGTGGCTCCTCTTTCCCTTTTTGATCATGTGGACTCAACCACTTAAGATTCTATTACTTTTACATTAAGTAAACTCTTCAAAAAATTACAAGAGGTAGTTCACAAGTGAACTTTACATAGTCTTCTTTTTAAAGCTTCTTCTAAGACTTTGTGGGACTCAAGCCAATACTTAGGCTTGTCATAGACTTGCTCCAACAGCTCCCCCTCAAGCCAAGTATGCTTGAGGTCTTCAATCTTCCAAGATTACCTGCAAACCAATCATAGCCTTGAATTTGCAAAGCTTTGTACCATCCAATGCTTTGGTTAGAATATCTGCACATTGTTGATGAGTGGACACATATGATATTTGAATCTCTTTGCTTAGAACCTTTTCTTGTACATAGTGATAATGAACTTCAATATGTTTAGTCCTTGCATGAAAAATAGGATTAGCAGCAAAATGAATAGAACTCATATTAAGGCCTATTCACGAAATTTGGGAATTATTCAAGTCCCATTTATAATACCAAGTGATGGAATTAACTTATAATTTCTATGTTATATTCTTCTTACAAAGATCAATTCATGAATACATCTTCTTTTTGTTAAAATGTTTTAAGCTTTCAATAGATAAAAAATAATATTAGTTGATGAGCTTATTTAAAAAAACACCAAGGAGTATGAATAAACAAAGAAAAGCATTCAACCTTGAATTTTTTTTTGATATGAAGTCTATTGTTATCCAATTCAATAATAATAGGTTAATTATTTGATATATCAATAAATGCTCATATTAAAGTAAATATCCCAAAATATGATGTTATAAAAATCAATAAATTGATTTCAATTTAATTGTATAACAAATCTATACTAATACGAATTTAGAGCTTACAATTTAATATAAACAATAAATATATTCAAATTGGGGGTCACTTGTTCGGGTGGTTGGGCCTCTCGACTCTTGAGGCGGGGACGGGGGGTTCAACCCCCATCATCACATGTAAGGGACATGTTTAACATGGAAAGTTGTATCTTGTGGGATAAGGTGGGTCCCACGGATACTATGCCCTTCCTTATACAGTTGCAATTTCAAAGTTAAATCCTGGAGGAGTAGGCCTCGACTGAACCTCCATTTAAAAAAAAAAGCAACCACATGAATTTAGATCTAATTTAACAATACTTAATAATATGCAATTTGACATACTAATAATTGTTCATTTAGGTGAATGATATGAAAATTATGTCAATACTATAGATTGTTTCATATAGTTTTATAATAAATCTATCATACTAACTTAGGGCTTTGAAAAACAATCGAATTCAGTAATTACTCAAATATATGCAATTTAGGCTTTCAATAATTTTTCACTTGGTTGAACAGTCCCAAAAATATGTGGTGTTTAAAAACACCAATAAAATACATGATGTTCAAATATTTTAAAATCATTGATATCGTTTCTTAATATATTGTTCAAGTACATAATATGTTTCTCTATCACAAGGTTTCTGATTTACAATTGTATTACATGTATAAGAACGTCTGTTCTTTGAGCAAATCCATCCATAAAGCCACGGAATCATTGTTTTGGATAAAAGGTTTTCCAACTCCTCCGATGATTGCCTCCACAGCTTTGGTAGAATTACATAAGTGTCTTTCATATTCCAAATCACATGATATAATGTATCATAAAAAATAATGGTATTATTTCCATCCAAATCTGGAAAAATTTTCCAAATTGTGTCCAAGTTTTTATGATGCACAAACTTATATCCGATACGGATATCAGTTTTTTGGCATGCACCCTGACCTGCTATAATATGAAATCTTTGATGGTGTTTTGGAAAACATACTGCAAGTGTTCTTTGAGCTATCGACACTCTTTCTGTGGTCCAAATCCACACTTCAAAAAGATCCATACAAAAATCCAAGAAATATAATGCATCCTTGCAAATGTAATGCGCAATTCCTGTGTTCTCTTCAATAAAATTCATATGGTTTTGCAAAGATTCAAGTAATAGATCACCCCTTTCCTTGTCAATTGTCTTGAGCAAAATGCCATTCATTTCCAGTATCAATACCCTTCTTTCATCTCTTGGGAATGAAGAAAATCCTTGCTTTCTTGATGAAGATTCATATATGTGTGAAGACCAGCAAGACATCAATGCCAAGCTTGGGTTTTCTTTGTAGTTCATATGCAAATCAGCATTTTGTTCTGCAAAATAAAATTGAAGTTAATTAGATTTATATAAAAATCAATTGTTTTACATTCTATATTACTTCATAATCACAGTAACTAAAGATATGTTTAATTAAGCCATTATCATTTCTCTCAATATTTAAAACTTATAGTAAATTAAAATTGATAATACATAAGAAAATGTAGGAAAATTGATTTGAATGCATGATTTTATATTCATGGGGATTCAAGTTTCCTTTTATAGTTTTTCTTATAATCAATATAATTAAAAGTAGACTAAGCCTAGAAAAAACTTCATATATATGTGTGTGTGTGTATTTATTTGTGAAGAAAAACAATCTTTCATGAAAGAAGGAAACTAACATTAAAAAAATGGGTTATCATATATATATATATATATATATATATATATATATATATATATATATATATATATATATATATATATATATATATATATATATATATATATATCTGTGTGTGTGTGTGTGCACATATATATGCGTGTGTATATATATATATATGTATGTGTATGTGTGTTTATTTGTGAAGAAAAACAATCTTTCATGAAACAAGGAAACTAACATTAAAAAAATGGGTTATTTTCAAACCAATCAAAAGATCTTGAGAAAATTTAATAATCCACCTTGCCGTCAACGTTTTTCTTTATCCTACAAAAGAAAAATTTTATAAATATTTGTCTATAGATATTAAAGAAAAACATAAATATTGTATGACGAATTTCTTTACCTATTAAATTAAGGTATGCCTTTTGTAACCTTTTTATGTATGCTTTTGCTGCAACTCCGCTTATGAAACGACTTTGTCGATAGCCCAATCTTGTAGCATACACTATTGCATGATTTTCTCTCATGCTTTTATTTTTGTAGCACATTTGTAACAGTTTTAGCTGCTCTTTATTCAAAAGTGGAACACCAAATGTTGAAGCTATTGTTGCTAGATCTCCCTTTTCGATTTCCTTGCAATTCAATGGAACCTCTAGCTTTGTCGATGCTATTGTTGTATGTTCCTTTTCAATTTCGTTGCAAATCAATGGAACATCTACATTTTTCTCACTATTATTATGTACTTCATAGTCATCAAAAGAAGATACTCTCAAGTTATTTGAATGATCATTTGATTCACTCAAGATATCATGTTCTAACATAGAAGATGAATTCTCCATTGCAAGTTGAAACATAGGAAATATAAGATGTTCTTTGATGATATGTGGTTGTTGGATTCGATTGAGCAAAATATCATCTCTTTGGATGAAGCTCAAAATATAGGATAGAAGATCACTTGGTACTGAACGATCATGTCTTGCTTGATAAGGGGTAATGTCGCTGCAATTTTCTATTGGGATAGAACCTTTGAAGAAACTAGCATTAATGATAAGTTGATCTGGTTTATATATTTCTTCAATGTGATCCATATAATAATCTTCTTGGCTCCTCACCATAAGAAAAGAATATCTTTTGTCATCAATATTTGAATGATTTTTTACATAATCTTTATCTGATATGTTCCATCTTATATCTTTTTTGAACAAAAGGGCATTTAGATCGAGAAGGAGAAAATTGTTGCTTATATGAAGATGATAGATATTATCTGCATATATCAAACAATGAGGTTTATTATACACAATAACTAAAAAGAGTGCTTTAAGATAACTTATTGATATATCTTCAATAAATGAGTTATAATATGAATAAAATAATCATAATATTACACAATATACCTGGTAAAATCCAAAAAGGCCTAGCATGTCGTTTCTCCATAACATTAGATAGCTTATCTGATGTTTGAAAAGAGCTTTGCTCATGTAGAGTACTCATTTCATCCTCAAAGTGGCCAATAAGCTTTCCAATACCATCATCACTTATGAAATGTTTATTTTTGTTAACATCTATAATAAAAAGAAATCCAAAAGATGTATAATAATCAATACAATATGCAGACATATCAATACTTATTTTCTCAATTAATTTCTCTTTATGATAAAAATCTATCTATTAATTTCTCTATCTAAACACTTATAATTAATTTCTCTGTGCATCTACGTCAAACAATAAGCTTTCGATTTTAAAAACTGCACAGTTCAATATTTGCATCTTAACCGTACATTTCAAAATTGTATTTAATCAAATGCATCATAATTTTAAAAACAATATGTTTCAGATTTTTTCAAACAAAGGAGTCATGAATCATGCATATCAATTTAAAAATTATAACATGTGAATTTATGCATCATTGACAATAATTTTTAAATTACTCGAATAGATAAGAGATGTCGAACTTTAACTCACAAACATATGATATTAACAATAGATAAAAAGATTTAAATATAATCGATTCACATCACTTTACTCAACAAGGTAATATGTTCAAAATAAAAATCTATTGTTCAAGAAATGCAATCATCACTAGCATATAAAGAAAAATATACTTTGAAAATTATGGTATTTATTACATTACATGGAATCAATATTTTCTCAACCTTCTTTTTTTCCTCATACATTTGAAGTACCTGCAGTTTCTTCATCCATTGTAACAATATGTTCATCGGTTTCTGTATCATCCTGATTACTTTCTGATTCTTCTCCACTAGGTTGTACATCAATCTCAGCATCAACATTCTCGAACACATTTGTATTATTTGTATCTTGATTCTTGATATCTGTATCTTGATTACTGATATCACACCATTGATGCAAAGCAGGGTCATTCTCAAAAACTGAAGAGCAAATTGATTCTAATTGTTTTTCTTCAACATCTAAACATATACCAAAACATCTGTGTTTCTTAGATAAACTTCTTTGAAGAACAACTCCTCGACAATACAACTCTACAACATAGCTGTCTTCACGAGCAAAACTATTAATGAAATCATCAATGAAATTTTTTTCTATGAATCCATCCAGACCTTTATGAGCAAAAATATTTAGATTTGCTTGATCTATTCTATCAATCATCTGATAATTATCCTCTTTGCTAATGTACATAAGCACTATTGCAAAATCCATCTCTCCTTTGATGGAAGGATTACTACTCTGAGTGGCTCCAATTTTGAAAGTCATTTTTGTAGCTGTATGTTGAACTCCTTCTACAAGCATATGGACATAGAGGAAATCAATAAAAGATACTAGAACATATTCTGTCTCGGAGTTCATCGCGTTGAGTGCAAAAATCAATCTGGAAAAGAACGTTGCTGAAATGCATTCCCGACTATGTAAACTGTACAGTTCTGAATCAAACCTTAAGAAAACAATATTGAATGGAAGAACTTGCTCTGCACAACAACTTTCCACCTTGTTCAAATCAAAACCAAATCCATAGATTGACCATGGAATAACATTTGTTGTGGTCTTTATTCCCATTGCAACTCTATACAAATGACTCAACAAAGTTATGGCGGCCTTTGGTAAAGGAGGAGACTTCTTTGCCCTGTTTAATGAGTCTTTCACAAATATTTCACTGTAACTTTTAATTTTTTCATATTGTACATCTGTGATATTGTATTTCTCACAGAGCTTTTCCCAAGTCAAAACCTCTGTTGTTAAATCAATAAAAAATGCAATTATAGCATTTTTCAAGACACGATCTGTCTTTAATCTCCATGCCATTTCTTCCATGTCAACCATGTGCTTCAGTGATTTTGCCTTTTTTAACAAAATTTTCTTCTCTAAAATTGCCTTTTGAAGTTCTAAAATTTCTTTATTGTCCAAACCTGCAATACATCTGAACAATGTCGGACCTAATATAACCGTCCCTGGTGCCTGCTTCAATTGACCACCTTTCATTGCTACCATCTTTGCAGATGTCGATATAACATCTTTTGTTGAATCTCTTTTGTTATTTGACACTTCACCCTTTGTATTAAGTAGTGCCCCTTGACTATACAAACGCATTATTGATATCCAATTCTTCCATTCCTCATCATTACATAAAAGAAGATGCAAATCATTCTTTATAAATCCTTTTTGTAAAGTTTGCTCTGTAGTCTCTACAAAATTCTGAAAAAAAAACGTATATTTTAAATAAATACAAGTTTTAAAAAATAATAATATATAGTAACTAAAACACAAAAAATACAAAGAATATAAACATACCTGCCATGATATAAATTCTCTTTTACTCTGATTAACACCTTGAGGAGGTTTGGATGGACATCCATTGGCTTTCCATTGAGATCTAGCTTGTAAAAGTTGATCCACAAATGGTTCCTTCTGTAATGACTTTGCCACCATCAAATTAGCCTCTTTAGATATCTCCCTTGAAATTTTTGGAGGACAATTTACTATAATTTTTGCTTTTCTATATCTAAATTGTTGTCGTAACTGTAATGTCACCATCGGAGAATTAACAGTTTGTAAAGTTTTCGCTGCACTAATTGAATGTTGTCCAGATATTATCCAATACTCAACTTTATCAATATCATCATGAGATAAAGTTTTTAGAGGTATTCTCACACTTGGATCAATAGGCATAACAACTGCAAGAAGTCTCTTTCGGAGCCAAGACAAAATCATTCATTAATGTACGCACCCAATCTCTGTTTAATTTCCGATATACATAATTCGATGGTGCTGGAAAACATCTTTTTACATCAACATTAAATACTGCATCAGAACCAAAAGCATAGTATTCTTGTTTTTGAAGTAGTAAATCCATCATTTTATTTTCTTGTGGCTGCACTACTGTATCCTCTGTTTCTTCACTCCTATTATCTAAATGTCGGATTGATACACCTTCATCGTTTTGTACAGACTTTGATGATGATCCTAAATCTTTATTTGAAGAACCTTTCAACTTTCGTTTCTTAGATCTCTCAAATACATCTGAGCTTCTCTTCAAAGATTTTGACTTTTGTGTTAATCTTTTGGCTTCTTTTATAATTTTCACTAATTCTTCTATTGATTCGATCGATTCGATCGATCCAATTGAACCTAATGATCGATCAGACTTTGAGATACTATCTTTCATATCATCCAAACACAAAGTCTCCCATGATAAGGAGAACTTATTCGCATTAATATTCTCACCATCTGGAAGCACTTTACAAGTAAAACATGGTGTGCCTTGTGCATTTACATCTTCTTTAACATGAACAATATTTCCCATATCACCATATGTAGATCCTGCATCTGTCATAAATAAATGTACATCTCCTTTGAAGTTTCCTTCATGATCATAAGTATCAGCAAACCATTTCATGTCTTCCTTGTGTGTCAAATCAAAAGATTTCTGAACCTTAATCCTATTTGAAGGAACCTTCATCCCAGTTGTTTTTGATAAATTTTCCAATGAAAATACATTATCGATCACATTGCTTTGAAATTCATTTGTGTTTTCCATTGCTCCTGAAAGTAAAACAAAAAAACTTTTTTTTTAATCACATCAACATAATAACAAACAATATGAATATATTAACATCAAATTTCTCATTCATAGTCATCAAATTTATAATCAATACTATTCTCTCTAATTATTATACTTTATATTTACGAAGTTCGAGCCTCTTAAGTTCGTTCCCGTTGTGTTTAAATTTGGAAATATATTTGAGTTAAAATACTATTCGCTTAGTTGAAAAAGATAAGAGACTTGATTTTAAGCTTTGAGGCTCGAACTTAAGTTCGAGCCTCTTTGTTCTTTTGCACATAAGACACAAAAATCCTAAACTTGACATGGCTGGAAAAGCTGAGGCTCATATCATGTGATCCAACAATCCTAAACTTGATATGGTTGGAAAACCTTAGAGGCTCGAACTTAAGTTCGATCCTCTTTGTTCTTTTGCACATAAGACACAAGAAATCTAAACTTGATATGGCTGGAAAAGCTCAGAGGCTCGAACTTAAGTTCAAGCCTCTTTGTTCTTCTATTCATATCATGTGATCCAACAATCCTAAACTTGATATGGTTGGAAAAAGCTGAGAGGCTCAAACTCCTCTTTGTTCTTTTGCTCATATCATGTGACCCAACAATCCTATAACACACAACAATCATAAACTTGATATGGTTGGAAAAGCTAAGAGGCTCTAACTCCTCTTTGTTCTTTTGCTCATATCATGTGACCAAACAATCCTAAACTTGATATGGTTGGAAAAGCTCCGAGGCTCGAACTTAAGTTCGAGCCTCTTTGTTCTTTTGCACATAAGACACAACAATCCTAAACTTGATATAGCTGGAAAAGCTGAGGCTCATATCATGTGACCAAACAATGATATGGTTGGAAAAGCCCAGAGGCTCGAACTTAAGTTCGAGCCTCTTTGTTCTTTTGCTCATAAGACACAACAATCCTAAACTTGATATGATTGGAAAAGCTGAGAGGCTCGACCTTAACTTGGTATGGCTGGAAAAGTTGAGGCTTATATCATGTGATCCAACAATCCTAAACTTGATATGATTGGAAAAGCTCAGAGGCTCAAACTTAAGTTCGAGCCTCTTTGTTCTTTTGCACATAAGACACGAGGAATCTAAACTTGATATGGCTGGAAAAGCTCAGAGGCTCGAACTTAAGTTCGAGCCTCTTTGTTCTTCTGTTCATATCATGTGATCCAACAATCCTGAACTTGATATGGTTGGAAAAGCTCAGAGGCTCGAACTTAAGTTCGAGCCTATTTGTTCTTTTGCACATAACACATAACAATCCTGAACTTGATATGGTTGGAAAAGCTGAGAGGCTCGAACTTAAGTTCGAGCCTCTTTGTT